>OX467083.1:17084137-17483956 GCA_950106755.1 Climacium dendroides
GAAAGGAAAGGAAAGGAAAGGAAAGGAAAGGAAAGGAAAGGAAAGGAAAGGAAAGGAAAGGAAAGGAAAGGAAAGGAAGGAAAAGGAAAGGAAAGGAAAGGAAAGGAAAGAAAGGAAAGGAAAGGAAAGGAAAGGAAAGGAAAGGAAAGGAAAGGAAAGGAAAGGAAAGGAAAGGAAAGGAAAGGAAAGGAAAGGAAATCGAATCAGGCCATTCCTGTCCACAGCTGAATGGTCACCCGCAGAATCCGCCACTCGGCCTCTCCAGCCCACATCTTCTGATTCTTCCTTTTCCAACGCGATTCTTCGCCACCCACAGATTCATTCCTGCTTTTTGGAGTTCCTGTGGCGCGAGCAGCGTCGAGATTGCGCATCCGGAGAGACTGAGGATCAGCTGGGCCTGGAATTTTATACTTCAGCTTGTCGCATTCCAGCGCCATAAATTCATCTGTTCAAATCCTCAGATCTCTCGTGCATCTCGCGCTCTTCGCATCACTCAAGTTCTCCAAACTTTTCTGTGATAGTTGAATCTCGCTGCAATTCTGTTCGTGCTCCTGAGAAGTGGTTAGAATTCGGTAGTTTTGACGGCGAAGCTCAACCTGTCGGCAGCTATGGCGTGTCGGGTGATGATGAGCACGGCCGCGTCGTCGTCGATGCAGCAGCAAGCCGTGAAGGCGTCGTCGGTAGCTCAGGTAAGGGCCCCCAAATGCATGGGTTGGTACTTTTCTGGTCTTGCTTTGGAGGTCATATGAGAATTTGCAATTTTTAATGAGATTGCTAGGAGGCTATGGCGTTTATTGAATTGTCGTTACATGTGTGATTAGTTTCATGTTTAGAAGGGAATCGTGTTCATTTTTTTATGGATTTTATGTGCGCTTGTGGAAATTTGCAGAGTCGTCAACCCGGGGGTGCGATGATGCCGATGCACCTTAAGGATCCGCCATGCTCACTAGCGTTCGTGTACGGGACGTTGAAGCACGGATTTTCCAATCACTGGTTGATCGAGGACGTCGTCGGCGCGGGGCACGCGCACTTCCTCGGCTTGGCGAAGACGAAGCAGCGCTTCCCGCTCGTCTGCGGTCCATTTCAGGTCCACCAGCTTTCTTTTCTTCACTTTTTCCTCCCAAGAATTTCGTCGAAATGACCATTCTGGCGACCATTTTGCAAACTTTATTCGTTACTTTCATGGCTACATCACAATCTCTGTCGTTTTACAACAAAATTTTGCTTGAACTCTCGCTACGTCACTAAAATTTACTCCCGTAAATTTCATATAGGCTTTTAGGCCATGAATTTGTGGAAACCTGGCGGTGTTTATTAACCCCAAATTGTGACGATTTACTAAAAAGTTTTGCTGGAACTCTGGCTACTTAACTACATGTCCGTTCGTAAATTTCCTTTAGGCTTGCCGTCCATGAATTCGTAGAAACTTGGGGATATTTAATAACCCACCAAAGTGTGATTGCAGGTCCCGTTTCTGCTCGACATGCCAAACTCGGGGCTTCAAGTGGAAGGCGAGCTGTACGCCGTGGACCAATCGGCGTTGGAGCGTTTGGACGAGCTCGAAGGCGTGTCCAAGGGCCATTACCAGCGACGCCCTTTGGTATTGACAGGATTGACCTCTCCTGAGGAGGATTGTTCGCCGAGTTCTGAGATTTTGGGTGACGCTTCTGAGATTCTCGGGGAGGCTTACTTCGCGTATCCGACGTTGCAACAGGGTTTGTCAAGTGCGCCGCATATCGATGCTTACACAGTGAAGGAGACCCTGGACTACGTGTATCGCAAAGATAGACCCAAGAATCGCACGTTTCTGCAGCACGTGGAGCATTGGATTGACGCCCAAGGACCTCGGTCTTACATTTGTATGTAAGGAAATGTTGTGCTTCTCTTTATTTGGGTATGTAGCTCACAATTCGGAAACAGGTGGTTCGATTCTCGCGGGGGTCGATCACGAGCCGAGCACAAGACCCTATACACGTCCTGCACAAGTCTGAACAAACTGCTGGTTCTCTGGTCTGGTTATTAGCTTCAAGAGCTTTACTGTACGTACTGGAGATGGAGGCGGATGTAACCCAGCGCGTCGTCTTTGCTGTGAAGTTCTACCATGTAACTTTGGCGTACTTCTTTTGATTATGAGTTGAATGATACTTCATAATGAATCAAAGATGTGTGAATTCTGAATTCAGCACTGAGATCGATTAGCTGAATATCCCGTGTTATATCAATTCTCAATTGGCACAGATATCGGGTGAGTGGTGCATACCACAGTGGTACTTCTCAGATGTAGGTTAAAAAATGACCAGAGATAAGAGATATACATTGAGCAAGGTTCAGTTGTCCACCAGGAGACTTTTATGAGCGGAGTATCTCTCATTGTACCGTGCAGTGGAGGGGTTTTGAAAGTCAAATCTTGTTATATGAAAGTGCGTTCAGTCAAGCTTGTGAACGTCCAATCTTCTTCAACTTATCAATGTGCTCGGAGCTGTTAAAAAACTCTCTGGAAGGATTTGAAGGCTTTAGATCTCAACATTGAAGCTTAATGGGCTCTCAAAATTCGACCAAATGGAAACGTAGAGTTTCAATCATGATTCCATCGAGGAAATTTAATCTTCAAATTCCTTGAAGTACCGCAGTTTCAAGAGATTGGTGGCTCATATCGGTAGCAGTTCTAGTTTTTTTGAGCTCTGAACATTTGAATGTGACAATGTTGGCGCTACTTTATGAAACAAGCTAATGCAACAAAATATATTTTGTGTGATTTTAAGCCCGTGGGTCTAAATTAGGCCTAAATTGGGTAATTCTAATGTGCTGGCCAGTTGGACGTTACATCTACCAATTGCATATTTGGCACAACCAATTCGAATCGATAAAGAGCTCAAATAAGTTCAATTGGACATTAAATCTACCAGCTGTGTTTTAACCGTAAATGCCCAAAGCCTTTTTGGAGCATTTTAAAATTTGCTCTAAATTGAACAAAAAGCCAACATTTTGATAAGTTTTATCAATCTTCTTTTGAATTGAAACCATACAAATTCAAACTAGACATTGTTACAGATGACATGAGGAAAGAAAACACAACAATATCACTTATGGTTTGAAAGATTATAATGTTTGATCATGAAGGTGAAAATTGTGAAAGTCATTTGAAGTCTTTTGATCCTCTTTTTATATGTCAATCCTAAAGAATTGGTCACGAAAAAAAATATGGGGTTAGAGGACATCACATGCACAACCCCAATCAATTAATAGCTTCTCAAAATCTATTCTATAATTTTTTTTAAATGAATTTCTAATGTGAATTTTTCTCCAAGATCTAGTGTATTTCAAACTTACTTCCAAGAGCCCTTAACACTAAAAAATCAAGATTTGCAACGGACACCCTTGCACAAAATCTTGGATAGAAAAATCATAATCAATCATTTTCAAAATTGGATTTTTTATGCCTAAATTAGACTTCAAAACAAATTTTTCAACAGTACAAACTACTAAAGATAGTAACTCGGTTAAGTTCTATTTGACTTCAAAAGTATTGTTTAACACCAGAATTCGGTGCCTTGGGCATTTAGAGGTTAAACCACTACACTAAATAGTATATTTAGTGTTAGCAATACTATTTACAAACCATGACACTAAATGTCATTAACCCTACTAAAGTAAGTAACATTAAATCTAATTTCTAATACTAAATGTACTCTATGGTAAATCTGAAATTTGAAAAGGTTTACATTTAGTGTTAGAACACATTAAATAGAGAAGGTCAAGGAAGGAGATGATAGAAGATGAGGCGGCGCAGTCAAGTTTAGCACTACACTAATTCCTCCAAAGTTAAAATTTAGTGTTGTGTGGAGTAGGGTGATAATTACACTAAATGTAATCCGACACTAAATATACTATTTAGTGTAGTTTGAACTGATAAACAAGAGTTAAAATATTCAACTGGACAGTAGGTCAGCCAGTTGTATATCCAAACTTCACACGTCGAATTGATGAACAAGAGATCTATTGTAGAATGCTCTAGTTGCCAACTGCGGGTTCCATAAAAATTCATTCTTTTCTGCAAGAAAATTCAAATACGAGGATCAAGAGTCGCAATTGTATCACAAAGAAGTAAAGCAATGACAGGAGGCTCTTCGTCGCGCACAATGAACCACCAAGTCGTTGTCCAGATCCATCAGGCCAACAATCAGGAGTGGAATATCGCGAATCCTAAGAAAGTTCTCGGCCTTAATTGAGCACCAATGTCTCTCCTCCAAGTCCAGAAAACACATTATTCCACTTGTAGGAAAGGATTGGCTACACCTGTTACAACTTTGAGCGACTCACAAATATCAAGACCCCTGCCTGCCATGCGGGTTGCAGTGGTTGTCAAAGTGGCGCATCGAGAGAAGCATTAAGCCTACATAGTCGAATATCATACTCTAAATAGAACAAGCAACTACTCTACTGTGATCCTGTAACTGCAACATCAGCTCGCTTTTCAAGTAGCAACCTCCCTAAATTTCCACACATTCACAGTAGATGTAGCTTTTGTCCAAGAATGTGTCATTCACGATTTCAACCACGCAGCTCACTCTTTCGTTTCCAAATCCAACCATTCGCGACTTCAAGTCCCAGAATCTCTTCTCAAATCACACGTAGGAATCAGGCCCTTGATAGAAACTTTAAATCACGTTGCTCAATTCACTTCCTTTCTTGAAGCACAACCGTGACAACCCTAACGTCTCTGGCATCTCCGATTCAGTAGAGACGAATCTTCGCCGTAATGGATTTTCTACACAAGGGACACTTGGATAAATTTGTAGCACATTCCTCGCACGTCTGATGTCCACAATCAAAGGCCATGTTCTTCCTCGTGGACAGGCAAATGGGGCAGCAGTCCCTGCTCTCCACTTCATCAGTGATTCGAGACCTGGACTCGTTGTCGAACTGTTGTGAATTATGTTGAGTCTGACGACGGGCGTCCATCTGCAAGACCTTGGGTGGGGGGAGAAGCGGCATGACAGCAGGAGAGGAGCCTCGTTGCGTGCCCAATAGTCCCAGCTGCACACACGCTTGGTACTGATGCGGAATCTCCATGAGCGCGCCCAAGGCGAACTGAGCCTCCTTCTGCAAGGGAGAAAGATCACCTCGCTGCATGACCTTCGTGAAGTTGATGAACTGAAAGTTGTCAAAGGTGCGAGCGGGTAAATTGTCATCGAAGTGGTGCATCAATTCCCAGGGGCCATCGCCCACTCCCACCAGCACGATGGAGAGAGCGTACGAGCTCGCGTTCACGATGGCGTCCACGGTGGCCTGCTCTTGGGGACTCAGAATCCAGTCTGCTATGTCGACGCTTCTTGTTACCTGTCCATCTGTTGGCAACAAGCAACGAAGAGAATCAAGATGAACTCTTGAGTGGCCAATTACAACAATTCAGCAATAGAGAAACTTTGAGGACACAAAAAGGGAATTATCATGTTATATAGTGATTAAAAGGAGGATAGCCCATTTTCATTCAAGGAAGGTGAAAACCAGCAACAATAGGATGGGTTCCAAGCAGATTCCAAAGTGTTGAGATGCTTTTCACTATTCCACATGAGTAGGCTAACATTAGCCTCCAAGTGGACTGACTAACAATCACCAACTTCTGCGATCCTTCTTGATGTTCGCAGGAGTGAAAGACAACCTACTTGGATGCCACAAAGTTTGCCTACACGTGGAAGAACCGGAAAACAAACACAAAAAAACGAAATTTGCTAAAGCTGATCGCCCAGACGCTCCTAATGTCATATGCACATCCCCATTCCGCATTGAAAGCTGTGCCATTACCCAATTGGGAGAGATAGGAAACGAGTGTAATTGCACATTTCAGTGCCCACAGCCAGACTGGCGTATGCATATTCCCATTCAGCATTCAAAGCCTTCATCGTGGAAAGAATACCATTCTGAAATATAATATGCATTCCAAGGCGTCTGAAATTCAACTTGCAACCCTAGAATCACGAAATCGGACTTCCACAAACCCTAATTAGGATTCCAGTTTTCCGTACTCACCCGCAATAATCACCAGCACATGGTACTGCCCCCCACTCGCTTCCACAATGTCCACCGCGGCATTGATAATCGGCGCGAACGACGTCGGCCCCGCGAGTCTCACCTTCGGCGCAATCTCCCTGTACCTCTCCAACGCTCCCACGAATCCCTCGCACGGCCGGTGATCCGAGTAGAAGCTGAAGACGTGGTTATCATGAGAAGTCGCATCCCCGAACCCAAAACACGGGATGAGATTGTCATCGTCGAAGGAGGACAGAGTGGCGCCCAGGATCCGAAGGGCTTGCTCGTACGGGTTGGGAGGAAGGGTGCCCGCCACCACGGAGTGCAAGCTGCGCCCAGCGAACGAGTGCTTCCCCGTCCACTCGTTGCTCTTGGTGAAATCGATGCCCACGATGAGGTTGGAGGATTCCAGACCCTTGAGTCTCAAGGCGTTCTGGACTTCGGGAAGGGACGTGTAGTCGTCGCGGTTGCAAGACGGATTGGTGGAAGTGGAGGGTTCCGCGTTGCCCATCTCGGGATGCGTGGATCGGTGAATCACTGGCATCGGCAGTGTCGGCATGAAAAAGAAAAGGCGTAGGGCGATGGGAAGCAGAGTGTGTGCATACAATTTGTGCGTTCTCGTCGTGCAAGATTCAACACAAGCGCGATGGAAACGGAACAACTACAGTAGCAAGAGGAAAACCACTCGTCGGCGAAATCTGTCGGTAGGGACGCCGTTGCAGGATCTTAGTAGAGCATCCCCAGCAGACTGAAGAGCCCCGCCATGATAATGAATACGACTGAGGTGCCGCTCGGGGAATTTCCTGAATGCTTCCTTCCACAGTCCGGGGAGTTCTGTACAGAAAACGGACAATTTCCGAGCTTCTCCAAGCTGACTCGGATTTTTCAAATTTTATGCGGAAGTGAACCTAAAGGATGTAAATTTTATCGGTTTTCAACCCCCATTTCCTAAAGGATTTAGGCAATTAGCCGACAACTTTTTTTTTCAGTTTGCCATTTTCCTAAATGTCAAAAATGCGGCCGGTTTTGCATTTTGGTGGTGGATTTTAATTCACTCAACATTTTTTTGGATTTAAAGAGTATTTGGCTTTCACTTCTTATTTTTTATAGTTAAAGTATCCTTGGCAGGAGTTGAACCTAGCAAAGCCCCTACCATCTTAGGGCCAAGGATGTAGCCTTCAGAAAATACAAGGATCCAAAAAGGGTCCAAGTATTTTTTGGAGGCTTGTTAGTATGGTTAGTTCTGCAAGTCAAGAAAGCTACGTACCACTGCTGTCAGTATCAAGAGCAAGAGCATCAGACGGACAAGATGCATCACTCACACTAGGTCCATTTGGAGAATTCAAGTAAGAAGATGGGTTAGCAAACAAAAACCGATACTTTGTGTCATTCTTCCAAATAGGAATGGCATCACTAATAATATAGTCTACCTCCTCCTCAAGGCTTTCTAGTGCAATTCACAGCATTGCTTCTAAGTTCTTGCTGCCCAATCTGTTTCTAACTCTAGTTTTGATCAAATTCTTCACACTGAAAGCACACTCACAAGTTGCTGTGGAAACACATTGCACACGAGCTAATTCAGCAAGAACAAGAAGGTTGAGATATCGGGTTTGTAAAGCATGATTCCAAGTAATCATGCCCCACAAATCCCTGAAATTTTTTTCTCCCCATTCCGTGGTGCATTGGAGTTTAAAGGCAAGGAATTCACACTTACAAGCTGCTTGATCTACAAGAGGAGGGAGAGAAAAATCTAAGTGCGACCGGTCTACTCCATAATGCTGCAGCAGAGTCTCCAATTCAGAAATGCACCAATTCTGCAAGCCCACTTGTTTTTATGGCATGTTAGTAGGGTTTAGGATTTTGAAACAAGAAATCACATCATTATCCCTAAAACGCGCATCTAGGCTAGCACAAACCGCCTCAATAAAGTTTTTCTGAAATGCCAATGTCTCTTCAAGGTCAGAACCCAACCTGGATCACTACAATTGAAAATCATGAAACATATTACCTTTCAGCTGAGACTGCAGTCTCCACAGGTAATCGCCATGTGGACCATAGTCAGGCAAACACATGATAACCAGTGCACTCGTTGAACACATCAGCATTCAAATCACACGAGTCCACAATAAACATCATGCAAATTTGAGCAATTTCAGTGCGAACAATACTACCTATTGTTGTGACATCAACAAACTTCAATTGGAAAATCCTAAACAGCGTAGCTAGAGAGTGAAGAATGTCAACCAAAAAAAATAAGATGTAAACAAACTTAAACTACCCTAGCTTATCTAACACAACAGCTGCCTGACTTGCATCCTTACCGTCCACTTGTTTGAAAAAGGCAAGTACCGATTCAAGTGAATCACACAAAGCTGTGACTGATTGCCAACGACTCAACCAATGGATCTTATGATACCGTTTCATTATTTTTTAGAATCAAACAATTGCTCTTGCAAGGCCGTGAAAGCTTGCTTCCTTTTACTGGACTTATTAAAAAAGGAAGAAATTGAATTCAACAACGAATTGATTTCATTAGACAAATCCTTACAATCCGGTGCCTTGGAAGCATCCAGGGCTGCAAGGTTAGTTCGGTGAGCCACGCAATGACAAGACAAAAGGAACAGGTTCACCTCGTTTTTTATCCGTGTTGCAACACCGCCCTGGAAGCCCACCATCGTGCTTGCTCCATCGCTGCCGAAGGCCACAAACTTACTAAGATCAAGACCCCATAGCCGCAACTAAGAGATGACACAATCAAAAATGGTGGCAACGTCCTTTTTTCCACCCTGCAACTACAATAGTCCTAGGAAAACAAGAAGAGGCAAACCTTCTTCTACAATGGTTGGGAACATGACAAGATGGCCCGTGGCACTAATATCTGTCGACTTGTCAATCATAATACCAAAGAAACGTGAATTTCGAACCCTACAAAGAATCTGCTTCTAGATTACAACAGAAAGGCACCAAACAAAATCACCGCAAGCTTTTCATCCTAGTACATGCTAGCAGTGATCAGAGCCTTGACAGACAACAACAATTTACACAAAGCAGGGAATTTTGCAAAAGGCAGTGATTGCTTCCCTGTGAAGTAGGCCGCTCAAAAAAGAATATGCAGGGCCCCGTTACAAGCACGCTGGCTACTGAGAATTGCTTTTTCCATCGTTTTTCCACCACTGTTGCATACCCAGGCAAGGCGGCAGTGCTCATTTGATCTTCCATGATCCATGAAAGCACTCACTTTGAAGTTTGTTGAACCTTCTTTGGTGTATGTCGAGCGGCCCCCTTTCTCCATACAAACTTTACAGAATAGTTTTTCCACCTCGGTAGAGAACTCTAGCCAAGGAAATTGGGTCGACCACCCTTCTTTCCACAAAACCTGCGCAAGTTCGGCCTGGAAAGGGGGAGTGAGATTTGTACCTGCAGTTTCGCTCGATTTGGAGCTTTCGGTGGAGGATGGAAACTCCTCTGAGTCCATTTCCATCGATTTGGAAAAGTAGTTGTTACGGATGCTCCTCTGCCGCTTTGCCATGGAAACTGCCACACACATCTCAGCAGAAAACCAGGTACCAAATAATTTGAGAAACTAAAGAACAAGCTCAGAAAACGGCTGAGCATGTGATCATCCCACCCCAAAAATAGGGAAGCAAATTTCAAAAATGTAAGGGTTCAAAAAACATGCAACCAACATACACAAAATTCATAGTACACGAAGACAAAGGAAAAGGCAACAAAGGAGAAGGCGAGAAGCGTACCTGATTTGCAAAACACGTCTGAAACTGCAACAGTCACGATGGCTCCCGAAACCCTAAACCGATCACGAAATTGACGAGAAGTTTTGTAGCAAAATTTGGTCAGTCCGCAGTCCGCACTCCATAATGCCTGCGGCGGCGCGGCTTGCACCGAAAACGAGTAGACGTCTGTGAAGTCAGCGAGGTGAGCGAGCTAGGCAGCTAGCGAGGGTGAATTTCATGCAATTGCTAAACTACATGATCCCCAATCCCAATCGAGTTTGCGAGTGCGCGAGGACACTACAAGAGAAAGTCGTCCTAATTGACAGAAATCAGCCCTCCTAATCTACAAAAATTTGACAAGTTTCTGTCAATTAGGACAAAAAACTATCCGAATTGACAAAAAATTGTCCAAATTGACAAAAATCTGTCAATTTTCTATAGATTAGGAGGGGCTGATTTCTGTCAATTAGGACAACTTTCTGTCAATTCGGACAAGTTTTCTTGTAGTGGGAGCGAGCGAGAGGTTGTTCCACTCGTCCACTGCTATAGGAGACAAGTGTGAATCACAAAGTTTCACGCAATTGAATTACTACTGATTGTATGAGCAGCGAGTGAGGCACTGAGGCAACGAGAGTTACAAGAAGTAGCCAGCGAGAGTGAGCGGCTGAGCGTGCCAAGTTTGGAGACCAGAATTTGAAAACAGACTAAACCCTAAACCCTTGAGAAGTTCAGAAGCGCCAGCCTTGTGTGTAATTGATTGACAATCACAACACACTAAGCAGGTTACACCGTTACAAGTAAGCACAGAGGTTACCAACGAGTATTTTTCACTTTCCCAGAATTCTTAAATCAGTAGGTATCATTAACTCACTTACCTACTTACTTTATTATGTAAACTTTTCTTTTCTTTGGATTCTGGAAATCCCAAGTTCCCAAGTCCCAAGTCCCAAGAATACATTGAGTATATTAAAAAAAATTCTATATACATGTTAAAAAAAATTCCGAAAAAGCATGTACCCGGTCAGTTACTTGCTGTAAAAAAGGCATATAAATTGGTAATTTTCCTACATATTTCTAGGGCAGATGGCAAAATAGCCGAATTTTTTTTTCTTGACTGGTCCATTTCCAAAAATCTCCTTTTTTCATTCGGAACCACTTCCTAAACTTTTCTACCTCATTCGGAAATTCTCAAAATCAACCGGCTAGCTCGTAACTAAATGCCAGTACTCCCCGTACATTGCTTCCTTCAATTCCAGTTTTTCAAGTATGGAGTCCGGTTATTTTCTAAAATGATTGTCCACAATTTTGTTGATTATTTTTTTGAGCCAATTTCATTGACCATTTTGTGAAAAACATAATTAAGAAAGGTTAAAAATTTTATATGATTAGAATCAATGACGAGCATTGCATATGTTCATTGCAACCTAAATAAAATTAGCCACAAGGAAGTATTTTTTTACCTACTAAAAAAAACTTAAAAAGACATGACATTTAATGTGGACACCCATTTCGGGACGGAAGGGGTAGTTTTTTTTCCCAATTCCACCGACTAACTTTGAACAAGCAACCGATTTTTTTTAACATTGGTGTGCCACTACATGAAGGTCAGATTCGACATAAATTAAGTCATTTGTAAAACAAGTGTCCTTGACAATGTCACATGGCATCTTGTGATTGGTGCAAGGTAACATGGACTTATCAAAATGGAACCTTGAAATTCCATTTCAGCACCTTTTTGCTGAATTTGGCCTTCATATATAGTATTGCATTTGAATAGAAATGTGTTTGGACTACCATTTCTTGGAATAATTTGGCCTTCATATATAGTATTGCATTTGAATAGAAATGTGTTTGGACTACCATTTCTTGGAATTTTTAGTGACATGTCACTGCATGAGCAACAAGTGGAAGAAAAGTGGCTAAAAGCTCTACTTTTTCTCCGTAAGTATTGGGGATGAGAGCAAATATATAATCAATTAGCAATAAATTATTGTATAGAGGGGCTAGAAGCTATTCCCATGGCCAATGTCTAATGCCAAATTTTGGGGTGGGACAATTAGAATGTGGCCATGGTTATAGTTGTGTATTGCAAAAAGAACGTTGGATGGAGGCCCTATGAAATCAAACAAATATTGAGGTGGAAACAAAAAATTTGGTAGGGACACAAAAGTAGTGAGTCACATCACAAGTTGTAGGGATTATTTTGTAGCTCCTAAACTTTTGTACTTGTTATTTTTCCTTTTCAAAAGACAACTTAACCAACTACATAGTATGCTTTTATAGCATCCATGTCTTCTTGCAAAGGGCTACCTTGAATGCCAATTAATTAAGGGTCCCTTTTCCTTTGCTAATAGAGACATCGATGTTACAGATTCGTGAAATTCTAAGTTCACTTGTTGTCTAAGCTCTCTTTGGAGGGCTTGCCAAAGGAAAAAAAAACAAAGAAGATATATGTCAATCAAATCAATGCATTTACCTTTGATGAATGATGTATCGCAACCATTAAGATACATTGTATGGATTCTTGAAATTAATACATCCACTAATTAGTTTAAAGGGCCTCTTAAACCCTTCTTGAAGGTCAGAAATTTTAAAAAATGAAAAGAATATTCTTACTACTAATGTTTAGTGTTGGTTGTGGGTCCATAGTAAGAGCATTCACTGCAATATGACTAATACTTGAAAAGTTGCAAATTAGTGCATTTTGTAGTAAAGATCTAAGGTGAATGCATTCATCATTGACTTTAATAGTAATTTAGCAAACTTAATATTACAAAATGTGTGGAATTTTTTCTAGAAATCTTAATTGTGCAAATTCCAAGATTATAGCTTTAGAGGTGACAACAAAAAGCTTTTTTCCGACCCCATTGAACAAGGTCAATAGACTTTGACACCTCTGAGAATGAGATTCTTGAACCAAATATAGTTTTTTACGATTGTATGGTATATCATATTAGTTAAGTGTATTCCAGATTTTAGAAGTATAAGAGGTGTTTAGCACAAGTTGTCTAAAAAAATTGAAGCAACATAGCTTTAATTTAGGCACCTGAATGACAAAAAAAATTCCTCCAAAGTGGGTACATATCCACAACTTGTGTCAAAATTTTAGAAAGATTCATTTGGAATTAACTTCACAAGAGCTTGCTTGAATTTCCAATTGTCCACTTGATGACAATTATCTTTTAGGGGTCAACTTACATGTTGGTGTGAGGTAATTAAGCACAAGACAAGCTACATTCATTTGTACCATTGATCATGGTACAATATTAGTGTCACCTCTATATTATTATTTGTGAAAATGAAGCCTTTTTTTTTAATCTTTCAATGGGTTAAAATTACATAAGATTATTTATTTTTTACTTTCATTTTTTTTAGTATGTAATTGTATAGGAACACTTTTGACTACTAGAAAACTCTTAGATTTATACATTGACTTGAATTTTCTTTTGCTTGAGTTTTAATCCTATATTAAAAGATAAAATCTAAAGGGAGTTCAATCACTGTGGGAGTGCTTTTCATCCTACACATGAGATAACATTTAAATACAAGAATAATTTAATCCTACGCATAGGAGAGTTTTCGTAATTACTTTTTATATATACATCAAAGACCCTTTAATTATAGGGGTAGTTTTTAACCTATGAATGGAAGAATTTTTAACCATTAGATTACTTTATAACCTTTAATCACATCAATACTTTTCACTAGAAAAATTTTGAGTTCTCAAAATGTACTTTAGAGTGGCATTGAATGTAGACCTTCATTTGATATGAATTTATAATTGTAAATGTAAATCCTATTTCCATCCAACTTTGATATCATGATGTTTACACAATTGTATGCCTTCTATTGGACAATGGAACATTAGGTGCTTCTTGTCATTGAAATCCTTGGTACATTGAGGAAATATTTAGTATAGAAAAGGACAAATTTGGTGCCACTAAGTACTAGTGCTCATTATGTTTGCACAATTAAATGCTTCTTATTAGACAATGAGACATTAGGTACTTCTTGTCTTGATACTATGAGTGGATTTTTTATTTGAAAAGTTCATGGATACTTGATGAAATTTACACAATATAATGACACATTTATATAATTAGACTATTTTTTTTGGCCTTTATAAAATAGCTATGCATGTTTGTTCTTGATGGGCACTTTGAGAGTTCAAATTTTCTCTAATATCAATTCTATGATTAATTTTTAAATTATACATGAAAGACCATTTTTTCATGAGATTAATTTTATTCTCTACATAGTGAAACTCATAAATATAAAAGTAAAGTCTCTACTACCCCACCTTGTAGTCAATGTCTACAAATTTAAAAAATAGAGGCCAAAATATTTGGTCTTGATGAATTTTTGTCTATTTGACATTAAATTCTAAATCTTATTAGATACACTCATGAAATTTTTTGTAAAGAAAATATAAAGACTAGTTTACTCTAAACTTACTTGAATGGAAGAAGGTTAAGTGAATTGGTACTACACAGTCATTTTTTGATGATTTCTTATGTAGTGAAGAGTTTTTAAATTTAAAATCCAAACAAAGAAAAGTTTTGAAACACATATTCGAAATATATGGATAAATTTTAGAAACTTTGACTTCATCCATTGCAAGATACTAATAGGGCTTGAAGTTAGAAGAAAATGTTTCTTCTCAAAATTTGGAATGTGATTTGAGAACTGAATTTATTTATTTATAATTTATGTCATATTTTATTAATTACATATATACCAAATTTCAAAAGTTGTTGAGGGGATTAGCAAAAGTTGCCCAAATTTCCTAACGTGTCCAAATTTTTTCGAGTACCATAACTTTTGATCAGGACATCCAATTGGAATTTTTTCAAGTACCATAAATTTTGATCAGGGCATCCAATTGGAATTTTTCCATAAAGGAATGAATGCTCCCATCTTATGTTAAAGTTTTGTGAACATCTATTAAAATTTGACTTTGTATGACCCTACCCAAGTTTTCTAGTGTTGTTCAAGTAACCAAGTGAGCAAAGACTTCACCCTTAAGAGGTTAAAAGTATTTAGATACTATATAAATGGGTTATGGTGTTTCAAAGTATTGTTCTAAGTACCACAATTTGGCTCTACGCTCTTTAAGACTCTCATCTTCTACATATCAGTATTCCTTTTGTCCCAAAATGATCTTGTTGTCCTTAATTTTTTGTTCTGAAATAAACTTATTGCATTTTGTGATGTTGCGAATTGGCCAAATTTGTTTTTTGATTGCTATTTGGGACCAACAAAACAACTCTAAGTAGTAGTTCCCTCTGCCTCCATGCAATCATCAATCAAAAGACAAATAAAATGACTAAAGGAATCATTCAACATTGTTCATTCTTATTTTTTGCATCTTTTTGAACATTGCATGATTGAAGAAGATGAAACTTTGGGAGGTGGAATAAAGGGTTACATATGGTCTTAGGCATATACTAAATGCCTATAAAATGATGACCTCACACTCAACAATTAATTGCCCAATGGTAATCCTTGAAAATGACCCCCAAAATCTATTTTTCAATACTCCAAAACTACACTTTTAAAAGGGCTCCAAAATTTAAATTTTTTTAGAATGCTAGGAGTGCACCAAATTCTACTTATAGCACAAAATTGGTTTTTTAAATGTTATTTTTGACCTTGATCTTGAACATTTTGTCAAACACAAAGATCATTTTGGGATAGAGGTAGTAATATATTATTTCATCAAAATTTAAGTTTTAGTGTCAATTTTTGATTCAAGTGCAAAACTTTGGAAAGATTTTTGGCACATGGACTAAATCAATAGATATCAAATTTTTCATCAATATTTGATGAAATTTCAAAGTGGGAGATTGTAGACAACTAAAGTGATAGCAAGACAACCCAACAGACACAAATCAATAGATATCAATTTCTTCATCAATATTTGATGAAATTTTAAAGTGGGAGATTGTAGACAACTGAAGCGATACCCATAGACAACCCCATAGACACGTAGCAATGACGTCATGGTTACACCACTTGCTAACCAATTTCAACTAAGTGTATGAATTGAGGTTCTAACTTAAATGAAAGCTTCCTCTTTGCTGCGATTAAATCGCATCAAATTACCCTACAAGTCATGGAAAGACAATCATTCAACAATTGAAAATGAAAATAAACTAAACTAATAGAGAGTTGAATGAATCTGTACAGGATTACAAACTTAGGGTTTCCAACGCCACCGAAATGCAGCTAGTGGAAGCCGCGCCAGGGTCTAGGGTTTTCAAACAATCTCCTCCTACATCCATAAACCGAGGATATCTCTTCTCAACGAAACACTTCGTGCCCGACCTCCTCGGTTTCAGCAGAGTTGGGATCCAGCATCTCTCGCCGTGACCTTCCTCCGTATGACCAAGACAATCAAGGCGCACAACCCTGAAGAAATCTTCAATGAGGTCCATGAAAAACAGCATCTTTGTTGTGAGAATCAATACGTTGCACTATCCTCCATGAGGTCGATGTACATCAGCATCGTTGTTGGGAGAATCAGTATGTTGCACAATCTATCGAGGTTCTTGGGATGGAACTTCACTTGAATCGGAGACTCCTTCGATTGGAGCCTGCTGCTACTCGGAGACCTCTCCGATTGCCATACTTTCCCAAGAGCACCACAACTTTCGCAGCCATCACGGCCTGGTCTTCTCCATCAATAACTGTGGAAAAATACGCCGACATGGGGTTCTGCTTCTGCGTCACATTCTTCGTCGGCTGCGCTTCGGCATGCAGCAGCTTCTTCTCCTTGCGGCCACAGCGAGAGCAGAGATACCCCTTTGGTTGTTTCCCCCCGTCGAGTCTCATGACTTCCATTGCCGGAGCGGAGACTTCTTCATCCAGTTCTTGCGGGAAGTCCTCTTCGGCGAGGGAGTTGTGTCGTGGTAGCGAGGTGAGAGCGTGAGCTAAGGCCGTGAGCTCGTTAGGGGGCGTCGTCTCGAGATCAGGGAGATGAAGGTGGAGATGATTCTTGCTGATATTCCCACGAGGCCATTGCAACACAGACGCCGGGTCTTTCGTCTCCGTGAGCCATTCCAGGGAGTCCGAGCCGATGCTGTAATCTTGTTCGAAATCCGACTCCAAATATGTTTCTATGGGTTCCAAATCCTCACACTGCAAGGACGAAATCGAAATGGTGTCGTCGATGTCAGGCCCTTCGCCACTTTCCTCTAGGGAAGAGTATCCGAGGTCAAGCTCCCCGAACCGATCAGACAATCCACTCGCATCACTCGTCCAGTCCAGTGAATTCGTGCTCGTGCACGGGATGATCGCGAAAGTGCTCGCGTCGTCGTCGTATATACTCGACTGGAGCGTGGAGCCTCGATGCGAGTTGAAACTGCCGTTCAAGTTCCACATGGAGATCATGTTCGAGCGCAAGCTTGCCTCCGAGGTTGTGTCCAAAGGGGATTCTAGGGCTACCAGAGGAGGGGAAGGGGTGATCGTCCTGAGAACGTGCTCCGGGCTGTCCGCCACCGCGAGGACCTTGCGCCCGCAAGCTGTGAAGCTTGAATCAGCACTGACGCTGCGAACCTTTCCCTGCTCTTGGGATGCGGCGCCTTGCGTGAGGTGCTTCAACCGTGTGAGCAAGCCTCGTGGTTTCTTGGCTCCCTGCCCTGTTTTAGGGTTAGGGTTTGGTGGGGGTATCTTCACGGGTCGCTGATTTTCCTTGAGGGATGAACGGGCATTGAAGGGCGATTCCAACAAGCGGTAGGCGTACTGGAGGTACGCAATCTCCCCGGAGTGATCAGGAGTGAGAGACGGCCGCACTGACGACCTGCGAACGGAATGCAGCGACGTGCGCTGGCTCTCGCTGACGGGCGAACAGCAGTGGTGGGTGAAATTCTTGCACGACTGGAAGGGGCTGCGGAATAGGGAGGCTTTGGTGTTGGGAGGATCCCCCGGGGGTTTGATGCTTGCGGGTGAGGTGCTGAGGGAGGACTCCAGGACTGCTGCTTGCTGTTGCTGTTGTTGTTGCTGCTGCTGCTGTTGCAGATGTTGTTGTTGCAGAAGGAGCTGAGCTCTCTTCTCACACATAGGGCACATCGTATCGACGATGGGAGCGATGGCTCCACTTCACGGCGACCCGTCTACTTCATCACCACAGCCGGGATGTGTCGGGATCCCGTGCCTTCTCCATTGCTTCGGTTGCGTGATTAATCCTCCCCATTCCATCCCATTACAGAGAGTATTGTCACCTCCGTGAAATATGCAAGTCTCCAGTCCATGCTCGCGGTTTGCAAGCGACAGACCTTGCCCCTCTACCTTCGTGCTTGTGTGGTTGTTCGCTGATCATGAACGAATCACTTCCTGTTGAGTTTCCTGGGATGTGTTTCCGCGAGAGTCTCAATTGCACCATATTTGACGCCAGTCACGATTCGGTCACGCTCGGTAATCGTGGCTTGGTTTACACCATTCTCCAACAAAATCTGCATCGGTGACAATCACAATGGGAACTATTTCATCATCCTTTCTGTACGATTCTTTCTTACACTCTCTGTAGGTCATCATAATTGCGCTGGATACTCCACGTCATCTGAAATGCGTAAATTTTTTTCTTAAATCAAATATACCGAGAGCTAGCTTACAAAGACGTGAACTTCGAATCCTTGAATCCAGAAGTACCAAGTAAACTCTAGAAAAACGTTCACGCAACATGTTTGATGTCTTTCAAAATACTCATTTTTTACTATGACGTGTAGAAACAAAAATGTGTATAGAATTTAACATGCGCAATACAGACATTCAAACAATTTTGAAAAGTGTTCAGAATCACGCTACAGCTTAATAAGAAACAAATGGATGTGGGTGTAAAGCAAAAGGTTTATGCAGGAAAGAGAGGAGTGATACCTGTTTTTCCTGCTCAACATGAGCATCCGTATCGATGAGTCCACTAATTTAAAGGGGATGATTGTTGGGATGACCGCTGCTCAAAAAGGCATCTTGCAGCTCATGAATCACATTCCAAATTTCTGAATCCATACGAACACCACGTTAAGTATACTCGACAACTTTGCGCACAACCATTATGAGAGTTGAGGAGCGAAAATGAGACAGCTTGAATGCCGTAGTTGCTTAGTCAATATTGTAGAACTCAGGAATGGCATCTTCTGCTGATGCAAACCTGGTATGCGAGGCTTATCATATATGCGGCACCACTAACCAAAACCTTACTCTAAAATCTAATATAGGTGGGCAACACCGGTCAAATTCAAAAACCAGGCTTACATTCCTGTGATAGAAATGGACGAGGATAAAACTTCCTGGCAGAAATATAATAACCCGCAACCCAACTGCCCCTGAATTACCCTAGCCACAAGACAAGGAGGTTGCCTCCCGATACGCACAGTACAAAGTTCGACAGGCGGGATTCAGGAAGTAAAACTGAAATCTTCAAAATTTGAATCTTTGATTCTCCGCACAGAGAGTTGTATAACTGATCTTATACAACTAGTCTTTCGCTTCTGGAGGACAAATGTCTGCCTACCCGGCATAAGATGCGCAATTTTTTTTTAAAAACTGGTGTGGGAGCTTCCAATCTGAACCACTGGCCTCCTCCTCAAAACAAAGTAACAATGGCACGCACAGAGAACTAAACAACATCAGAAACAACTCAAAGGACACTAGTCACCACAGTTTAAAATCCCAGATTCTTACAGAATATTGCAGGAGCGTACCAATCCCAAGCACCCCTGGACACCCCTCCCCCCAAGGTACGCACGCATCCTCCTAAGCTTTTCAAATCCTCCTAGCCCTGAGGTGAGATGAGCTCCTCCCCAGCACTGCCCAAGTCCTCCCTAGATCTCCCAAAACAAGCATCGCCACACACCACAGCTTCAAAAACAGGCGCCAGATCTAAGTGCCCACCCACCCCAACGGAACAACCAAGAAACCACCCCTGGAATGCCTGCTACTGTTGCGTATATAATAAAACTAGCTAGGATCGATCCTAGATAGATGTCGCGATTTCCAGGGACTAGGAGTTAAGCTTTAGGCCGGTGGAGAGTGTCGATTGATTTGATGATCGCAGGTGGAACGAGGATGGCGGCGCCTGATGAGCGCCGGAGGCCACTGGGGCCTTGGACACGACGGTACAGACGGGGCAAATTCTGGGTATTCAATGCAAAATTGAAATGAGAACAAATGCGCTCCGGGTGATGCGCTCCTGGTGATGCGCTTTGAGGGAGACGGGTTGATGTATTTGGGTAATTTTAGATGATGCCGATTGCCGAACGTTGATGATCGTGCGGAAGTTGGGCGGGGGCTTTCAGTGCAGGACATGCAAACAGCCTGCTGGAATCCGTTGCGACCTACTGGTTTCCTACCTCGTTGGTTTCCTACCCTCCACTTTGCGGCCTACCGTATTTTTTTGCCTCGCTCACTTTCTATTGCAGTGGCTGGGAGTTTATGTTTCAGAACTAGGAACAAGTTTTTGAAGTTTGGTCAGTCTGACCCCATCCTTGCCCCCTTTCTTTCACTCTTGGGAAACTCTTTCTCTATGGATCCATGTTTTTCTTATGCACGATTTTTCGCCAATTGGCTACAACCAAAAGACGTTGGCTATTTTTTGTAAAGGAAATTTTCATTTTGGGGGTCAAAATAGCCAAATTACTATTACATTTTAACACTAGTAGCCAAATTTTACCAAGGTATCACCTAGTTTTTATGTAGATATCATCGAGTATCATCCAAGTATCATATGAGTATTGAAGAAACAATTGACTCCTTTTCCAAAATGCAAAAAGAAAACTAACTGTCATGGATGATTGAGTTTGGAAAATTTTGAATTCATATTTGAAATTGGAGAACCTTGAATTACTTAACGTTGGAGAAGTCAAAAAGTAGAAATTTGAGCATGTAAAAAATAGGGGGTAGATTTTCACATTTATCCTTGAGAGAACACATTAAGATAGACAAGCCTATTACCACCTTGATTTGCAATTTGAATATTTTGGCCCAAGTCCAAGAGGAACACATATTTTCAAAGGTGTGCACTTGTTTCATGGATCAAACTCTAGAGTTATGATTTTTCAATTAAAATTGTAAATTTTTATGAATTTTTGAAGTGGATAGCCTTAAAATTACCAATCTGCCAATAGAATTGAGTCATAAATACCCCACAAACATTCCACAACGGCCTTTCCATACATCTATTGGCACTTAAGTTCCCACCAATCAAGGATTAACACATTATCCATTTTGACATCAATGCACAATTTTGTTAGAATCTTGAAGGGATTTGGATATTTTTCTAAATAGATTTGGATGTTTCAATGGATGGAATTGGGGCCAATAGTAAGGGACATAATTGGGCAACAAACTAAATTTAGTTGGTCTACTTTAGATGAGATTTTCAGCCTTCAAGCCTGCAAGTTCTTGGACAATGGGGAACAACGGCTAAAAAATCAACAAGTTGCAATGCTTGAATATTAAATAATATCAATTTTGTGCATTGATGTCAAAATGGATATAATTATTCTAACAAAAATGAGGCCATGGAAAGACCATTTTAATTATTTAATATTCTAACCAACAATGCTCTAGTTCACAACTTAGAAAATAGCCCTAAAATGGTCTTCCCATGGCCTCATTTTTCTTCTAATGTGATTAGGACAATGAAGGTTGAGTTCTCCCCTTTCTTAAGAGAGTTGGCATCCAATGGATATGTTAAGAATAGGTTTTTCTCAACTACTTAAAGTCTAGTTAGTTAAATTGCTTTTTAGAATAGATAGATGGGTGGTGCAATGGTCAAGTAGAATAGGGACTTAGTTTCAACCTTCATAGCACTTAGTAGGCTTTGTTGCATCATTTGAAAGGAGCACCAATGCATAATTACATGAACTTTGAAATTCAACATCAAAACACTATAAGAAAACTGCGTCTACCTAGACATCCAGCCAAAAACGACGTATGTCTGCTAAAACACGATACATCGCAGAAGACGTTGGGGTATCAAGCCAAAAAAGTGAAGATTTTTGCTCTGATGTCTTCGATAGCATTGCTAGATTTCAGTCACAACATACTGATGCTATGAAAAACAATGATACAATGTAAGACATCCAGGTGGACACCAGATGTTTCCAAGGATATCTACAGTAACATGTTCAGCCACGTCACCATCTTTGGTCAAACTTAGCTCAGAAGTTGATTTAGAATTTTGTTGCGGTTAGAGGTAAAGTGACTGCCCAAGGTTAAAAAGAGGACAACGGGCAGGTGGTGACTCCTAAAAGCTTATCTGGCATTTGACGTGGCGTGATGAGGTGGAAATGTGTGATGTGGACATGGATGCTAACGTGGCATGCCATGTTCCGATCTTGGATGTCTCCGTGGACGTCACAAGTGACATACTGATGTCCACATTGACGTCACTTCTGGCGTCAACATTTTGTACTTACTGCGAATGTAACTTCAAACCACATGCTATCCACTGTACGTTTCATTACGTCTGACTAGACGTGTGGGTGTTGTGGAAGCAATTGTAGGCGTCTTCTTTGATGTCAAAATGACTATAGACACATGACATGACTTTATGCCCAAGGTTGAATTTGCACATGATGTACGTCCTTCCTATGTAGTACAAAATGACTTATGTGTTTACTTGGTTTAGGTTCATTTTTGGGCTATTGAAGTCTTACATTTTGCACACGTTTAACAAACTTCATTATGATAAAATTCCACCCTATTCATATGATGTCACTTGCAGTACTAAGCAAGACAAACTCTGCCACAAAATGCACGTTCAAGATGCAACAGATCTACTTGAAAGACATGAACATGTTGATGGCTTTGTATTTCTCAGACGTCCTACATGACGTCAAAATGCTGGCACAACAAACACATAACAGTGATGTGAATACCCTATGTTTCCTCCTCAGATGCAATGTCATCGCTAACTACGACAACATACTCTCCACCATTGTGTACTGGTTGGCGCACTAGGTTCACGATTTGTTGCAGTGGTTGTAGGCCATCGAAGTCCCTATCATTCACCAACTGCATCATACAAGAAAACTATATTTTTTCTGATGTCAGGCCAAAAACATTGTACGTCCAGGATAACATCATACGTCTGAGAAAACATTGGAATGTCATGGCGATGGACGCTGGAAAAGCAAAGATTTTGGTTTGATGTTGTAGAAAGCATTGCTAAATTTCAGTCACAGCATATTGGTGCTATGAAAAACAATGATGCAATCTAAGACATTGTTGTGGACATTAGATGTTTTCAAAAATGTCCAGAAAATTTTTCAAAATGTTATAAGCTATATAGATTAAATTTATATAACAAATTTATATAAATTAGATGAATGGATTTGTTATGAAAAAAGATTTACAAAATCATATCAATATTATATTATATAAAAATATTTATTTTTAACTTAAGATTTAAATTCTAAATTTTATTAGTTTAAAATCATAAATTTTGCATCAAATTTTAATAATTTTAATTGCTATTTCACCTTCTTAACTTATTATTTTCAAATCATTCATATCTAATGTGGGGTGATTTTCTAGTGTTCTTGGACTTTGAGATATTTGACATCTTAACCCTTAAAGGACCAAGGCCTTTTTTTTGCTAGAAAACATTGAAAATTGCCATTTCTATAGCAAAGAGTAAAAGAAATTTTAATTTTTTTTCACATCTAACTATAGGATCTTACACCTAACAAGTAGAAAAAATTATGAAAAAAATTTCAGAATTTTTGACCGCATAGATTTAAAGTGGAAAAAAACAAGTTTTTTAGCGCATTGAAGGACTAGACTTTTTGACTTTGTAAAATTTTTGCACTACAAAGTTTTGAGATTTAAATATTTATAGTAGAGAATTGAGTTGAGAGTTCAGGAAAATAAATAAAAAATAAAAAAAATTTAAATTTCATTTTTAAGAAAATTGTTAAGTAGAAGTAGGTATGAGATAGAAGGAAAATCTAAAATATTAATATATTTTAGATGGAATTAAAATGCACTAATCCCAATGGTGAGATTGTTCTAGCAAGTAAACTAAACCACGTGAAATTTTTATTTTGAAAAAATTGTAAAAATTGCATTCAGAAATGCATCAAACAAGTTATTTTTTTCAAAAAGATAATCTAATTGCCTAAAAAACAAAAATGTCCATAACTTTCTCATAACAAATCCAAATGAAATGAATCAGAGCTTTCTAGATAGACAAAAATATAATCTACGATTGAAATTCCATGTTGGATGTATTGTTGTGACATACTATATTGAAGTTGATGTTGCAAACAACCTAAATTTAATAAATGTGACTTTATCAATTAAATGTTCAAGGAGACATCCCCATATATGTTGGAAATGACATGCAAATGTTCATCATGACATCATAAACAACAAATAAGATTTGTAGAAAATTTAGAAATTGTTGAAGCAAATGTTTAAAACAACATTGATGTGAATGTCTAATTTCATACTACAGATGTTCTTTTGAATGTTTACAATGGCATCGAAAAAAACATAATTAAGACATGTAAATGTTTTTTAAAATATCATTTCAGACATCATTGTATTTATGTTGTTGTTCATATTTTAGTTTTGTATATCCCATATTGTTTGTCATGCCTCCTACACCCCACTAGTATAAAAGACTTGTCTTTTCATCAATTAATAAGTAGATTTTTGAGCCATTCAATATACTTGATAAATATAGTGTATGGCATATTGTATGGTGTATTTTGTATGGCATGTTGTATATATTTTGTAATTTGTATGGCATGTTGTATATATATTGTATGGTGTATTTTGTATGGCATGTTGTATATATTTTGTAATTTGTATGGCATGTTGTATATATATTGTATGGTGTATTTTGTATGGCATGTTGTATATATTTTGTATGGTGTAATTTGTATGGCATGTTGTATATATATTGTATGGTGTATTTTGTATGGCATGTTGTATATATATTGTATTTTGTATGGTATATTTTGTATGGCATGTTGTATATATTTTGTATGGCATGTTGTATATATTTTGTATGGTATATTATATATATTATATTTTGTATGGCATATTTTATATGTTGTATTGCATATGATATACCATATATTGCATATTTTATATTGTGTACAACATATTACTACATTGACAACATTAGAACGTCCAATACAATGCATACATGCGTTTCAGGAGATGTCCCAAAAAATAAGTGTGTTCATAATTGCATCTCTTTCTACGAAGATCAAACAAGTGGACGTCGCCGTTGACATCCTACAATGCAAGAAGCCATCTGCTACCCCAGCATGTACTTGTGCTGGCTTGTGCAAGCAGACATCTCTTATGACAGGGTATGCTTTAAGAAGCACGCATGTGCAAACTCCACACGCTCGAATGGACATTTCAATCAATATACAACTATTTCACCTAACGTCATTTAAGACACCTGGATGTCCACAGCGATGTCTCAGAAGACATCCTAAAATGCTAGGCAAACCAAGTAAGTGACCCTCAGAAACGCCGCGTCAACATCCGCGGATGCCACGTCAGCCAATTCCGTGAGCACCGACGTGGCATGCCACGTCAATTACACGTCAGATGCCACATCATAGATGGGCAATGGATGAAAAAAATGACACATTGGCTTTCCCGTGCCTAGGTGGCAGCCACAAGTCAACTCCTAAAGTTACCCGTTGACCGATGTTGTTTTGGACATCACGATGTTGGGCTTGCAAATTTGATGCAACGTACCATGTTTTTGGCATGTCCACAGCAGCACGAAGTGATTGAACATCAGTCTAGACATAGAACGTGTCACGCACGATGTCCGGGTGTCCAAATTGCGATGTCGTGGCAGACACAGTTTTCTTATAGTGGAAGGGTATTGAGCTTTTTTCACAATACCATGCACTAGA
Source organism: Climacium dendroides (assembly GCA_950106755.1). Lineage (NCBI taxonomy): Eukaryota > Viridiplantae > Streptophyta > Bryopsida > Hypnales > Climaciaceae > Climacium > Climacium dendroides. Next base: position 17,109,792 of record OX467083.1, read on the forward strand.
CTTTCATGATTTATTTAGAGGCATGGCATTTGGTGAAACAAATAGGGTCGGAGGTGGTTGGACTTTGAGAATTGGAGGGACAACTTTAATGGATTCAAGATGAAGTATAATTCAATGTTAAAATTGAAGGTAGAGAAGCCATTAGAAGTTCAACCAAAGATAAATGCAAGGACAAGCCACCATAGGACTTCAATCCGATTTACTAAGTTTTTAACATATTACATGTCAACTATGAAGGTCAATGTTTTGACATGATGTTAGAGCATGTTGGAGCTTTAGTAGTTTGCCTTGAAAGAGGAGACTTATTGTGATGCTCATTATTGACTATGATAGTTGGTGAGGTGCACTTACTACCACTCAAGCTATCCAATATTGATATGATATTTAGAATTTTGAACTTGAAGATTTGGTGAAGGTTTAGGTTATTAAGCTTACCAATTAATGAGCCAACATCCCTTGAATTTGTGTTTTTGATAATGGATGCCATTGCTCTAAATCTAGCAGAGTTAAAGGCAATTGGGTCAATTATTACTAGAACTATTAAATTGTCAAAGAAAACTAAGGTTCTTGCTAAAGTTGCAAAAGATGGGTATTACGTTTAAACCATAGAGGCTACACTTGGTTCTAAGCCGCCATGAGAGAAATATTGTTTCAACTATAGTTCTCCAACTCACCCAAATATTAGACTATATCTAGGTGTTGAAAACTATATCTAAAGTTAAGACCCCAAAGGGAAAAGGGCAAGAAGAAAGACTCTAGCCTTGGGATGGTAAGTTAGAGATAGGCAATATGCTATAATGTCAATATAGTACATTCAAGGTGAAGATAGTCACCATGTAGTCATGTAAAATTTGCTAAGGTTGGGATGGTAGACACATTAGATGAATAGACTTTCAAACCCGAACTACTGGACATTCTAGTTCATGAAGAGAGCTAGTATAGTAGATGATTACATTTGGCTATAATACATCAAGCAACACCATTGTGGCAGTCAAACTTGGAAGATTTTGTACTACACGCAACGATTACATTTGGCCATAATACATCAAGCAACACCATTGTGGCAGTCAAACTTGGAAGATTTTGTACTACACGCAACGATTACATTTGGCCATAATACATCAAGCAACACCATTGTGGCAGTCAAACTTGGAAGATTTTGTACTACACGCAACGATTACATTTGGCTATAATACATCAAGCAACACCATTGTGGCAGTCAAACTTGGAAGATTTTGTACTACACGCAACGATTACATTTGGCCATAATACATCAAGCAACACCATTGTGGCAGTCAAACTTGGAAGATTTTGTACTACACGCAACGAATACATTGGCCAAAGTGTGTTAGGATATACCTCTTCCATCTAAAGACGTTGAAAGCAATGGAATTGGCGGTCAACCATCATGGATTTTGACTACTCCAATTTCTTCGAGGCTTTTGCAAAAATGTTTTTGTTTATTGGAGTTATTTTTAGGTATGGCCACAAGTTTAGTGGCAATTTTGCAAGCTAGTAGGTCTAAAAGTCTTTTGATGTAACTAAAAAGGTGACTATTGACCACATTCAAAAGTTACAAAGGAGATATCTAACATTGCTACCTCATAAAACCATGAAAAATGCCTTCACAAAATTGCCCTTGACATTGTGCTTGTGAGTAATGGTCATTTGCATGCATTAGGTCCAACGGTTTTGGTTATGGTATGATGGACTTGCCAAAAGTTGTCAATGGAAGATAATCAAAATGGATATAAAAACAATCAAAGTAGCTTGTTTAATGAGATGGTTTGTATTTTGCATACTTTATAAGTGATGCAAACAAATGGGTTAGGGTATGTCATCAAAAATGTGCTCATGATTCTAAAGTCTTGAAGGTGCAATTTAAAAAATCTTAAATACTTCTAAGTGATATTGGTGTTTGTGGATGCTACAAAAGGTGTCTCTCAAGCACATTGAGCTTGAGTTTGGTGGACTAATCTTGTCCCCACCATTGTTTTGCAAGCAATGTTCAATTCTTTAGAACTACCACCAAATTTATTTGTGCAAGATAATTTGGATCTACAATATATTAGGTGGAATGATAAACCACTCTATGCCATTGTGAACAAAAGTAGAGAGTTATGATGGACATTCTTGACTTTTGTTAGCTTTCTTAAATCTTTTGTATTTTGGGACAATGGCCTATATACTATCTTGGACACTAGTAGTGATGAGTATACCACTTGCGAATCCAATGTTGATGAAAAGGAGATTTGAATGGCCTATGTACTACATTAAAAAAATGTAGCCACCTCAATAACCATTCCAATTTTTGAAGAGAACAACACAACTTTTGGATGGATTCATCTTTGAAGAGCAAAAGGTGATGTTATGGACTTGAGCATGTTGATATGGATTATGGCTATTGCTACAATAGACCAACAACAAATGCAGGCCTTTGCAACTACATACCATGTCTTTATATTATGCATGGCAGAGTCATTTGTAGAGCCTACCTCAAATCAGAATGGTTATTGAGGTGGTTGGAGATGACAAACAACTTCTAATTCATCTATGGAAGAAATGGAATAAATTGTTTTCTAAATTGAGGGTCCAAAAAACTTAAGGTAGGTACCATGGAGGAGTTATAAGGCCATAAGAGAAATTAGAAGAATAGGTGGAGAAGTTATTTTTTGCCAAAAGCTTCATTGTAGTAGATGATGGGAATGTATTTGGTATAAGAAGTACAAAAGCTAAGGACTTTGGGGCCTATTACATTTTCTAGCAACCAAGGAAAAATTGCCTAGCTACTAATAGGAGGTCAAGCCCACCAATAACTAGCTAGTGAAAATTGCAAACCAAATGTTGGACTTAAAGGGAAGGTGAATTAGTAAAAAGAGCAAAAAAATTCTACAAGATTGTAGGAGTTATTTTGCATCTGGGTCTTTAAGGGCCAAGAGGTTCACATTGATTTTGCAGATGATGTTCCAATTTTTTGCAAGCCTTATACTTTGGCATAGTAAAGCAAAGAGGGAAATGATCAAGACAAGGATCAAAGAATTGTTGGATGCAAGGTTGAATGGTTGATTGAGCTGTCCAGTAGAGAATATGCATTGGTAACAATGATGCCTTGTAAGAAAGATGTGTATGGAATTTGGACAGAAAAATGTATGTGTGGGAATCATATGTCCATCAATAAGCACATAAAGTATAATCAATAAGTATCCAATGCCAATTCTATAAGAAATTTTTGACAATATTGGGAACTCTATAGTCTTTAGCACATTAGATCTAAGATTAAGCTACCACTAATTTTTGATGTAGAAGAGAGATAGACACAATTTTTTTTTTTTAAATTGACAAATTAAGGATCAACTTCATCAATTTAAGTTTCTTCCATTGGATTGAAGAATGCACTTGCATATTTTAGCAAGTGATAGATTAGATATTCGCAAGGTTGTCATTTGCCACATGCTATATTGGTGTCATCATTGTCTTTAGTAAGAGTAGGAAGAAGCACAAAAGCATATACAAGCCATTTTAAGCAATTGGTTGAGCATAGGTTGAAGTTGCATCCAATTAAGTGCAAGTTTTTCTACTCTAAAGTTGAGTATTTTGGATTCATGATTTATCTAGGGGGCAAGGGTTGCTATTATGTGAGCTTAGAAGCATGAGCCTATGAGTTTAGAAGACTATACACTTACATTATAGGTGTCTATATTATAAAAACCTTCTATAATTATAGTGCAACTATGATGTAGGTACCTATATTAATATATTATAGGTGTCTACATTAAAAGCACCTTCAATGGTTGTAGTATATCAACATATACATAAGCTCAAAGCTCACATGCTCACATTCTAGCATTGTTGTCTAGGGAGCCTAGAAGTGCAAAAATGCAAGATAGAGGTCATGGACAATATTTTACAATTGAAGGACATTAGGAGGCTCTGGGCTTTTTTTGAATTGAAAAATTATTATAGCAAGTTTTGTCCTCATTTAGCCATACAACAAAGCTCTTGAATATGTTTATATGGAATGATTAAGATTGGATGAGAGAAAATGAATAAGAAATAATATTTATGGAATTTAAAGTCAAATTAATCTCAACACCTACTTTACAGCGGCCAATTCCAAGTCATTCATACCAATTGCACAATGAATGAGTGAATGGAGCACTTTAGGCATTGAAATTATTCTCACTCAAATGGATGATTAGGGAAAATTGGCTTACGCTAGCATATCAAACAATAATTTCAAGGCCTAATATAATTTATATGAAAGAGGATGTTTGGTAGTAATGTAGACTATTGCTCACTTTCACTACTTATATGGGAAAGATTTTTATTGGTGACAAATTACCAACTACTTAATTTGCTAATGGATTTGGACAAGTTTATTGGAAAGCTTGCAGGGTGGGTATTCATGCTACTAGAATATGATTTTTAAGGTTGTACATAGAGCAGGGCTAGTTAATATGGAAGAAAATGAATTGAATTGCAATCTATGTTTGAGTCAGGTATATTCTATAACATCCTAGCGGCATATTAGTGAAGAGGAAGAGGAAGTGTCAAGGTGGTATGCCTCAACCTTTTGTAGTATTTTGGAAATGAATGGAGACATCATTGATGTTGTAGCTTATAAAGAAGGGAGTGAGGAACAGGGTGAGGAGTCTAGCGGTACTAGAGACATTTATAAAGATGGACCAATCTTAAATCACTTGAAGAGTGAAAAGATGGAAGTTAATGCAACCACCAAGGAGAAAGATTGGATCTTACAAAGAGCCAAATGGTTTGAATGGAAAGGGTCTTTTTTGTTGAAGTTCTTGCTTAAAGAAGTTATAAGATGGGAGGAAACTTGTGGTTCCATTATTACAAGATTAGAGGAAGATTGTTGTGCATAAACATGAAGAATTGGGACATTTTGGAGTTTGGAGTACTTGCATTCTTTTACAAAACCATTACTGGTGGAAGGATATGTAAGTGAGACATTGAACAAGTTGTATCACAATACAAAGTGTACAATTGAGTTTTCACCCATTTTAATGCATCTATGCAACAATTGCATTCATTGCCAATTATAAACTTGGAATATCAATGGAGTTTGGACTTTGAAAGGCCACTACCAATTACAAAGCAATACAACAAGTATTTGATTGTGATGATTGAATATTTTTCAAAATGGATTGAGCTTGTGGCATTGCCTAACAAATTCAATGAGGAAGTTACTTACGTATTAATAATGCAAATCTTGAGTAGATTTGAAGCACCAATAGAGGTGTTGATTGATTAAAGCAAAGAAATTTTGAATGAGTTTCAAAATCTTTGTGAACAAACATACATTCAGCCAGCGCACATGTGATGAACCCACCCCAGCACCCGCCATCCGCCATGACACGTGGCGGGGCGTGAGTGGCGGGCAGTTCCGTCAGAAGCAGGGTTCAGAGGCCTCCCTGCACATCAGAAATTGAACGCCCTACCACGCCCTGCCAAGGCAGGTCATTTTCTGAGCTCCCAGTGATTTCCTGAGCTCCTGTGCAATTTAGAGTACATGGTTATTTTTCTCCAAAATTCTCTCACTATTTGATGGGATTTTTGCTTCACCTCCATCTTCCCTTTAGTTTTAGTTCAATGTTCGTGGCGATTGTTTCCAAGATTTAGATTCTCCTCATTCATTTAAGTTTAGGGTCTCAAGGTTTAGTGTTAAGTTCAACCATTGAAGATATGGCAAACCATACCCTTCTTGTTTTCTTTGCAAAAATAACAAGTATTGGCCTTCCAACATCAGAAATTAGAAACTAATGCAAATAAGTAATTACTAAAACAAAATGTCGTTGCCTTTCAACTTCAAGAATTAGAAATGAAAAGCAATAAGAATTCAAATATGTCACCAATGTGCATCAGAACTTTTTAAAATAGTTCAATTCGAAGATTGTGAGAGGTTTTAGTGAGTAGAAAAAAAATCGTGCAAGATCTGAATCTCTTCACAAAATGATTCATGTTTTATGGAGAGGATCCATTAGAAGCTCAGAAATTGAAAACAATACTTTCCTTGGTATTATTTCTACTTAATAGTATTGGCAAAAAACAACACTAAATGACATATAAGAAATACTATGCTAAGGAATGAGAAAAGCTTACTAAACGACATATAAGAAATACTATGCTAAAGAATGAAAAAAGCTTGATAGCTATTATGCATTCTTTCTGACAACGTCTGCAAAAAGAGATGCCATACTCTCACCACTAGCCTGTTGTAATTGAAAAAGCTCAAGCTCCATTTTTCGATTCTCCTGATGTTCAATCAAATTATCTCTGTGCATTGTTAGAGCAGCTTCAATCCTCAACTTCTCAATTTCGGCAGTGGAGTCAGCCATTCGATCCAATGAGTCCATCAAATTTCTCTCAATCCTTGCCTTCTTGGTGGGTTTCGAGCTAGTACCTTTTCCACGACATCCCACTAAATTTGCCGCACGTGTCCGCGGGCTGCTTTCGGTGCTTTCATGGCCAATGCCCGTTGAAGAGGTTGGAGCTGAACATCGTGGTGACCTTGGAGATGATGGAGCCTCTTCGTCATGTTTCTCTGTCAAAATCACCGGTGTAGTAGATGTCCCAGTTCCGGGCACTGGTGACCCTTAGTCCATTCCACTTGGTACACCATTGGCCTTAGCTGTGAGGCTAAGAATTTCATCAATGGCATCATACCAAATGAATTTCGCGCCATCGTCTCGTACACCTGCACCTATTTGATTGCGGAGCTTCTTGATCTTCGAATACATGCTCCTGAGCTTCTCCCACTTGTCTGACAAAGACTTAACTTTCCTCCCAGATTCTTGAGGAAATTGTGCGATCAAGAGCTTGTGGATCCTCACCCACTGGTACTGTCACATTGTAACTGTGTTGTGAGCCTCTACATGGTCCTTGCACTATGACAATAGAAACCTCACGGCCGCGTTGCTCCAATGTCGTTCTTGTGTTGTTGTTGTTGGTGCTTGTGGAGGTAGACCTGTAGAAACACAAGAAACAGGGGGAGAGGCTTGAGAAGAAGATGCACCAAACAAAGGAGGGGGGGAGTTTGTGAGCAACAATCGCAAATATTGTTCTTGCTCCATTGTAAAAACTAAACTGTACCTCTGCTTCCAACCATAAACTCCCCCTAATCAAACCCTAAGTACAAGTACAACACCTTGCTAAACTAATGAAGCAGTAATGAAACCCTCAGCACACACACAGACAGACCAAGCAAATGCGGGGTGAGCTCACCTGCTGGGAAGACGAAACAACACCTTCCTCGAAAGAGAGCTTCACTGAAAAGTTACACTGTCCCCCACCACGAGAGAAAAACTGGACTTGGAGTTACTTGGCATTGGTGCTGGCGGGGCTCAAACCCGCTAGAGCCAGATCCGCCAAGCGTCCGCCCCGAACCACCACCACCTGCCGTCACCCGCCTCGAAAACTGTCCATGTGCGCGGCCTCATTGATCACAAGACTACATCTCACAATCACCTTAAGGCAGATTGTTTGGCCAAATGCATAGTCCAAATAGTCAAGAGGGGGCTTTGGAAATATAGTCTATAATGAGGATATAATGGAAATTGGAACTTGTAATTGCCTTGGTTAGCTATAGACTATTGTTTTAGCAAGTAGATTCATTAGCCAATTTTTCTCATTATTTCTTATTGTATGAGCAAGAACTTGTGTTTCCAATTTTTATTAAGAACTTGGAGATAGTAATCAAGATGGATGATTGTGATTTATTGGTTGAAGGCTCAAAGTGTACAAGACTTGTGCAAAGTTGTTTTAGAGAGTGATGCCTATGGTGGCATTGGAAAATTTAGCAATTGCGCAACATTGAGACACTTTGCAATATGCCATCCTTCGGTGAGTAGGTTACTAGTGACAAGTGGAGATATTTATTGAAAGTAAAGAAATTATATTGAAAGTAAAGAAAGTGCTTTCTACGGATGTACTAGAGTTGAAAGGCAAAGATGGACACATTTGGAAGGACCACGCGAGAAATTTCAATTCTTGCCACTTGTCTAACATTGATGGCAAGGTGTATTCAAATTTGAGTCTAGCTTGAAGTGCATGGTATGTGGTAAAGCTTAGGGAGTTGGCACTATGATTTTGTATTATGTGTGTTTGACAAGTTGGCCCATGTAATGATTGACACCACCTTTGGATCTAATTCTAACCAATAAGTGGTTTTGCCTATGGTGTAGGGTACGGTGGAATCTAGAGGCAATTAACAAATGGTGGAAATTACTTTCACGTTGTTGTAAGACTTGGAGTTCAAGCAACAATTTTTATTATATACCATCATGACACAAACTTTATAGGTGATACAAATAGCAAATGAAAAAGACCAATCTGATCTTCATTTTATAGATATCTTTGTCTACTTGAAGATATATATGTTTTTTTTATTTTTGGTTAATGTGTGTATTATTTGCATGCTCTATCTTTTGGTGCAAGTCATGGTCTGATGCAAGATTCAAATCAAAACATTGTTATATATTTCTCTAATACTTATGAGCATTGTGACAAGCTTGGATTCTAGCCATGTTGCCTTTCTTAGAGCATACAGCCCATCCAACCATTGTATCATTTATTGTCTACCTTTGAGACTAATTCCAAATCACAAATGTGGTTTGCATATGATATGTATGTACACAATAAATGGACAATGAAAATTTTTAAGAATTTATTACAGGAGTTAATTGAAATAGATGAAAGACTTTCAAAGATATTGAAAATGCAATTTTTATCTATTCTTCAACAATGTGACTAGCATGATTAGACAAATCTTTATGAAGTTTGAATAAGGTTTAGAATCACTTCATGTAGAGATGGGGGAAAGAAGAGCTTGAAAAAATGAATTTTTTGTATTATATTCTTTTCAATTCATAAAGTGTTTTACCTCATATACTCAAAATCTACAATTCTCCCTCCTACTAAGTTCTTCTAGGGGTTGATTAAATCAACCCCTAGATGGCTTCTAGAACTATGTTTATAAGAAATTTCATTAAAATGGCGATTATTCCATGAAAATGGCACAAAGGGGGATTGCAAAATGGAAGAAATTCATAGAAAGATGGCATGGGGGTGAAGAAACATGGGAATTGTGTTGCAATTTGGACTTGTTGGGGATCAAATTGGCACATCTATGAGGTTGATATGCCAAGAAGCATTGTTGTATGTGCTCTTGACTCGTGTAAATGGCATGTGGAATATCGCCATTTTAATGAAATTCTCCATGTTTATAGAAATTTGAACATAAGAACTTCATTAAGAGTCTGTGAATAATAGAGAGATCATGGATGTTTTTTTGCTTAATCTATTGATGCAATTTGATTAAGAAATGATTGATTATATAATTTTTGGTGAATTTATGGAGAATAGAGAAGGCCCTATGGACCACCACTTCAAATCCTCATATATTTTTTTCTACACTTCAAAATGATTTGAAAAAAGTTGCAAATCAGACACTGCACTACTAGTGCCATATTAGCTCCACATCAGATTGAAGATTTTCTAAATATTTTTTTTCAAGAATTCTTTTTTTATTAAAAATTAATTAATTTTTTGTACTTGCATTGTTGAGGGGCCAAAAATTAGAAACTAGTGGCTTTTTCTGGCTTGAAACTTTTCCTAATGATTTCAAAATATGTTCAAAGTACTACCTAATTGAACATCTTTCATCAATCTTGTCAATGATGACATTTTCTCAAAAATTGTGCAATTTTGTTGATCTTATTTTTATGTGAAAGCTATACAAGTCTTATTTCATTTCAACAATGACAATAAACACAATTATTCCGCACAAATGAAGAATTATGCTTGTTACAAGAGTTAGTCAAGAAAATAAGAGCTACATTCATCCTCTACTCCTTTAGGAAATATGCTCAAGTGCAAGTAAAATCATAAAATCTTATAAAAGTCAGTCTTGCTAGGTGGCTTTTTTGTATGACTTTGGGCATAACACAATTTATCATAGTGAAGCATGGACAAAAAATCATTTCAAATAGGTTATTCTACCTTGTACTTGTCTTCCTTTTCTTAGTACCAATTAGATTCAAAATTTTAGCTTTGATTTTGAACTTCAACCATATAAAAGTGTAGTAGACTATTATGAAAATGTATACAGGAAATTTCAATCTATTTGACTATGTGGAATGAAAGATTATAATGTTTGAAATGAAAAAAAAAATCTTTTCATTCCTATAAGATAGGGTGAATAGACTTCAAATCCTTTGAGAATAAATTTTTTGTTGTATACAAAATTGAACTTCTACATTGTCATATACATCATGTTAGGTGCACTTATGTAAAATTTCATAAGTAAATAAGGGGGACTACCTTATTCAAAATCATTCTATAATATGAGGAGGTCAAGTAAATTGCCAATACACTAGTCATTTTTTGATGATATCTTGTACAATGCGGATATTTTAAAATCCAAATGTGAGAAATTTAAAGACAAACATTTGAAATGTATGGAAAAAAATTCAAGAATTTTAAGAGTGTAGATTTCAAGATACAGTAATAGTGTTTGTAGTGAGATGAAAATGATTTTATCAAAACTTGCCCATTAGGGTTAAGGTAGAACATCCCATCAATTCCAATCCAAACTTTCATTTCAAACATCTAGGAAAAATACCACATTCCAAACTATTTGTATTGGAATACAAAAAGTACAAATATAGGAAAAAAATTGTTTGCTTTAGGGAATTGATTACGTAAAAATGAGGATAATATGTATACAAAATGGTAGAATCTACGCCTTAATTACATTATATCATCAATTCACTTTGAGTTAGCCAATACAATGCAAATAGGTTCATTTTGGCAATTCAAATGAGATATTTGTACTAAATTTTTTGTTCTAGGGTAGTTTGGACTCCTGTTGCAACAAGATATTTATACTAAAAGTTTTGTTTTTTACAATTGTATATTATTTCTAGGAGTTGTATATGCCAAATTTTAGAAGTAGATGAGGAATTAGCAAAAGATGTTCAAATTGCCTAGATTTTTTCAAACAATATGAATTTTGATTCAAGCATCTAATAGAAATTTCATTTGCATTCCCATGAAGGGGTGAATGTCTTTATCTTGTGTAAAAAATGTAGAAACTTCCAATAACCACCTACTCAAATTTCCAATGTTTATGGAATAGACACTTTGTCTTTCATGGGTTAAAATAGAAGCAAGTGAGTGCATCTACTCTTGTACTTGTTCTTACATGCTAAAAAATGCATGAGATCTTCAAACCACAAATTGTATTGGACTATAATAAAATTACTTGAATATCATATAACAACTTCTAAAACAAGTAGAGGCAAGCTCATGATATGAAGAAGTTAGTTTAGCTTCCTAATTCACCATATAGAACCTTTGAAAGATAATCAAAGATTTATTGCAACACCAAAGCAAGCCAAAAAAACAAGCAAGAAATGATACAAACAATTCAAGTGGTATGGAATCAAGCATCTCTACAACAATTGCAAATGCTCATTTCTAACATGCCAAGCAAAATGCAAGCTGTAATTTTAACAAAGGGTGGCAACACTAGATGGTAGATAGTGTATAGAAAAGATCCAAATTGTTGTATGATTTTGGATTTCACATGTATATATTTGTCATGATGATCAAGTACTCTTCACGACAATTCCAACGCAATTTATGGTTTGAAAATCTACCCATTTTTTAGTATGCTAGAGCTTCTTGAGATTCATGAACTTTTTGTTGAATTTGGCTGGGAACAAAATTTGTAAGATTATTGGACCCAATTGTACAGTGGGGTACAGCTCAATTACGAATTCTTGCATTCACAGTGAAAAAAAAGTTCACTGCTGCCCACTTTGACGCCCTCCCGAGGGCTGAAAAATTAATATTTTCTCACGAATTTTGTTTTACAAGATCCTCTTTATGCTAATAACATATGTGCCAAATTTCAAGTCCAAAAAATTTATACAAAAAAAGATATTCAAACATGTACCAACATGTGTTGTTCAAAAAAAAATTTCACTAATACCAACTTTGACACCCTCCCAAAAATTGAAAAAAAAAGTTTTGGCCTTGAAATTTTTGGTGTAAGATAAACTTAGTGAAACTAACTTATGTACAAAATTTCAAGTTCAAAAAAATTTCCCACAAAGAGTAGTTCAACTTCTACCAACATGTGTAGTTATGAATTTTTTTTCCATAACAACACATGCTGGTAGATTTTGAATATATCTTTTTTTAAGTAAATCTTTTGACCTTGAAATTTCACACACATATTACCAACATAGAGGTGATCTCATGCCAAAAATTTCATGGTACATAAACAATTTTTTTGCCCTTGGAAGGGTGTCAAAGTTGGGCCATAGTGAAATTGTTTCTCATGGTTACACCTATCAATTGGTAGAAGTTGAACTACTCTTTGTGGGAAATTTTTTGAACTTGAAATTTTGCACATTAGTTAGTTTCACTAAGTTTATCTTACACCAAAAATTTCAAGGCCAAAACTTTTTTTTTCAATTTTTGGGAGGGTGTCAAAGTTGGTATTAGTGAAATTTTTTTTTGAACAACACATGTTGGTACATGTTTGAATATCTTTTTTTGTATAAATTTTTTGGACTTGAAATTTGGCACATATGTTATTAGCATAAAGAGGATCTTGTAAAACAAAATTCGTGAGAAAATATTAATTTTTCAGCCCTCGGGAGGGCGTCAAAGTGGGCAGCAGTGAACTTTTTTTTCACTGTGAATGCAAGAATTCGTAATTGAGCTGTACCCCACTGTACAAGAAAGAAAGAGACTCTCAAGAAATGCAACATTCAAAAAATGATTCCTTGTCAAAGGATTCCTTCGAAAGTCTAAAACTCCAGATGTATTAGGATGTCTGTCAACGATTCGATCTCAAAGAAGATATCGACTTTCGGAGCATCTTGCGTACCCTGATTTTTCCTTGAATTTGAAGACGGTGTTAAGTAGTTAGTAGTTTCTTTGAAGAATGTTCAAGGTGAGCATTCCGCAATGGCAATTTTTCAAGCAGTGGTCTACTTTCTCTCAGTCAAGTGAGCCTCTCGTCGGTGACTCTATTGGCATCTGCAGAAATTTCTCGACATTGTGATGCGCATGCTCAACGATTTGCAATAGTTGTTGTTTTTGTTGTTTTTGTTGCTGTGATACGAAGTAGCGAAATCTCTTGGCAGTGAAGAAGCAAACCCAGCCTGAGGATCCCGGGGGTCGAAATAGACTAGGAGGGGTTTTCTGCAGCTTGAGATTGGGTTGAAGATGCTGTAAACGCAATTAGGGGTGCTGTGAGTGAACGAGAGCTGCTTGCAATGTCAAGAGTGACGGCGCTCATTCGGCAGGCGCTCTACACGCATCCCCCAGCAACAGCAGCAGCAGCAGTTTCCACTCGAACATTCTCAAATTTCGTCACTCGCCAAGGTTTTGTTGCGGGAGTCTCCCACTCCGGAATTAGGGTTAGGGTTTCATCTCTTCGACGGCAGAGCACGACGGTACAGGGGATTCGTTGCGATTCCGACGGGAGCGAGTACGTGAAGTGGGGTCGCGGGGGCGGCACTGTGCACTCGCAAGCCGACGTTCACATCTCAGCTGTGGTGGAGCAAGGGGCGTTCGTCGAGTCCACTGCGCAAGTGGGAGCGAATGCGCGCATTTGCGCTGGCTCTGTTGTAGGCCCAGGTGTGTCTGTTGGCGTCTCCACCACTTTAGGCTATAACGTCGTCCTCCAGAACTGCTCAATTGGATCGTCGTGCACTTTGCATCCCGGCGTTTCCATCGGCCAAGACGGCTTCGGCTTCCTGGAGAATTCTTCTGGAGAGATTGTGAAGAAGCCGCAGCTGCTGCGAGTGCAAATTGGGAACCATGTCGAGATTGGGGCGAATACGTGTATCGATCGCGGAAGCTGGCGGGATACACTCATCGGGGATTACACGAAGATCGACAACCTGGTGCAAATCGGGCACAATGTGGTGATCGGCCGCGGGTGCATGTTGTGTGGGCAAGTTGGCATTGCGGGATCGTGTACAATTGGAGATTACGTGGTGATCGGAGGCAAGGCCGGAGTCTCTGATCATGTCAAAGTGACCTCCAGGGTGAGAATTGCAGCCAAGAGTGGGGTCACGGCCAACATTGACACACCGGGCGATTACGCGGGCTTTCCTGCTGTTCCAGCTAGGGAGTGGCGGAAGCAAATGGTCGGTCTGCGGGGGATGGGGAAGCCTGCTGTGAAAGAATTCTGTTACGAAGACGCGGAAGGGGAGGTAGTCGTGCCTGAAGATCCTTGAAGTGTTGCAATTTTCGCACTGATTTTAGTATCTGCTGCGTGTGTACAGACCAGGGTTTAGGGTTTAAACCACAATGTCAACGTTGTTTGAGTGGTCTTGTCAGAGCAAATGTAAATTGTTACCAGGAATTTCTTGGTATACTTCTTGTTTCAATTTCCACAAGAGGTAACAATTTACATCTACAAGGAAGTATTCTTGTTACAGTAATTTACAAGCAAAATGTGAATTGTTACTATGACGTCAAGTTTCTGGTATACTTGTTTCAAATTCGGGGTTTCGAATTCATGAATCTGGTGATCAGAATGTAGATGCGTTTTTCCTTTCTCGATGGAGAAGGTGGAAATTCTTTCTTATGGTAAGCAGACAGCTCCCCAATTGTGTCAGCCGTATGTTTGACGAATTAATGGACAGAGAACCGGGGCTCACAATCACGTTTCGCAATGAAAGTGCAGTGCACGTTTGGATTTGACATGACTATATAGTGCAATTAACCCAGAAACGACGACGAGGCCATTTTGTGGCTTTTTGATGAATGTTTATTGAACTGTAGAGAGTTGGGAAGCAGTTTCTCATCCACTTCTTTCTTGTTGACCTTCCATGTTGGGTTATGAAGATAATCTAGTTGAGTTTGGAGTTATGCTATTGTTTGTCTTCACATAAATGAGAAGTTACTTAAAAAAACCGGATCACAAAATATGCTATTTTAGTGTATTTTAGAAAGTTGTTGTTCCTTGCTTTAAATCTGAAATTTCTCTACAAAAATGATATTTTTGGAATTTAAGCCCAACTAACAAAATAAAGTTCATTCACTCTGGTTTCTACTCCAATTTGAATTTTGAAAAAATTCCTAATAATCAATTTTTCATTGCAGTTTGAACTTTGGATGTATTTTCAATGTCTACTACGTTATAATTATAGAATGGCACGGAAAATGAGTTTACACCATGTTGTTCATCACTATAATATGCACACATGGTGAAATTTTCAGATTTTTTGAAATAATTTTCTATTTGATATGATTTTTCTTCATTATATCTACAAAAATTCACAAAAAAACAAATATTTACAAAAAAATCTAAAATTTTGGTGCAACAAAGAAGGCATTTTGTTTCATCTCTGAAAAATAAATTAAAATTTTTTCATACATATCTTGTTGCAAAATGGCAACAAACTGAGTGATGACAATGAGGCTTGAAATCAGTGGTCATAGGTCCGTCATTTAAGGGTTAAGGTTGTATTACTTGAAATGTTTGTTGACTTCGGATATCCCCCAAATCGGACAATCGGGCATTTTGTAACGACTGGTTGTGCACGAACAATTCTCCACCTGATGATTAAATCTAAAGAGATTTTATAGCATTGGTTTGTTTCATATAATGCACTTCTTTGCTCATTTATAGTACTCATTTATGATCAACTATTGCTAAATTAGACACCAAAGTAGGTGTCAATAGCGTACACTTGACTGAATAACTCGCTCCACTTGGATATAAATTAGCCGATTTCAATACCCAACTGAAGACCCTCTTCAATTCGTTAATGAGTTCTGAGTTCTGAATTCAAGTTAGTTCAACGCAAATTGCTCAGAGATTTAGTTACGGTTACGTTTGGCAACAAGCTCGAAAACAAAAAAACAGCTCACAATGGTAGACGAGAAGCAAGTTTTGAAATAGGTGGTGACAGTCTTTACATTATTATCAAAAGCTAAATAGTCAGCTTCTCACCCAGCAGTCGTGCTGTAGGAAAATAATTTCTTCGTAATGTGTCTAAAGTTCTGATGCACTACTGAACAATAAGGGATCCAGAAAGAAGCCTGCGCAAAGGCTTATAACTAGATTTTTCATTCGCAATCACTAGAGCTTGAGAGCCTACTCGCTTGAAGCATGTTCGAAACTACAAATAATATTCCTTATGCAGCAATGGCCTCCGCTACCGAAGAAAGAGTGGAGGGGGTGATGGTGTTCTCGCCCAAGTAAAGATCCAACAAAGCCTCTGCCACATTGGCATCTTCGATAGTGTATGCTACCTCCTCAGGTACTTTCGCTTCCTCAGAGAGAGAGACCTGGAAATTGGAGGATCAAAACAAAGTATCAGCCACAGCATCCGGGTTCCTGTTCAAATTTACAAATGTGCCATAATTTGTTTTCAAAAGGGCAATGTCTAGCTTGGCCACTTTAGGGTAAACAGCCGATTCTAAATCTATGATCCTCCATGTACAGTGCCCTCCCAAAAAGTCTGCTTCTCTTGTATGGAAGAAAGGGGGAGGGGTAGCAATCTTTTTGGCAGAGCTCTGTACAGCCTACTATAGAGACTCTCTCAAGAGATTCACCCAATAGTTAATTATCAACCAGTTAGAAAGTACAGCATGTTGTGGGTCTATTTGATAGATGCGACACATTAGTGCCGCAAGAAAAATGAAGCAAGAAGAACTTCAATTGGTACCAGCAGCTCTCAGGAAAAAGCTCTCGTACGTCACAGGCTAAAGACAAAGTTCCAATCACAAGTGTTGAGAACGAAATATGTGAAAGTCGTCCAACCACATACGCTCACCTCGTGGATTTGTCCCAAGAACATATACCAGAATGTGATATTAGAGAGTAGGATAATAAGCAGATTTAGGAGCATACCTGGACAGAGGCGGGAGTGGGCCAGTAGTACACAATATTGGCTCCCTTGGGCAAGTTGTGGGGCTGGAAAAACTCCACGAGCTTCTCCAGCGCCTCTTCTTCCTCCTCCTCGTACTTATCGTCATTGACCAGTCGGTCCCTCAAGGACGACTGCAGGGAGCTGCCGTAGGGCAGGCCCTTGATCCCCTTGATGACGGAGATCCGCACCAACTTCTCCCCGGGCGCTTGGATGAGCTCCTTGTGGAAGCCGCTGTCGTCTTCCACAAGCTCGCTGGCGGCTTTTCCCTTCCACTTCTGCAAGTGCTCCTTGACGCTGGGCTCTGCGTAGAAGCCGATGGCGGTGAACTTGATTTCTACCGTCTCTATTTCCATCCCCGTGCCGCCTGCAAATCACAGCTCTCATCGTCAGCGTGGGACTGACGACATGACCTAAAAAAGAATTTCTTATCACTAGAGAAAAATTCTCCTCACATATAGTCCACCCAACTCCTTAGCAATTTCATTTTACCGTCATTGAAGTAGTAACTTTTAAGACCAACGACGCTACCGCATGCTAAGATGACAGTCATAAAGAATGTCTCGGATTCGTAAATAATTCCACACAGCTCCAAACGATACGAAAGGCCTTGAGTTCACTTACATATTTTCTTAGCAACAACCAAACCAATTCAATATGAGATCTATTCAGGTCAGATCCATAATGTTACGGTTTCAGGGAATTCATTCTACCTGCAGACCTGAGCAGATGAAGGAGAGGAGCATCGGAAAGGAGGGTGAAACTTAGAGCTTACCATAGCCAATCAAGTCAAGAGTGCTCGAAGAAGCGGGCGGCGTGATCTTGGTAGTGAAGTCAATATCATCGACCTTCACAGTTGGGTGACCCATCTCGACACTTGCTAACGTAACAACTGCTTAATTCAAAACTCTTCAAAAACGATTCTCCTCAGGCTCCTACGTGGAGATGTCTTTCCTTGCTGTTAGATTTACAAAAGAAACAGAGTAACATTAGCATCAGCGATGACTTCACAGGAGAGAACGAATCGCAACAAGCATAAAACCCGTCCTCACTTTCGCTAATCTTAACAGACCTCGTGTTTTCCCTGAAACACAATACTACCAAAGTCTCAACTAAAGAAACCCCACCACCCAATTCTCTGTCACCAACACCCTAACTCAAAGATCGGCACCGTAATCCTTTAGAAATACCCCAACTACTGTACAAGCCCACCTCTATGCCAATCTCTTACAATCGTCGTTTCAGAACTGAGCCAGAAAATGGAGTGACGGAGGGTTTCAAATCAAAGATGAAGAGCATCAAGAAGGGAAGAGATGAACCTGAAAATTGGGTAAGCAAAGCACAAAAGAATGACTCGTGCAACGTCTGCTTCAACTTGGTACTAACGGAGTGAGCTCTCACATGGGAAGCTCCTGGCAGCACACTTCTTATGTGAGGGTCCTCTCCAATTCGCCAGAAGGGGTTGAAAGTTCAAAGCTGGACGTGATTCCGACGCATGGAATTGTTGACTTGGGCACGAGGAGTGCGACCAGTTGGTAGTCTGAAAAGTGGGAAAAAGTACGAATGCTGCTTGTCCTGCTTTCTGTTTTGTAGTGTTCTTTTTTTGCTTTGAGGGCAGCTTTTTTTGTGTGGCAATTTAAGAATGTTTCTATCTTCCACGCTGCGTTGAATTGATTGCGGGAACAGGGGAAGGAGGAGTTGAATTGGGGAAGGAGACGTCATTGTAGGTCAAGGCTGGTGGGAATGGGGGACGGTTGCATGGGGGTCAAGGTTCAGGAGTCAGCTGGAATGGACTTTGACTGCGTTGAAATGAAGCCACTCTTAATGGAATCAATCATTTTTGCAACGCGGCTCAGAGGCCTTGAATTTGTCAACTTCCTGAATTTTTTGGGAATGCCACTCAGCCTAATCTAAGTTTTGGGTGTCAAAATGCTACTCACCCAAATTTTGGGTGTATAAGAAGAAAAGGTAGAATAAGAGAAGAGAAGGCTAATTTTGGTATGAAAGATTGCGGTGAATGGAAGCATTTGTTGGAAATGGCTCAACCATCTAATAAGTCTCATATGGATTTAACCCTGAAAAGATGCAGCTCCCGATGACCAAGGTAGTTACCAAAATTCTCTGGTTATTGAACCAACAGGTCCATTCGCTTTTGCTATAGTCAATAGTGAAGTCATCCATAGGACCATTGCGATTCACAGCGTCCTTACTAGGTTAATGGCAAATTCCATTCTTGATGCCTGTAAGGGGGATGCACCCATATCTGATCACTTAAGGGAATTTGGAGCAGGCTCAATTTGAGACGCAACAAATTCGTCCCATATTGAGAGATAGGAAATATAGGGATTGTCATTTTTCCATAATTTTATTGATGAAATTGAAATAACTGTGAATTTGAGAGCCCAAAAGTGCTTGGAGCCCATAGCCAATGTTTAGAGTCTTCCAATTCCAATCATTCAAGAACTACTTTCTACTCACTATTTCCTACTTTGTTGCTCACTACTTTGGTACTTTGGGACAAATGTCATGATCATATTATTCTCAACCTTGAAAAAGAGATAAAAATTACATTCCTAGCTTTGGTTGGAAACAATGTCCTCCTATAGGTTCGATATGGGTCCAGATTGACAATGGGTACATCTCCCTTAGACCCTATAAAGAACC
Source organism: Climacium dendroides (assembly GCA_950106755.1). NCBI lineage: Eukaryota > Viridiplantae > Streptophyta > Bryopsida > Hypnales > Climaciaceae > Climacium > Climacium dendroides. The sequence goes on from OX467083.1 coordinate 17,129,378, forward strand.
AACACGATCCTTCTCTCAGTAAATTCTCAAGTCCCCATATGACGATAAGGTCATTTGACCCTTGACAGTTGTTGAATGTACTATGGTAGTAAGCATCTCCACCAACATAGGTTTAAATTGATGACCACCCTACAAGTTGGTGCCAAATTCAAAGCCATTGAACCAAGGACACAAATGCCTTTGGGTGTTTAAATTAGGGGTGCTAATATATGAGCTAAGGACTCGAAACACCTATATTATAGATACATGTATTATAGATGTTTATTGATTATAAGCACCTTCAATTGTTGTAGGGTATCTACTTATATCCAAGTTCAAGGCTCATATGCTTGCAATTCTATACTTGCATTGTTGGTGTCTAAAGTATCCAACTCTAACAAAAAAGTTGTTGTCATGGATTAGAGGTATCTTATCTCAGTTCAAATTTTTTGTTGGACACCAAGTAAAGACACCAAGGACTAAAAGTGTGTGATAAATGACTTTCAAAGAAAATTTAGAATTGAAGATTGGCTCTTTTCATCCAAGAATCTAATCATTTAGGACTAACTACTTTGATAATAGGGCCATGTTCTTCAAGGGTTAATTTTTGCCAAAATTTGATTTCACATCAAGTTTCCACTTTCAAATCAAGAAATATGCAAAATATCATAGTTTATAACAAAACCATCTTTACATGATTGTCCATTATGTTCTAAATTTGTGAATAGTAAAATTAATCAACAAAAAAAAATTTATCCCTCCCAGTTGTTCACAAGGTAGGGCAAAACTATTCTTGTCTTATAGAAATCTAATATGGGACTTTTGATTCCTTGCTCTATTTCAACTATAGACCAAAATTCCCTTGGTATTGTAAAAAATGTGAGAGTGACACCTTTGAATTTGTCTAAATTTCAAGGCTCCATCCATTGAATTCATTGTCATTTTGTAGTCCAATTCCAACCTTTTTACTCTCATTTTCTCACTCAACCTATTTGTATGTGATTTATTATACTTTTGATGTCAATAAGATGAATTAAATTGAAATTGGATCCAATTTTTAAGAGCCACAATCAAGCTAAGGTCAAATTTGGATCATCCTACCTTATCAATACGTAAATTGCACAATTCTAAAATTTCTAACTTGATAGGAGACACATAGTTTTATTATTTATTAGTATATGATTAAATTCAAAAACTTTGATTTCATATTTGGGCTCAAACACCATCTCAACTGATAGAAAAGATTCAGAAGTACAAAACTAATCAACTACAATATAGGTTTGTCCACGTAAAAAACATTATTGTTGTGCACCCATGATCCACATACTTGTATGTATAGCTTTAGAGTCTTGTAACAATGAAATTTGCATATATGACCCACTTCAATACAATAAATCATACATAATACTAACCTTTGAAGGCATTTCCCGACTCCAACTCTTTTAACCATGTAATTCAAAGGAGGAAAATAAATCCAATGAGTGACTTTCAAGCATCTTGTGGAAATAACAAATGGATCTATGCACTTATAATTGGATATTTTGAAGGATTAAATAGCCCAAAGGAATATTTTTATTCCTACACAATTGGAACTTGAGAGGTTTGTCATTGAAAGTGCTTTAAAAATCTCATCAATAATCACAAAGCAAAATCTAAATTTAGACTTTGGATAATTGAAATACCTTGATACATTCTAATTTCAATTAAAAAAAATAACAACTATTGAAATTTGTTTTTAACTCAACAAATTTTGATGATTTGCAAAGTTGACAACAAATTTTGAAGTAAACATTATCATTAGAAAAAGTCCAAGTCTGAAAGAGTATACCAAGTATACCCCCCTAGTAGTGCAATTACAAAAAAGAAATTATTATAAAAAATTGAATTTGACATGGCACTATTAATGCCATGTTAGCATCATGTTAGATTGATTAATTTTTAAATATTTTTAAATATATTAAATATCTTTTTGATAAACAAATATTTTTAAAAATTTCCTATACTTACACTACCAAGGTGCTGAAAATAAAAAATTGGCGACCATTTTAGGCTGCAAATTTTTCCTAATGTTTTCTTACCTTGTAGTAGAAGTGTTTAGAATTTTTTTTTTCATTTTTTCAAGAAGTAAAATACTTCACAATTGTAAATTTTTTTAATCTAAAGCAAGTAGAGGCCAATAAGATATATACATCTCAACTACATTTTACACTTTTTTATATGATTTGATTACAACGTAGTTTGTTTTTAATTTCAAACATCTATGTGATAAGCTAATTATTTTTCAAGGTGTCACCTTGGATTTAAATGTTGAAAGATACTTTGACTTTTTTGTATGACTTTTTTTTGTAGTAAGATTTTTCATAATTCATTATTGAATTTGAAACCTAACCCAATTTCAAAAATATATTAATTTTATGACTTTCAAATGATTTTGTACATTGTAAAAATTGATTTGCACTTAGATTAAAACATAGATTTGCATTTAGATTAGAACACAACTTTTTTACACATTGCAAGACTAAATTATTTGATTTTGAACCTTCTTAACTTAAATTCTTTGTATTCTAGAGTTTTGAGGTTTAAATCTTTATGGTGGAAAATTGAGTTGAGAAAGTAGGAAAAAAAATTCAAAAAATAGTTTTTTTTTTTAAATTATTAAATAGAAGTAGGTGCAAGAGAGAAGGAGAATCTAAACTATTAATATCTCTAAGATGGAATTAAAATATACTAATCCCAATGATAAAAATGTCCTAGCAAGAAAACTAAACCATGTGGAGCTTTTTCTTTTGAAAATTGTAAAAATTGCAAGAAAAGTTATTTTTCCAAGAAAATGCTTGGATTGCCCAAAAAACAAGATTGTCTATAACTTTCACATTATTTATCTAAATGAAATGAATCAAAGATTTTCATGTAGAAAAAAATATGATCTATGAGAAAATAAAATAAAAAATTCAAATTTTTGAATTTTTTTTTGTTGTCCAATCTCCCCTATTTTGAGTTCATTTGGGTATAACTTTTGTTCACAAGCACCAATTGAGAAAAAAATTATACTCCTATGAAGATGATAATTTTTTTTATCTTCAAAATAATTTCAAGAAATCATGACAAAAATTGAGACCGTAGGCACCTACTTGAAATCCAATTTGTCCCTTGAAAGGAACAATGGTCTTTTAGGGGTTAATTGCTCTTGATTAAGAGAATTTTAGAAATTTAAGCCCTTCGACACATCTTGTCAATTTAACCTTGTCAATTTAATTGCACTTATAATTGACACTACCCAATCATGAAAATAAATAGGTATATTGAAAATGTTTGATAAATAAAATAAATAGATATACTATGAAAATAAATAGATGTATTGCAAATGTTTGATAAACAAAATAAATAGATATATTGCAAATTTTTGATAAAAATAAATAAACAGATGTACTCCAAATGTATGATAAACTATATATGTGGAGCATGGTTATGGTAGGGTTAGCATTTCTTTGTTATTTTATTTTTTCAAAAAATAAGGTTTGAAAGATTCTAAAATAGATTTTTTGCAAATATAATTTTTTACCATAATTTTTTTTTGAAAAAATAATTTTCCTAAAATTTTGGCACCAATTTTTTAAATCACTTTCTTGCCCTACAACTACAAGACTATATAAAATACCATTACATTTCGTTAGGATTTAGCTTCTAATGATTCCATTGTAAACTACCTCTAGACTTATTGTAAACCACCTCTTCATAATTCACTTACACCTCTATAGACTTATTGTAAACCACTTCTTCGTAATTCACTTACACCTCTATAGATTTATTGTAAACCACCTCTTCGTAATTCACATACACCTTTGTAAACTTTTCGTAAACCACCTCTTCATAATTCACTTACAAAATTTGTTAAACTAACCCAACTTGAGGGGGTGGATTTTCAAAGAATCTTGAAGAAAACTCACCATACTTTAACTACATGTGAATGTCCTTCGTATCATTCTCTTTGTACTAAAAACTTTCATAATTTTTTTTAATAAGGTAGTGACTTCGAGGTTGCCCATGACCTTGAGGAAGGGGAAAACTCATCATCAATTGCTCATTTGAACAAGCGAAGCTACATCAAGTTTGGGCAGCCCTCCCAACTGAAGACCTCAAATGTTCTTTTTAGGGTTAAGAGCCGCAGACTTCCGAAATTCTTTTCACTTCGGAGGGTCAGTTGTACTTAGTTTGGCTGTCCCACTTCCTTCACTTCTTCGATGGCTCATTTTGACTGAACTTTGGAGGTATCGATTCTCCAGAAGTCAACTCAAGGCGACTGTTTCGGTTGCCTGAAGAAAGCTTCTTCAAGCTCCGTAAATTCACGAGTTGAAAACGTGACCAGTTCGACTGCATTTTCAACTCCAAAGGGTACTCCATAGGTTCTTTCTTCCGAAGCTTTTGCTCATGTGTCTTGAAGCTCGAATGAATCAGTTGCAACAAGGCAGGGCCGCAGGGGGTGTAGCTCAAATGGAAGAGCGCTCGCTTTGCATGCGAGAGGTACCGGGATCGATACCCGGCGTCTCCAGACGGATATCAACCCGCACGGTTGGGATTACTCTTTTTTTTCTTCAGTCCCTCGACTACAGTTAGTAGCATGTTCAATGATTTGAAAGAGAAATGCACCTAGAAATTATTTGGATAAAAGCGTCTGCACTTGGATCCTGTCACTGCAAAGAAATTATCTTAGTTTTGGGTGGGTTGGGTCTTGTTGGCAATTCAAAAAAATTCTAGATTCTCTTAATATTTGTACTGTTGGGACATTCTGTGGGTAAACTATGATTAATTATAGGTGTACCTAAAAATGGTCCATGCAAGAAGCTAGATGGGCTGCCTCTGTCCGAGGAAAGAGCTCTTCACTCCTCACGAAATGTCCAGGCGAAATGGAAAAAGCTGCAAAATTCACCAGGTAAGGCAGAGGATACTAAAACTATTAGGGATCTGATCTTGACTGACCCCTGTTGGTAACAACAACACATCAATTCTTAGTACACTCAGTTGCCTTCAAATAGCAAGAGCTGGAAGCATGACTTGGCTTAATATATCTAGCCACTGATCTTTGAATTAGCGGTTCTTAAACTGTTTCTACAACGTCCCACTTTGAAATTGCATCAGAAATTCACGCATAGTGATACAGATTTCTCAACAACTCATCAATTCTTAGTACACTCAGTTGCCTTCAAATAGCAAGAGCTGGAAGCATGGCTAATTGGCTTAATATCAAGCCGGCACCACTGATCTTTGAATCAGCGATTCTTAAACTGTTGCTACAACGTCCCACTTTGAAATTGCATCAGAAATTCATACATAGTGATACATATTTGATCTCAACTGCAGATTTGGCTCTCCTACTCAAATTAAAGTGATCTCTCCATAGCTGCATACATGTTGCGAAATTCACATTCTTACAGAGGTTAAAACGCTCACGTTGACGCAGAAATGGCAAAGAAATGAGTTGAGTAGGGAGCTCACGGCTGTGGCAGAGAAGACGAAGTCGACTCCAAGTTCGCATGGCCTGCATGAAATAAAGAGCACAAGCTCACAGCCCCGATCACAACCTCGGACAACGTCACCTTCCAAGAAAGATTCCAGTAACCTTGTAACATGCATTTGCTTCAACAGCAGAATCAGTAAAGCCATGGAAACCACAATGTAGGATGCGAGGGCGAGGGCGAGGGCGAGGCCATGCCATAGCAATCAATCAATCAATCAATCAATTGAATCTCCTTCGGAGATGTCGACAATCAGCTGCTTCAATTACATGAGATTTTCCATCCCAAATTCTCAACTCCATCAATCTTGGAATTGGAAAATTCTCTCCAAATGTACCACAAACCCTTATTGTCGAAGTTCAAGACAAGAATCTCAAGCGGTCTGCATCTCAATTCAAGCGAAGCGATTTTAACAAAGAAACCGAAGAATTTCACGACGACTCTTGAAGACATACAGGAATTGAAAGAAGGGCAGCAGAAGGGGAAACGAGGAACACGCAAACCTAAAACGCAGACAAACGAACGTTCCCAACAGTACAGATACAGCGAAGAAGCACATGCAACGCAACGGAGAACTCACCATAACTCAGAATGTTCGTCCCTTACAGTATGTCCATGTCCTCACCACATCCACAGCTCCCAGTTGCATGGAAAAACCCTGCCCTACCTACAATACCGTACCTCCAAGATTCAACTCTGTCTCTCCGTCTCGCAACCGCTGCTTTCAAGCACAAATATACTATTAATAACTAACATGGGAAAACATGGAATGTCAACTAGTGAGGAGTTCCATCAGCAGCAAGCACGACACGCATTGATAATTTGCACTAGACCGAGAGTGGGAGAACAAGGGTTTCAGAAACAGGGTATGAACCCCACGGTATGACTGGGGTGGGCCAGACACAGCTTGTGTTTACGACGGTGGCAGACAATTAAGATCCGCAGAGGACGACGACGTGACGCAACGGAACGCAGCAAGCGATGGCGGCTGCATCCTCTGCGAGCGATGATGGCATCATCCAGGCCACCAGTGGGGGTAGCATCTCCGGAAGAGAATTTTTGGAGGAGAGGAGGAGTCCAAGAGTGATGGCGAGGAACCAAGCTCCCCAAGTGCCGCGACGCTGGCCCGCGCGCGTGGCGCAGAAGCTGGAGCGATGGGTGTTTCTGTACAACGTCACGACGGGGCTTTACATGCTGGATTGGTGGGAGAGATGCATCTTCAACGCTGTATTTGTTGTGCTGTTCTTTCTGGTAGGGTACAACAGTGGACTCTACTTGCAGCACATGGGCGCACGATTGGTGGCGTGGGCGTGGTGGGGCGATTCAGGCAAGGAGTTTGCTGGTGCTGATGCTGGAGCTTCGGGGGGGTAATGAATTAGGGCTTGGTGATCGGGAATGGTGGGTTTGAAATTTGTTTACAATTTGAGAATACGGATTACCATACTGCGGTGGGGCGATTCCGGCATGGATCTTGCTGGTGCTGGTGCAGGTGCAGGTGCTGGAGCTTCGTGGGATTGATGAATTAGGGTTTGGTGATCGGCGATGGTAGGGTTTTAATCTGTTTACAATTTGAGAATGCGGATCACCATACCATGATGATGAATTGGCAAGGGTTAGAGATATGTGAGAACTTGGGGAGAGCGGATCGGCGAGTGACGGTACAGCAGCACCCTGTCGAGCTCTTGCTCAAAATTTGTAATATTCCTGTATGATTTTGATGAATCGTAGTTACATTCTTTCTGTTTTTCTTTCTTTCTTTGTAGGTGGTCGTCGATCTCTTGTTTCGGAGTGTGTTTCTGTGCGAGGAAGTGTACGTTTGATGCAGCTTAAGTTGCAATGAGCTGTCTCAGTAGTTTGGTTTGGGGGGTTTACTTATTGTGACTCGCGGATTAGACTGGGGCGTTGGATGCCCGATTCCATTTTGGTGTGCTTCAGCAGCTGTGTTTCGTTTTTGGCTGTTTTGGTGTGGTGTAGCATGATTTCGCTCTTGGGGGTCGAGTGTGATGGAAATTTGCTTCAAGCACGAAGTTGATTTAGAGATAGGTTTCTGGGATTTGCCATGCTTTTGGTTTCTGCTGAGATGCCGTATACCAATCAACTTGCTATCATTTGAATGATCGAAGTATGTATTGGGCATTTCATGGAAGGCACAGAGATTTAATTCACCTTGAGTTGCCCAAATTGGTCGTTTTTTTCTCCTGCACTTCATGCTGTCGTCTCCGCTGGTAAGCTTTCATTACGTGAAGCGTGCAAGAAATGGTGAACAGATAGTTTGAAGGTGAGCGCAAAGGAGGGAGTACTGGGCTAACAGGCTCTCGTAATTTGAGGTGAAGTGTTCTTTTTCAGTTGAGAGATCCAGGTTTGAAGATCCTGCTTGTGTTTTACTCGCTCATAAACCATCCACTTCGATTGCTCCAAAAAGATCTAGATAAGAAAGCTGGAAATGCTTATGTACGAAAATTGAATTGGGAGACGAACTTGACTGAGAACAGCAGAATAAGAACCCAATGGGTGTAATAAAAGACTACCATCTTTATGCATCTGAACTCTTGGAAACATGTCCAAAAACAGTATGTTAAGGGTTGATGATTCCAGTAATAATCCGACGTGGAATCTACGTTGATCTCATGCACATCTATATGAAAAATAGCGTGGAAAATAACCCCATAGATAACCACTCCTGCATCCCACCTGCCTGTAAAAACTCCTCAGCATCACTACTCTAAAACCCTTGGTAACCTAAAAAGGCGATCCAGTCATGCCAGGAAATAACTCAGAAATCTTGTTAAAAACGTCCATAACCTGCACGTTTCAAGACAAGCAATCAACACCATTTCAATTGTTTACATTTAGGAGGCTCCCACATGCTTACGGCATATCCACAGTAAGGCACACTAACATAACTATATTCACGAATCTAACTTCGTGAGAAAAGAACAAACAAAAAAGGCAAGACCAGACTCATTCTATACAAGTAAACAAATCATATTCAAATAATCTCAAAGAATCAAACCTCTTTGTCATTCTGGTATTTTGTAATATTCAATGGATTTGTCGAGCACTGCAACCATAACATTTGTGACCTCACTGTTAGGACATGTGCATCGTCTTCAAACATAAAACCACGGTAAACCCAACCATCGCCCAAACTTCCGTATTTAGCTATTATCACGTCACCTTTGTGAGTTTCACAGTATCATAGCTCTGCTTAAATATACAACCTCCTGAAATCATACGCTTAATGATAGGACGATGTTTACAGAAACGAACAATACATAAACAAATCTCTAAGACTGATAAATGTGAAATTATAACTACGCCAGAAACACACAGAAAAATCAACCTAAATGAGATTCACACTGAAGAGAAAAAAGCATTATCAATTCAAATTGTAGTCACCACTTACATCCATAATGGCGGCCTGAACTTTTGGGTTCTGGAAGGCCACTGCAACCTCTGGGTTTGCCATGATCTTCGCAACAACTTCTTCAGGAGTTAACCCAATTTGTTCTGCAACATGAAGATACATACGCTTCAACACTGAACAAAGGAATCGCTCATTTAAGGAGAATCCAAATAAGGTTGTTGCGAAAAACGATAACTTGTGAAGTCCTAACAAAACCAGAAATAGAGGCTCGAGCTGATTCAACAACTACAGAATACAAATCCAAACGCATATTCAGCCTTACAAAACATACCAAATTGTTGCTTGACCTCGGTACTGTTCAAGTCAAAGTTTTTAAGCATGTCTGACATGCGGTTGTCCCACGCTCCATCTCCACCCATGCTATTACTGAGCCAAAAGATACGTCCAGAAGAAGGCTTAGTCAATGGAAAACTGGACAATCTTCCTTGTCATCAAAAAAATCAAAAGAGACTTACATAGCACTTCTCTAGTTCGAACAATCAATGAAAAAACAGATCGTAAAACTTACAGCATATCTTGCAATTGTTGCCGATACTGGGGGTTCTGCATCATCCCTGCATACATCCTTGCATGATCAGCCTTATGGATGCTTCAATCAGGCAGCAACACGAAGCAATTGAAATCTGAGAATTATTTACCTACAATCAATATCAGAAATACATTTTTGCTACTTCACTGTCTGCACTCTGACAAGTCCTTGCATCTTTCGTTAATCACAGACCAATGATAAGAAATGATCGTGTAATATTATCTACACTCACATTTGAAAGTAGTTGGGTTCCTCATTTCTTCAGGCAAGTACCTGACAGACATAAATGGAAACATATCCACATGCAAGTCAGAAAGTGCAGCAGCATAATTATCAGCCTAGCATCCAACCCCTGGTCTACGTGTTTTTAAGTTTTGCATATTTTCAAAAAATACCTCTGTAAGAAAAAGCATGGACTAAAAAGCCTTACGGATAAACCATCTTCTGGACTGTTGGATCCTCCATCATCTTTTCCAACTGTTCCACACTGAAAACTGTCTGCTTCCCCTTTCCGGCACCGGCACCGGCACCGGCCCAGGCTGTTGACAACAACGACAACATCAATAAGAGCTTGCCAAGAAAAGCTTAGGGTCCCCTCCGTATATGATGCAATCCCTCTTTTCCAAAGAAGGTAAGCCCTCATATAACCAAGAAGCGAGACTATCTAGAGATGCCCTCAAAAGCGGTAGGACAGTACAAAGAGGAGCATCAGATTAGTGGTGGCAGTACTACAACTCGAACCCCCGGTACTACTTTATCTCCCCTGCATTTCTGATGGCCTCTCAATAAAGGAGCAGCGACCAAGCTAAAAATTGATTTGAATGATCAAGTTGCTCTGGCATACAGCAGGACAGGACAGGAATGATTCAAGTGATTATACCAAGTCAGTACACCGTGAAGCCGAGCCCAGTAGGTGAGGTCAAGGAATTCTAGAAAGATAATCAATGAGTCTTACATTCATTGAGAGATGGTCCTGCTCCAGCTCCGCTGTTGCTCACGTCGGTATCTGCAAAGAAAGACCTAGTCGGCTCGGATGCAGATGGAGCTTGATCATTGAACCTTGCTGCGGCTTGTTGCTCTCTCTCTAATATTTCAGAAGCGTTGACGTCGGTGAAAGCTGTCAAAGCAACGAAATAAAACGATTTCAGAAAGCAGCAAAGCCAAATTCGGCGCTTTTGGTCAAATACAGAAGCAAAATTCGCAACTCAGTTTGCCTTCGTGAGGACCATATTCCGATTGCGAGGAACATCAGGACCAGGAAGGGTGGGCTAAACCCCTAAGTGCACAAACGGCCAGAAAAGGCGTCTTCCGTACCTATACGAGCTGAAATAAACCATTTTAGGAAGGTAACCAAACGTGCCAATGGAGAAAAGAAATCATACCGTAAATTTCTGAACGATAAATATGTTTTGAAAGTTACTACAGTAGAACTTCTCTAAAGTAATAGCCCCGGGGCCAGGCTCAAGTCCCCATGCTCACGAATCTCAAAGAACTTCTCTGATGTGTATGTTTGGGATTGGCCTAGTGCGGGACCAAGCAATCAATACTCCATCATTTTAGAGAGGTCATTACCTTAGAGAAGTTCTACTGTATAATCGACTAAATAGAGCTTCCCCAAAGTAACCTTGGACACTTGGGGATTAAGAACAATGATTCAAGAAAAAGGCAAAAGCTGCATAACATCTACAGAATGTTAATCTTAAAGAAATGAAGTTCACAGCGTTCTCACTTCTTACCAGATTTCCTGGGCTCAGCAGTAGTAGTTGATGGCTCAGTTTTGCCAGAAGCCTCAGAAGATGTCACCGAAGTGGGAGCCACATCAACTGGTGGCGCAGCAGCTGCGGCACTAACAGGAGAAGTAGAGGTCGTACTAGGAGGAGGCATGGGAAAAGGGAATTGAGAACCTGGTGGAGGCATTGGCATACCAGCAAATGGGTTACCACCAGGGGCTCCAAAAGGACTAGCACCAGGACCCCCAAACGGACTAGCACCCCCTGCCCCCCCGGTCATTGACTTCAGCATCTGTTGCATGGCATATCTCTGCACAAGCATCGCAACGATTCTCAAAATCTAGATGCTTAGTTTTGACCGTAACTTTACTTCAAAAGCACTACAGTGTAATCACTGCTGCGATAGGACAGGGGAGAGGAAAAACCAACCACGAAGTAACTGACAGCAATGTGTTTACCTTGACTTGATTGGCACCCTGCAACCCAACACACGCACCGATCGTCAATTTCAAAAAGGGTACATCACCTTGCAAATGTAGAGATAAAAAAAATTCCGAATACTTCCACAAGTGCCATCGGAACGGATAATATCAGCACCGATTTAATCCGCGAAAGTCCAAGGATTATGGTTTCAACTGGTCATATTGTGAAAACATATTTCAGATGGCACCAAATTTACATCACTAAAATCAGTGAAGAACATTCTATGTGTTGATCAGAAAAGCAATAAGATCGAACTAAATACAGTTTCTCATAAACTACTCAAAACTGCTAGAAGAACAGAGGGCCCAATTTGCGGCTCTTAATAAGCTAAGAGACTGATAGCTAGAATTCTTTTCATAATCACGACTGGATTAATCTTGACACGAGATACTTACGAATGAAAACAGTGCAGAAAGACCTACTCCCACGCCGATCCATAAGAGAGGCGATCCACTGCAAGAAAAAACAACATATAAGCTTTCAGTTTCCCAGCTGCGCGATAAGCGTTCAATTTTTAGGTGGTGGACAAATATGGAAATAGAGAATACCTTCAATAAACCTCCGAAGCTGAAACATACAGGATAAGGCCCAAGCCATTCCTATGTGCATCCTCAAATATTATCATAATTGCTGTAAAAATAAGTCATAAGGGACCAGGAAGAAATAACGCACACGTAGGAAGACTCATTCCCATGCGGTTCAGCGATACTTTCAACATACTCAGTCGAATCGTTTTGGGATGCTACAACCTCCTGTTGCTCTGCACAAATGACCAAATTCCACATTCCAACATTTCATTTCACCCTACGTGCCCAAATGAAAAAATATGGCCGCTTCCATATCTACGGCGTCGAAGCAAATCATGTAGGAAGCTTCAAGGTAGGTAAAAAAATGTACCAATATAAGAGAGGAAATCATATCCTACATTCTTTTGAACAATAGAAACATGTTTTAAAAAGTTACGGTAATTGAATATTAGCTTCCAAAATAAAATTCCTATTTTTAGATATAGCACTTACGGTTTAGCACCCACAGCCCTAGCTCAGAATCACAACAAGAAATGAAAAGAATCCATCCCCTCTTTCAACAAACGCCTCCTTTCGCTTATTCAAAAGGAAAATTTGATACTCCACAGAAATTCTTTGTTGCAACTTCAGTGTTAAACCCTAAACGTGAAGCTCATTCAGTTGAGAAGGATTCTCAAAAACTAACTGACTATCGATTATGTAACTTCCATGTTGCTTTTGCTGAGAAATGTCTCCACTCCGTATTAAAATCTTCGTCAGAATTAGGGTAAATAACTGAAGTTCAACAAACAGCTCCATATTCACAATCCTCTCAAGAAAGCCAATGCAACTCTCAAAAAATCTCCCTGCTCCAGCTCAATGCGATAGAGCCTACATACAACCTCGATTGCACGAACAGCAAGTGGAAACCCGAAAATTTACAAAAAATACAGATGTTAAGAATTGGTTATCGAAAGTTTCGGAAATTTCGGAAAATTTTGGAAATTTCACTTTTGAATTAAATATGCACCGCCAGAGGCAAAGCCCTCCTTAAACCTAACACCCGAGTAAACCCCCGTAAAGCACGTCGCCACGGAACAAGCAAACGGGAGATCACTGACCTTGAGCAGCAGACCTTCGAGCAGCCACAACGACGACGCTCCCCGACCTGGAAACCCTGCTCGCCCTCCTCGCACCATTACTTGCGCCCAAGTCCACGCCCCGCATGAATCTCTGCGCAGCCACTCGAAATCCCTGCCTACGAGTCGTCCCAGCTGAGGAGCTCGACACTGGAAACCCTGCTGCGGCCACACCGCATGGCTGCAAGAGGCGCGACTCCATCGCCATCTCCAAACCTCAGCTCTCTCTCGAGGGAAAAAAAATTATCACGAGATAGCGGATTGCGGAGGAGAAGAGAACTGTGGTTCCGCAATGCCGCTTGTGCGTGGGCGCCAATAGCCCTCTCGGCAGTTCTGGCCTCTGCGAGAATTCGTTGTGAATCTGCTGGTGATGGTGACGGTGATGGAGCTCTGCAAAGACGGACAGCGCGCTTGAAGGGAGAGTGCGACCTTCGGTCGCTGATACCGTTCGGAGGGTTTCGGGGTCATTTGGGGGGTCCTCTTCCGACCGGTGGTCGTGGGGGAGACTTCTCTATTCAGACATTATCCAAATCAGGGGATATTCGTGAATAACGTAGAAGCGTATTTAGCGGTACCTTCTCCGAAAGTCTAGAATTTCTATGAAGAATGAGAAGTTGTAGGCGAGGTTGTAGAGAGAAAAGAAGAGTCAATTAGGAGCCAGAAATCATTAACTCCTAAAGTTTCATGGTCCCCTCTCAAAATAAAATGAATTTTGGGCAAGTCCCTATGGTCTCAATATATGTTGTGACTTTTGGGTTTTTTTTGGTATAGATAAAAAAAATACATTAGCTTTTTAAAAATATAATTTCTATTTTAATTAGAGCCCAAGAGCAAAAGTAATGATACAAAAAGTCCTTCTTTTAGTTCAGTGGGTGGGAAAAAAACTTCAAAAAACTCAAAGTAAAATATTTTTAAAATTTGTTTTGTATAGATTATATTTTTATGTACATGAGAAGCCTTGATTTATTCCATTTGGATTTGTTATGTAAAAGATATGGACAATCTTGTTTTTTGGACAATTAGAGCATCTTCTTGAAAAAAAATAACTCGTAGGATTCATTTCTAACCTCAATTTTTACAGTTTTAAAAAAAAAAAAGGTTCGCAAGGTTAAGAGCTTTTACTAAAACAATATCATTGTTGACATTATTGTATTTCAATTCCATCTTTAGAGCTATTAACAATTTAGGTTTTCCTATTTTTATTTAGCAAATAAAATTTAAAATTTAAAATTTGTAGAACAAAAATTAGAAGCTATGAAGCTTCAAAGCCAAAAAATGTAGTTGAGCAAGGTGCAAAAAACCTTGTCTTCTTCACTTTGGATGCAAATATCTTGCAATCTATGCAATCAAAGTTTGCAAAATTTCTGCCACACATTTTTATACTAGTCTAGTACAAGATTTTGCAGTTAGATGTGTAGAAAAAACATTAAAACTTTTTTTTCTCTTTGCTATAAAAATGGCACTCTCAAACCTATATATTCATTTATCCATCCAGACGTCAGATGCTCATCCGTATATTTTGTACATCAACAATACAGGGGCAGATTAATTAAATGACAACAAGAGAGTGCTGGAAGTGGGTGTTTAACACCGGCAACTGTACAATTACCGTTATGCCACCAGTAGTGGAACTTATGATCTGTAGAGTAGTGGAGGCCTGTTACTTAATTAGGACCGTAAGCAAAGAAGCTTACCGAGTGTATTATAAATCTGGGAACCATTCTTCCCATCGGTTATCTGAAGCTGCACATTGCGAGCAGTTAAAAACACGAGCTTGTGTAAGCTGCAGATCAACATGGTATCAAAGCGATGTTAGATTCAGGAGAGTGAGCTTGTGAAGGAACGAGAAATAGAGCAATAGTAGAACAAGACGAACGTATAGCACTGCTCCAAACGTTAAAGAGGTTTGTGAGAGAAACGAAGAAGAGATGGCAGAAAACTCTAGTTTAGCATTCAGAGAGGGTGACAAGCTAAAAAGCTTGTCGAATTACTACATGTGGGCGCTCAAAATGAAGGCGGTGCTCAAAGCAGAAGGACAGTGGGCTATCACAGAGAACAAGCAAAACCCAGACAATTTTCCGGCACATATTGACGGAGAAGCATATACAAAAGGACAACTCAAAAGGAAGAAAGTACTTGCTTGTCAATTACTTCTGTTGTCAGTTATTGATGAGCTTGTGGATTTGATCACAGAACACTCTGATCCAGCTCACATATGGAGGACGTTGAGAAACCAATTCAACTCGGGGAATCAGTCTCAAGTGTTGACACTCATGGGATAGCTTCAAGCATTGAAGATGACTGAAGGAAGTTCGGTTGAAGACTACATTCGAAGAGCACGAGAAATCAAGAACCGATTGAGCAGTATGGAAGAGCGACTATCTGATCGGAATGTAAATCAAATGGTCATGAACGGACTGCCACGAACTTACGAAAGCATGATACAAACTCTTACGCACCTCGATCCAAACATGTCATTCGAGAGGTTGAGCGCGAGTCCTTTGGCGGAGCCGCACCGACGGGAGCATCGAAACCAATTGCTCGGTGACGAAGAAGCCCTGGCTGCAAAGCACGCGAGGCACGGAGGATACCCGAACCGTAGACGAGGTTTCCCCTAGCAAATGAGAGGACGAGGCTTCTCGAGACGAGCTCTGTTTTGCGCAAAGCGGCTCCCACCAAGGCCATATAGAGCGAACCGCGGACCACCACTGTTTTACAATTGCAACTTACCCGGACATATCGCGAGGAACTGCTGGATGCCGCGAAGTCAGTTTGCTCCTGACAAGGAAAAGACAAACCACACTGAGTATGCAAATTCTGCCGAATTCTTTGATTCGCAGTTAGAGTAGGATTATGATCTATATTACTACGGCCCATACTATAGCTGGGGTCATGGGCCCTGGTACCTAGATAGCGGGGCAAGTGGTCATATAGCTACAGATTACAAGAAACTAGATCAGTACTCCAGTTCTTCTAGCGTGCAGATCAGCAAGATCAAAACCGAGGGAGGGGAGTCACAATCCGTAAAGGGAACAAGCTCAGCTACTGTAACGACTGAGATTGGAGAAATAAAATTGAAGTCTGTTAAGTATGTACCTAGCACGAAGAAAAACTTGATTTCAGTAGACACTCTTGCAGACGTAGGACATCGTGTCCTATTCACCAGTCAAAAATATTAAATCATAGATAAGCATGACAACGTAGTTGCATCAGGAAGTAAAGATCCCTCAAATGGATTGTATTGCTTCCAAAATCAACCAACTGCATTATCAGCTGAGTATAAAGATGTACATGACTTATGGCACCGTCGCTTAGGACACCTTAGCTACGCAGGTCTAATTCACCTGTCTAAAGCTATGAGAGTCATCGGTTTGCTTGACATCAACCTAGAAAAGAGAACATGCCATTGTTGCCTTGCGGGAAAACAACACAGAGAACGTTATCCTAAGAAAAGTGAAACTTGTGCACTTAAGCCTGGCGAACGAATACATTCCGGGGTGAGTGCAAGAAAGACTCACTAGTTTTCGTAGAGTTTTGCTTAGTACCTAGTTTCAGCGACTTAGTACTATGAGTACTACAATATTGTACTGCAGAATTGGAAAGCATTACATGGACCGTTGATAAAACTGCAGATTGAGGTTACAATTGACAAGTGTCTAGCTACTGTACACTTGGGCAGAACTTGATGAAGGCGGGTAGCTATAGGAGTATTACCAAATACTAGATGTTGTCTTATAGTACTATTGTAGCCTGGGGTCCCAATTTCTCACTGAAAATAGTGAAGTCCACTTTTAAATTTTTAGAAAAAAAAGAGAACCATTATTTTAAAAAATAAAAAATGTCCATTTTGATAGACTTTGTCCTCATTACATTTCACCCGCCCCCCCCCAAAAAAAATCATCTATATTGTTCAAAATGGCACGCGCAAGTGACCTTTATTCGAGCGCTCGTGACGCACTTGAAATTGAGTTTTCTTTAAAATCCTTTGGTAGGATCATGCAAATACATTATAGGAAGAGCCCATAAAAATTTCGACTCAAAATGATCAAAATTGAATACTCCCCAGTACTAAAAATTCCTAAACTACAAAGTGTGACAAATTATCTAAATTAGAAATTAATTAGAATTTGATTTTTTTTAATTCTTAGAAAATATGGCCTCTCGTGGCTATGGAGTTCTCCACCTTCCAAAAAAATTTCAACTTCATTTTCTTGAACCTCCAAAAGTTGTGGCCAATGACAACTCTATCACTCGAAGTGTGACGCAAAAAAGGACTAGTCTTTCTTGCACTCACCCTCCAATCTTATGGGTCCAATGCTAGTACCGTCACTTGGTGGATCTAGATAAAGTTTTACGGCTTCAAAAAAATGATCGAAGCAGAGATGGGAAATAGTGTGAGGATACTTCGAACAGATCATGGAGAAGAGTATCTCTCCAACGAGTTCGTGGAATTCTACAACAACAATGGAATCAAGTGTGAACTAACGCAAACAAACTCACTGCAACAAAACGGCATGGCGGAAAGAAGAAATCGGACGCTGATGGAGAGAGCTCGAAGTTTGTCCAAGGACTACAGCCTCCCAACTCACCTATGGACAGAGGCAGTTTCTCATACAAACTTTCTCGTGAACCGAAGTCCAACACGAGCTAACTCTGGTGAGACTCCTGAAGCCAAATACTCTGGAGTAAAGCTAGACATTTCCAATTTAAAAATATTCGGATGCTTAGCTTATCTGCATGTTCCCAAAGAGAGTAGAAATAAGCTAGAAAGCAAAACCCTGCCCTATATATTTCCAGGGTTTGATGACAAAACCAAGGTGTATAGATTGTTTGATAACACGAGAAGGAAAGTCATCATCAGCCGAGATGTAGTCTTTGATGAAAACAAAGTAGGCTATCACTTTCTTAAAACTACTGAGCTAGTATCGAGTGTCTTCAGTCATCCTGAAACCATCTCGAACAAGGGACCACATGTAGAACATACAGAAAACGTGGAAATGCAAGAAATAGAATCTAACCCGATAGAAGGTGAACAGCTTGAGATGAGTGAGCCCCCTGATAAGGAGATCGACATGCCCAAATCGCCAGTAAGAGCTTTTGTCTCTAGACAACCACTGCCGGCAGATAGACAAGCAGGACCTGCGGCAAGAAGATACCAAACTCGAAACAGATCACCGTCAAAGAAGCTGCAAAACTACTGGACGTTGATTTCGGAGCTAATGGAGGAACCTCTTGACTTCCAAACTGCCGTCCAGAGACAAGAATGGCGAGATGCCATGCAGAGCGAAATAGACTCCATCATCAAGAACAAGACTTGGGATATAATAGATCGTCCTGGTCATAGGAAACCCATCACAGTTAAATGGATCTTTAAGATTAAGAGGAACTCCAAAGGCGAAATCAGTAAATACAAAGCTAGAATAGTCGCCAGGGGCTTCCAACAGATAGAGGGAATTGACTACCATGATGTTTTTGCCCTAATGGTAAGATGGTCAACAATTCGTTTGATTTTGGCACTAGTTGCCAAGTACCACTAGTCTCTTTCACAAATGGACGTCATCACAACTTTCCTAAATGGCAACATAGAAGAAGAGATACTAATGGAAATTCCCGAAGGCTTCCGTGGCACAGGTGATAGTACAAAGGTGTACAAAGTTAACAAAGCACTTTATGGACTTAAGCAATCGCCAAAGGTGTGGTATGACCACATTAGCTCTTGGCTGCAAAAACAGGGGCTGATTAGAAGTGAGAACAACTCGAATTTATTCTATCTCAAGAAGAATGGAAAATTGACTCTACTGCTACTGTACGTGGATGACTTACTTATTACAGGAAGTGATCAGGAAGAAATCTCACAATTAAAACAAGATCTGAAGCAAGAGTTTGAAATGACTGACCTCGGTGATGCCAATAAGTATCTAGGAGTAGAGATTTATAAGATCAACAAAGGACTCTTCATCAGTCAACAAGGATACATAATCAAGCTTCTGGAGAAATTCGAACTGCAAGCATGCAATCCCACGAAATTGCCAATGGATCCAAAGGAAACATTGCAAGCAAAAATGGGCACAGAGAAGGCCAACCCAACAATCTACCGATTCTTGGTCGGAAGTTTGTTGTATGCATGCATCACCCGTCCTGACATTAGTTACGCTGTAGGGTGTGTTTCAAAGTATATGCAGGCACCTGAATTGGCACATTACCAGGCTGCGAAGAAAATTCTTCGATACCTAAGCGGTACACTAGATCACAGAATCTTCATAGAGGCAGACGGAGATACAAATTTTCACACATTCGCTGATGCAGACTAGGGAAGAGATACAAATACCAGACGATCGATATCAGGCGTGCTTCACAAACTTGGAAGTTCAACAATTAGCTGGAGCAATAAAATGCAACCAACAATCTCGTTATCGAGTACTGAAGCGGAGTACAGGGTATTGACGGATGCCTCAAAAGACATTATTTATTTTAGGAGATTGCTCGAAGAGCTTGGAGTCAATACAATAGAGCCAACAACACTACATTTTAGTAGTATGATGATTTGGTTGTCGCTAAGTAGTATGTACTAGTGTTGTTGGCTCTATTTAGCTACATTTTAGTAGTATGATGATTTGGATACGTCCATTGTATAGAAATTTCTTTTTCTTTTTGTGATGTTCATTTTACATTGTGCAGATGTATATCACGAGAAAAGTACTAATACCAAAATGTCACATAAATGATGTTTTTGGAAGTTTTAGAAATACTAGTCACAAATTAGTTAATTAGTGATAAATACAAAATGGATGATGATTTTTGAAAAGTATTTTGATAAAAATATTTAATCATTGATATAAAAAATGATTATTTTAATCTTATAAATGATATTTCAATCACCTATTTGGTCAAACTTGATTGACCTTCAAAACAAACACCCCGTATCATATAAAAACATGATAAGAGACACTCTTCTGAGTTCAAAAAAGGTTGAAGTTGGTTACAAATTTGTTGTACATGAGATTGAAGTGAATTTCATCTCTATGTATAAACATGCGGATATTGAAATTGTTCATTGATACATAAAAAATGATTGTTTTATATATGATTTATTAATTCAATTGTTTGATTGGCCTTCAAAACAAACATGAAATATAAAGGTAGCAATGTGTTTCACATTGATGACTTTCCTAATGCTAATTAGGTTTTGATACCAAAAATGCATTAGAAATATTCTTCATTTACAAGATATCAAAAATGTATCGGACAAACATTGAGAAGTTTTCATTGGTACATTTTTGACATTGTTTATGTCAATATTGAATAAATTTTAAAATGGCTATGTTTGCAATCAAAATGTTTTTCAATATCTTTTTCCTCATGCTAATCATTGCAATGAAGATTTGATACAATAGCAAGAAACTTATGTTTTTCAAGGTCAACTTTGGAGTAATGCTCTAATGTAGCTAAAATTCATAGTGATGGTGACTGTGATCATTTTAAACTTATATTGAAACTAAAATTAATCATTCTTAATTGTAAAATTATAAAATTATGTTATTTTCTAAAACTAATTAAGTTGAAAATATTGAATTTTGAGCATATTTCAAACTTGCAATTTTGGAGTTCGAAGTATTCTCTTCATCCTAATATGATCTTCATATTGGACAAAATGTTCTGGATTAAAGCTAAAAATAACATTTAAAAAACCCCTTTTGCATTATAAGTAAAGTTTTGTGCACTCCTAGTGTCTTAAAAACTTTGAATTTTATAACCTTTTTCAAATTGTAGTTTTGGAATATTGAAAAGTAGAAATTTGGGGGGTATTTGTAAAGAGCATTAATGGACGCTTAATTGTTGACTGTGAAGTGTCATTTTGTGGATAGTTAGTATGGACTCAAGCCCATGTGTGGACCTTTGTACCATCTCCCAAAGCTTTATTTTCTTCAATTGGGCAACACTCAAAGAGATGCAAAAAAATAAGAATAAACAGTGTTGATTGACCCCTTTAGTCATTTCATTTGTCTTTCAATTGATGATTGTATGGATGAAGGGAAACTATTGCTTGAATTTGTTTTCTTAGCCCAAGACATTTTTTTTCACTTTTAAAGAAGTGCCCAAGTAGTGATATAAAATGTTATAATGATGCTTCAAATTTCAACATTGACTTAAGAAAATATCACATTAGCACATATCACATAATTTGGTTTTCATCCACAATTTGGCAATTTCATCCAAGATTTTTTTTAATTTGAAGTTTTTTTGGTGATTACATTCAAGTTTTTTGACATTTTTTGACATTTTTAGTCAAATTATTTTTCTCTAGTGCAATTTGATACCAAAAAGCCAAAAAAAGCCCTAGTCTTGAATAGCAATTGAAAGCTAAATTTGACCAATTTTCAATGTCACTAAGTATAACAAGAAGATCATTTGGGGATGGAGGGAATAAACTTGAAGTTATGAAGAAATAACTTTTCTTACAAAAGACTTTTGCCTTTCTGTAAAAAGAAATTTCAATTTGTATGATATGTAAAAGCCTGCTATTTTCACATCGTTCAATATCTCTTTTTAGGCTTGGACAAATTATTTTTGTAATTTTATATTTTAGAAACCAAAATGTCAAAGTACATATTTTATTTTACTTTTCAATTTTTTTCAAATTTTACTTCAACTGTTGAAGTCTGTAGAGTATTGAATAAAAGAAGTTAATGGCCCTCTATGACACAAACATTTGGCAACCACAATCACACATAATTAAATGTTCCTTGAATTCCCAATTTACATTGAATGTAGATTTGTTTTATCTTGCAATGATTCTTCCACTATCCACTTCTTCGGTATTCATCTACTCGACTTGTTATTCTACACTAAATACTAAGATTCGGTTGCCCCATACTAATTTTTTGACATTTGACATTATATAATTATTTACTATCACTATACAAGAATGCACTAATTTTGAATTAAGGATTTTTATAATTGGGACTTATAAACCTCTATGTGTATAAATGGAAATATTTGTAGAAATATTTGTTGACATTGATGGTTTGTAAAGTAATTTTTTTAATATAACGCAACTTAATTACCCATGCAAATTAATTTCATTATTTAGTGTAGTTTAATTCTAATGAGGATTGCTTGCCTATTGTATACTTCCATTGTAGCTCCTATTGGATCTTGAGTTAAGGTAGGATTACTCATATTTGATGGTATACCTAAATCTAAAGAATAAGTACAAGATGCTCCTTGTACAGTACAATGTTCAACATGAGAACATTGAAATTAATGCACAATTTTACAAAAAATCCTAATGTTTTAACTTGATCTCTTATTATTTTGTATATTATATTCGAATGTCATTCTTGCACTTCATCCAACTTTAGTTACCAATTGTTTTTCTGAGATTAAAAAATCAAAGCTCTTTGAAATACAATTATAGTTGTTGGACTAAAAAATAGGTTTTAGGTCTTAGGTTTCAAAAATGTGGAGGGGTTATGAAAAACAACAAGCCTTTGTTTAGGGCAATATAAGGTAACAAGCTTTACAATTGCACAAGCTCTAAAACCACCCACATCCTCAAATGTACACTATGTGTACATGTTGCTTTTTCATAACCTTCAGCAATGTACAAACAATGTACATTTTAGGAGGTGGGCGATTTTAGAGCCCTATGCCATTTCAACTTCAAAATTTCATAACTAATTCCACAAAGCTCCAAAAAATATGAAACGACTTGGGTTGGATGCCAATTCCACTTGTCTTTCAAGGAAAATTTTCTGAAAATTATTTCAAGAAGCTTCGACTCCCCCCAAATTCAAATTTCAGCTCTTAGGTGGGCGATTTCTGGAGAAACCTGAACTTCAGAAGAATGTTATGCTTGAATGTTTTTTTTTATTTTCTTAGCTAGGCTCCAAGTGTAAAGCGTCCCTCATCAGTCAGCTTGGCCCTCTCCCGGCCAGAACTGACACGGAAACAAAGCCGCAGCAGCAAATGCAAAGCCTTTTCAGCAAATGATTTGGCACTCACTCACTCATCACTGGAACTCCTTCCCTGGCTTGCCGGACGTCCCTTGAATTTCGTAGCAGATCGCTGTCTGCCTGTGTGTCTGTCTGGATTCCTCTTCATTACCGAAGCGGAGATTTTGACGGTGCTTTCCTGGAGAATGAGCACAATTGTCGCAACCTTCAACCTCGTTTGCTGACGAACAATCCACCACAACAGCAACCATGTTTCGAGGTACTCTCCCCCTCCCCAAGTGGCTTGAATTCACATGGGCTTGCAGATTCAAAGGGTCTTGCTTGAGCAGACGGCGTGGAAGAGTGTGCTTGCATTGCGTTTTGAGCAATGCTCATGTGAATTGGACGTGCTGGGTGCGCCATAGATGTTGTTCCTTATCTAGATTGGGCCTTCAGCTTGTTAGCCTTCGAATGAATATGCTCCCTGTGTGAATCCGCAACCCTGCACACGCACAGAGTTTTGCTGCCATGGAGAATTTGGTCGTGATTTAATGCAGCTCGTGAAACGAATGCTTCGGATTTGCACTCGGTAATAGCATCTAAGACGCCGTAGCCAGAGCGAACGTGTCTGTTGAATTCTAAGTTTTCGTGTAGGTGTACGAGTTTGTGTCTGTTGGAGTTCTCCTCCCCGTCTGTTGCGCCATTGATAGCCTGGGTGAGGTATCATAGAATGTAAGATTCGAGGAAAGATCAAGCAGTCCTTAGCCTTTTCTTCTTTTTCTGGTTCGTCTCTGAAGACTTTAGAGATTCGGTAAATTGATAGGATATCTAGACCAGGTGGGCATCGGACACACAATATTCGAGAAATGGAGCTGCTAACTCCTTGGCTTATCTGGTAGAAATTGGGGCGTCCAAGATGCCCTAATTCTTCTGGTATCCAAGTTGCCCTAATCTTTGGCATAGATCGTCTTACAGCTTGAGTTTAAGAATGTAAGGGTTGGTACTTCGCCAACTATTGTAGACAAGGTGTATTCTTTATTAACCACGACATAGCTAATTGAAAAAGGTGGGTGGTGAACAATGCCTTAGAATGCTATGAGTCCTATGATCAAGGAAGTCATCTCAGCATGTCCAATTCACACTATCGATCAAGGAAGTCTTCCCCATTAGATTAACTTAATCTTTATTTTCTGTCACTTTCATAGCCACATGGGGGAATGTGGTTGGAAAGAGGGAGCTAGGGTGATCTCAAGTCATAAACCCTCCTCCCCACACTCTTTGAGAGAGCTGTAGGTCTTCAAAATTTGACGGTTTTGATCTTGGAGGAGAGGGTCATGTCTGATAACCAACGCGAGCCTAACGGCCGTTGTCTAGTTATGTAGAGCAGAACTTTATTGTACTTAAACAGAGGCACGAAGTTGCGGTACAAATGGTCTCTTCAAAGAGATCAGTCAACAGTCTTTACTTGGAACTGAGTGAGATGGCGTGTATGTATTGCTTGTGTGCAGGAATCCGAAAGATGGTGCATGAGCTGAAAGACGACCTCCAGAACAGTGCCAACAGTCATCCTCATACCAGTGGATCTTTCGTTGCTAATGTTGTCCTTGTTGAGAAGGAAAAATATGTACTACCCTTTTGCTTTACACTTACATTCTAAAGTTGCTATTAGAACATTCACTCCTAAATGCCAACCAGTGTATGATGCATGTTCTGAAAAGTGTAGATCATCCAATTAATATTCATTTAGGAAGCTTCAAAAAAAGAAAGAAGTGGTGCATCAATGGAAAGAAGAAAGAATGCTCTACATGAAATAATAATGATATAGATATTTGGGAAGAGTTTGAATCGTTTATTATGGTTTCTTAAAAGTGCGCTTACCATCTTTCGTTCGAGCACCTAAGGGTTAAGTTTTCTCCTGTAGGATATGTTTGCTTACTGCTTTGAATTCTAGCAATGCAAGTCTGTTGAATTCTTGCAAGAGCTTGACGCTTGCTTTGAATGCACTGAATGGTGGCAGGTTGTGTTGGAAAATGGCATAGTCCAAGTTACGATTTCCAAGCCTGGTGGTATCGTGACTGGCATCAACTATGGTGGAATCGAAAATCTCCTGGAGACTCATAACAAGGAAACCAACAGAGGGTGAAATTCTTTTCTTCTTGATCATGTATTTTGTGGATGATGTTTTTTGACCCTTTGCGTACAGCATTCAAAGGATGCATTTTTTTGTGCGTTGGAATTCTCTTTCATATGCCATCAGACAAGAATAGAGTATAAGTTATTTCAAAAATGTAAAACAGTAATCAACCAGTACAATGAAGTTTATTGTTAAAATTCTCAATGTTTGGAAAGATTTTATGAGTTTGAACCAACTTTAGGAAGTGTCTAGAAGTTGTAAACTATTGCTTTACCGCTATTGCTTTACAAAAACCAACTTTACTTAACCTAGAGGGAAATTTAAGATTGAACGATGATTTTCAGACAGAGATCATTTTCTTTTTTTTTCTGTTCTGAATCTCTATCAGGAGCTTGTGAATCTTGTGTCTCTTGTTTTTTTTCTTCACTTTTGATGAAGATCCTTTGAAGTACTGGTATCTTAGGTTGAAGGGGGAATCAAGTTTTGGCCTGACTTTAACATGATTGAACACTTGGGTTGTCAGATATTGGGATCTCAATTGGAGCGAAAAAGGTGGGAAAGATATATTTGACGTGTAAATTCTCTAACCTATGAACTTTAGATTGATTTTCTTTGCTTTTACCTGGAATTACTGGCTAGTTCGGTGACCAGCACTGGACATCTGACTGTCCTTGCAGATGGATATTTGCAATGTAAATTTTCAGACCCTGTTGCTTTTGGGGTAGGCCTTTCATTTTACGCACACATTGCGTGAGACTATTTTGTTTCCTTTTTGTTTTGCAGTATCAGTGGAACCAGCTTCAAAGTCGTTTACAAGGATGCAAATAGGGTGGAGGTTTCATTTCTGCGGCCGTATGACCCAAACTGTGGATGGAAAGCCATACCCCTCAACATTGATAAGCGGTGATTGCCGAACCACTTTTGCGTAACCAATTTTGATACTTTCTCCTACATTTCATGCTCACTCCAAAAAATTATGAGGTTAAGACCATTTTAGATTGCAGAGGTTGAAGCAACAACTTAAAATTTGAAGCAGCATCATGTGCAACTAGGGGTGAGATATCAAGCTTAAACTAATCCATTGCATCCATACAGATTTGTGCTTATGCGAGGGAGTTCAGGCTTCTATTCTTATGGCATCTACGAGCGACCAAGTGGCTTGCCTGCCTTCAGCCTGAATCAAACACGAATCACGTTCAAGTTACAAAAGGACAGGTGCAAAATGGTCTACGCATTATTTCTTGTGCAGCAATTTCTATTGCAGAATTACAACAAAACTAGTATTATAATAGACTTATAATAGACTTCAATCTCACTATTCAGATTACAGGCGTAATTTCCCTTGATGGAATGCATGTGATTTTCTTTCTGTGTTTTGGTATTTTTTTTTCCTATCAAGTGTCCTGCTGAACACCCCAAAGGTTCCATTACATGGCCGTTGCAGACAACAAGCAGAGGTTGATGCCTTGCCCTGAGGACTTGACTCCAAATAGGTGCCAGCAGCTGGCCTACCCCGAAGCCCATGTCCTTACCAATCCTTGCGAGCCTTCTCTTCGTGGCGAAGTATGTTAAAATTTTCATGTGCTTTCATTTTTATTAAGCAGTTTTGAGAAGGTTATGTGGAGACTTTTTTTGTCCAATTCTGTAATGAACTTATGCAATATTCTTTATTGATTCTGGTGATGTTAAATTGGTTCCCCATCTCAATTCTACCTTCCGCAATATGATCAGTCAAATTGGAATTATTCCTTGGAATAGTACTGGTGTGATATGAAATTAGTAGAGATCGTTTTGACTGGGTTTAGGGTTTTCAATTTCTAGGTGGACGACAAGTATGCGTACGTCGTGGACAACAAAGATATGAAAGTGCATGGCTGGGTGAGCGCCGACCCCGTGGTGGGGTTTTGGATCATCTCTCCCAGCAACGAGTTTCGAAATGGCGGTCCCACGAAGCAGAACTTAACTTCCCATGTTGGCCCTACATGTCTAGCTGTGAGTTTCTTCTTCGATCTCCTTAAAACATGAAAATTATAACACGCCCTTGCTCTCCAACCTCGTCTTCAAACACGAACTTTTTCAAAGACCAGAAAGGCCAATATTGGACTTTTAAGTTTTCTAGTACGTTGAAGTTGGTCATAGGGAAACTTGATTCTATTTAGTTTTGCTTCTTTTTTCACCGATACATGCAATGCTCTTCTTTGATTCAGCTAATCTAAAATTTTCCCCTGTATGAGTCATATTTTCACAATATGATCAATCGAATTGATCATTATAATGCCGTGAATCCTTGGTCCTTTAGTGGTCACACTGATTCACAAAACTGAAATTCTTATACACTGAACTTGTGTCTGTGTGTGTGTGTGCAGGTGTTTCACGGTTGTCATTATATTGGCAGCGACATTATCCCTTACTTTGAGGAAGGTGAAGCTTGGCAAAAAGTCTTTGGTCCTGTCTTCATATACCTCAATTGCGCACCAATGGGCACTCCATGTCCTGCCCTTTGGGAGAATGCGAAGGCTCAAGTGAGCATCCACTCTTACATGAATCTGCTCTTTCTTAGACTACAATAGTTTGGAACAGATTCATAAACCCTAAACCCTAAACCAGAATCTGTTCCAAACTAATTAATTTAACCCTTCCAGTTGAATTCCTGGGCGATTAATGCCTGGTATGTCTCTTTCTTTACTTGTTGATTTTGCCATCTACATTAGCATAATACTCAATTTGCATTACTATGGATTGTGCTGTAGGCAATAGCAGAAGAGGCGGCATGGCCCTACTCTTGGCCTACTTCACCTGACTTTCCAAAGACTGCAGAACGCGGCACCCTTTCTGGCAGGCTTCTTGTTTCCGATCCGTAAGAGCACCTAGCCTTTCTAAGTCATGCTTTCTTTAGCCAAAAAATAGCGAATGCAAATTTAACAACATAAATTTCAGTTAAATTAGACTTTTCAGTCGTTTTCGTACATCAATCCTGGCAAGAGTGTAATGGAGGAATGCAATCAAGTAAGTCAATCATGGGGAGACATTTGCATTCCATTCATTGAATTTGTTGAGAAGTTGTAAGCTAAATATTTTAGATAGGGACACAGGGTTTAGGGTTTAGGGTGACGAAAGAAATGCTCCCCAAGATGAATCATGGGGAGGTCTCCTAATGAATTGCATCGCGCTTGTCTTGCCTTCCCAATGATCAATCTCCTTCTGACGTTGTTTAATGTTTTTGAAATAATCTACTTTTACTGAAAACTGCTCCAGACCTGCAAATTTTCCATCGATATATTCAGGCATGATAATAACATGAGTTATACTTCTATGCTGCAGTTTCCAAGCACCGTACATTTGGGGAGGCAAGTACGCATTCTTGGGATTAGCGTCTCCAGGCACTCTAGGTTCATGGGAAACTGAGAGTAAGGTAACACTATTTGATAGCTTGTTTCTGTGTCATGGTGTTGCAATCTCACGATAGTGAGTTTTTCTTCTGGCTCCTTGTATTATTGATTGATTTTGTAATTTCAAATTGAAGAATAGCATGAAAAATTAATTCTAGTTACAAACGAATGAGCTGCTGTTAATCAGACGTATGACAGTACTCGACAGTGTTCTTTTTTAGTATATGAAAGATTCTCGAGTGGCAATAACAAAATCCATCTTGTAGCCATTTTGGGGGTAAAAGTCAATTTCATCTAATTTTTTATAACTGTCCTTCATTATTTGGCGATAAAAAAACGGTTTTTTTTAATCAAAAGTGAATCTTTTAAAACTCCCTATTCAAATTTTGCCAGTAACATAAACAGGGCTACTTGATGTACAGGGCTACCAGTTCTGGGTTCAAGCTGATGCTAATGGACACTTTTGCATACGAAGCATTCGTGCTGGAGTGTATGACCTCTATGGATGGGTTCCTGGTGTTGTCGGAGACTACAAATTTGAAAACGGACCCATTCATGTGCAGCCAGGTTCATCTTGATTAGCGTCTCCACAAATTTTATTTTTGTGGAAATTGGTACAATACAGTATTATTGTATCCTGCCATAATTTGTAATTCGAAATAGTGTGACTTTGGTAAATCAGTGCAGTTGTAACCTGCAGCTCTTACTATTCTCTTGAATTCTATTTCAAGTGGTCCATGAAAGGATCTCCGTAAGAATGCTGCGGTTTTGCAAACCTGAAATCAACCCCTATATTTATATTCAATACCAAATCGGTTAACGTGACTGGTTGAGCTCGTTGCCACACATTCTAGCAAGATTCAACAAGCTTGTGAGTTGTGCACGTCGCAGGTGCGGTGATTGAAATGGGGGACATCACTTACACTAGTCCTCGAGACGGACCTACTGCGTGGGAGATTGGTGTTCCTGACCGCACTGCAAATGGTTTTTTTGTGCCGGATACTAATCCCAAATATGTCAACAAGCTCTTCCTCAACCACCCCGAAAAGTAAGAACTATATTTTGACTTAAGGCAACCTCTTAGTTCCAAGGGTATTTTATGAAGGGCTATGAATATATTTTATGAAGGAGTTAAGTTCACCCTATGATTGTAATTCTTGTTGCTGGTGTGAATACAGTGCACCTTATAGTATTGAATTCTCCTAAAAACAGTATCACCCATCCTATTGTATATCTATGTATAATTTGTAGATTTAAAGAACAGAATACACCCTATAGTGTCTCTCACGTGGTTTCCAAATTTTCTGCTTCATAAGGGAGATGGATTTTCCATGAATTTTGAACCGTCATGATAAAGTTCCAGATGTAGAGTAGTAGATTGAAATGAACTGTTTCTGCAGGTGGCGTCAGTATGGCTTGTGGGAACGGTACACGGATCTCTACCCTACACAAGACTTGGTGTACACAGTCGGCCAAAGTGACTGGCGAAAAGACTGGTTTTATGCACATTTTAACAGGCAAGCCAACCCTTTGGATAGTGAAATGGACTTTCTGTGGGTCGTGTTTGTTTTTGAAGAGGACTGAATCTGGTTATTGCACTCATCCCAGTGAGTTCATGAAATGAAAAAATCTCCATGAATTAGTGACTCAGAAATTCATATGCAAGTCAGGCGAGGGTTCAATGCAGGGGAGCTTTTGATGTTCACTTATTCGGACGTACTATTTGTTAGTCAAGAATTCCAAATCCAAAAATCATTATTTTCGCTTGGACTCTGATCAAATTCTTGAATATTGAACTCTGTACCTCTTCCTTTGTGAATTCATTCCTTTCTACTACATCACACTCCTTGGCAATAGCCTTTTTATTTTTGAATATAACCAACCAATCACGCATAATCCAAAAAATTTGTAATCAAAGTTTAGGTTGATTGAAAATAACAAGGCCATTGCCAACGGGTGGTTTTTGTGTTTCAGATTTCAGCCTGATGGTTCCTTCACACCCGCGACTTGGGAGGTTCGCTTTGAGCTTCCTGAAGTCAGCAACACTGGCAGCAGCCCTTACAAGCTTCGAATCGCCACTGCTGCCGCAAATGGTGCAGCCATTCAGGTAATTACAGACCACCACTACATGACATGTGAACATAACATTCTTTACCAAGCTTGAAATGTTTTTTTCTCCAAATAATGGCAGATAAGGTAACTACACCTAAAATCATCCGAACAAGCATTTGAGCATGCTTCTTATTATTAAAACTACTGGTATCTAAGTTTCTTTTCGAACTTGTTGGAAGTCGCAACAAGAGGGGTTTCTAGATGCTCTTCGTATGCATTTTTTGAACACCCTTTGAATAAACTATGAATTCCTCAAATGCTAAAAGATAGGTGCACCCAAAATCAACCCTCCGAAGTTGTCATGAAGAGGTGGTTCATTTTAGGCAGAATCTGTTAAGGGTCGGTATTAGTAACGGGTCGCAATCAGGTGCACTTTGACTTAGGAAGATAGTTTGATGGTTTGATATGCAATTCACACTAGTTTAACAAAAGAGACTCCAGTTCTATAATCAGTGAAGAATGTTGTACACGGGGGTTTTCCCATTATTTAAACTGGTATTGCCTCCATTTTCTTTGACCTGTATTTAAGTACTATAGACTTCATGGTTTAATTTTGTTGATCATCATTAAAATCAATTTTTTTGTTGTTGCAGTTGTCTGTGAACAAGTTCGACTTCAAGAAACCTGTGTTTGACACTATGCAATACGGAAGAGACAATGCTATTGCACGCCACAGCATTCACGGACTGTACAGGCTGTGGACCATTGAAGTGGACTCTCGACTTTTACAAGTGGGGTGGAACAGCTTCTACTTGCGTCAGAGGAAAGCCACGGGGCCTTTCACTGGAGTTTTGTACGATTATTTGCGCCTGGAAGCTCCTGCTTGTAGTGGCGCTCCGGCTGTGGCTGCAGCTTAACTAGACTAGCTTAGTAGTGGTTGCTAGTTCAGTTCGATGATGAGCTTACGGGTTTTAGGGTTTAGGGTTCAGTCCATAGCGTGCTTGTGTTCAGTTGTCTGGATTTGGGGAGGGAATGTATAGTACATTTTCTGAGAAGAAAGGGTCTTCAGGAGCAGGATCTTTGACATAAACGAGAACTGTAGTGTACTTCGTACAGGAGGTTTTGGTTGCACCCCAGGAATTTGTAGCCGCAGAGCAAGAATCCCAAGATGGCGATGAAAAATTTGATGACAAACTTGGTCTTTCCCCTGAAGCACCCATGTGCAACCTGTAGGGTGCTCTATTTCCCACCAAGGTTCCCACCAAGGCTGGGTTTTATTTTCAACCAAGCCTTGGAATGCGTTCCAACTAATAAGGTCATGAGACATGCCCCAAAGTCGTAAGCAGGAAAGCAGGAAGTAGTGAGCAGGAAAGTAGTTTGGCTAAGATCAGAATTAGAAGCTTCTAGTGATTGTCTATGGGTCTGAAGTACTTTTTGCCTCCCAAAATTCATAGTAATTTTAGTTCAAAGCAATAAAATTATGGCTATCCCCATCATTTCTATCAATGCACCTCTGAAAATTTTGCTTTGCCTTGCAACATTCCAAACCATACCCAGAATTGCTTATTGGGTAATTGAGAGGTATTTGCATTGACCCAGTACCTTAAGCTTGTGACATTTGTGAGCTGGTGGCCAATCACCTGAAGTTCTCAAGCACACCCAAAATTCTGACCTTCTTTGTTGTTTTCCCCCTATCAATGGAAATTGTCCATGGGAAAAAAAATAAAAAATAAAAAATTATGTGCACCCTTGCTCCTCATCCTTGGATGCAGCTTGCTTCCACTGCTTTCTTTTTGTGCCCTTGGACTCAAAAGAGACAAAGCATTGCATCAAAAGTGGGCTTCAAAATGGTTTCGTAAATGGAATCATTGAATATTATATTATAGTTTCAACTTAATTTAGTATTCGGATTTTGTAACCACCATGTAAGGGAGGTCAATTTCATAGTGAAGAATACGGGCATGTTACAACCAAGGCTAAATCAATAAGCCCTGAAAAAGTGCCTTCTAAAGGTCTACATAAATGCTTCTTCAAAGAATATTCTATTGCGCGGAATATTAACACGCCACATGGCCATGTCACAAAGTCATGCTAGGCAAAATGGAATCTAGAAATAATTCTATTGAGTAGCTTGACTTACGATTGAGTAGAAATGAAAAGTGACTAACAAGGGATGTTGGCCAAATTGTTTGACTTGCTCATGAGTATGTCTAAATGAGCCTTGTCTTGGTGAGTGGAATCATTGAATACTACAAATGTGGAAAAAGATTGCTACAAAAAGATGTGATGAGTGACCACACATTTAGATAATAGAATTCTCTAGCGTTAAGAATATCCTTACCTTTACTCAATAATATTGACACATTCAAATTTTACATCTATTTTTTTGAAGAACCCTAAAATTTCTTGTCTTCCACCCTTACTCACTTAAGGGGGCCCTTAAATAGTCAATTGGCCAAATACAAAATGAATGTAGGATAAAGCTAGCTAACCAATGTTAGATTTGAAGGACCATTGCTTGACATGTTAGGATTGAGTGAAAGGAGAACATTATGAGGGGACTAAAACACTTATGATCTATGTTAGTAATGTGAGATCCTTTAAAGGTTAACCCCTAACGGTAAAAACTGTATTTTTTGGCAACATAGAGATTTTGGGCATCTCACTACAAACAAAAATTTTATTTATTTTTGCTGAAATTTTCACACAACATGTACCCCAAGAGTAGCTTCAAGGCCCAATAATTTTCATAACTTTTTATTACACAATTAAAAATTTGTTGCGCAATATATCATTTTCATTACTTGACGGGCAACACAGGCAACTTAAAAACTTATTTAAAAATCACTTTTGGAAAAAAAAAATTGAAATTGGTTCTTTAGATTTATATGTAAGTGGGAAGCTTTGAATCATTCCATTTTGATTAATCCCTAAACGTCCAAATACCGTTTTTTGACACCATAGCAATTTTAGGCAACTCATTACAAATGGAATTTTTATTTTTTTGCTTTGAAAATTTCACACAACATGTGCCCAAGGAGTAGCTTTAAGGTGCAACAATTTTCATAACTTTTGACTACATGGTTAAAAATTTATTGAATGATATGTAATTTTCAACATTCAAAGGGCAACTTGGGCAACCCAAAAAACTTCTTTTAAATTCACTTTTTTAAGAAATAAAAATTTGAAATTGGTTCTCTAGACTTATAAATTTGTAGAAAACTTTGAATCATTTCATTTTGATTAATGAGCTTTCATTGCACCTTAAAGCTACTCCTTGGACACATGTTGTGTGAAAGTTTTTAAAGAAAAGAAATAAAAATTCCATTTGTAGTGAGCTGCCCAAAATCACTATGGTGCTAAAAAATAGTATTTGGACCTTTAAGGGTTAATAAGATGAAAGTTACCTATAAACTAAAACTCCATACCTACTTGCAAACTAAAACTCCTCCTAACTTTCATCTCATTAATAAAAATGGAATGATTCAAAGCTTCCTACTTACATATAAATGTAAAGAACCAATTTCAAATTTTTATTTTTTTCAAAAGTGATTTTTAAAGAAGTTTTTTGAGTTGCCCATGTTGCTTGTCAAGCAATGAAAATGACATATTGCACAATAATTTTTTAACTATGTAATCAAAAGTTACAAAAATTGTTGGGCCTTAAAGCTACTCTTAGGGTATTGTGTAAAAATTTTAGCAAAATTTTTTTAAAACTTTGTTCGTAGTGAGCTGCCCAAAATTGCTATATTGCCCTGAAATGCAGTTTAGTGCTATAGGGGTTAAGGGCAAGGGTGTAGATACTTTGAAAGGAACTCAAATTCACTAGCTATAGTCGGTTTTTCTTCTCTAGTCACCACTTATTCATTCATATAGTGCGATGTTCAATAGTATAAGCAAATTTGGCATGTACAATGAAGTGGGAAGTTTGAAAAAGCTCTTGTATGTTGTATTTGGTTGTTGCCCTTGTTGATTGAAGCTAAGTCATAATCTTATACAATATAAATTACATCTAGAGTGGATTTGTAAAAACACAAACTACACTTCTTACTTAAAAATCTCCTAAATGCATATTTCTTACTTAAAATCTCCTAAAAAGGTCATTACTTAAAATCTTATCTTTAGGACTATACTTAAAACACCCCTTTCTCTTGTAGTGTAACCCCTAATTACTCAACCATCCCTTGGATGAATGTTGTGAAAAATACAATTTATCCAATCCACATTCATTCATGAAGCTTGATAATAAATCACTCAATATGATATATCAATGGATAGAAGAAAAAATGCTCCACACAAATCAAAAATACAAATTGTTGGCATATAATTTTTCAAAAGTAATCTTATGATCTTTAGGTCAACCAACCAGGGATTACAATTTCTCATTGAATCAAGCAACATTGTAGTAAGTTTCCTCTCCATGGGACACCCTAGTCTTCCTAATTCAAAAATGTTACAACATCAAAGTTAATCATCAAAGTCTCCATGGTTTGTACATAGGTTGTTAGAGGAAAATCTAACTAGAAATATGGTAGTATGAAAGTGGCTTATTAAAACATGGCACCAAGCTCCTAGGTCCTAGTTTTGATGATTCTAGGAATATATTTTTCTCACATAACTAGTTGTTGACTTTTCAACGCTAATGTGCCATTGTCCCACTAGCAACCCGTCACCATTGTCATTATAAGTTGCAACTAACCTTCTTTCCTTTCAACTTGCTTCCTATCCCCTTGGATAATAAAAATCAAAGGTTGTGATTGAAAAATGTACAACTGGTTATGTACAATAAGAGCCAATTTCCATTGGAAGATTGGAACTCCAATTTTAGATGGGTGAGGAGGCTCCATTGAAATTTTTTCAAGGCCTAGACATTCAACCAACCCTCTAGACTCTAGTCTATGAAGTGAGGAAATATAGAGTTGGAGGGACCAAACCCTCACCTCGATGGTACTATTTCTAATAACTAACAACTTCCAAGTCAACCAAGTTGCACACTAAGAGGAACTTTAAGTGTAGGGCAATGCTTGAGGAGGAGGGCATTGCACCACGCATTGCACTAAAAAAAAGGGTTAAAAAGGAGAGTACAACCTAACAACGAGAAGCATTGCCTAGCATAAACCATAGGCAGGAAATTCTCCTGGAAAGAAATCTTTCCAACGGGGCACATCAAAAACCCTTCTATGCCTCCACCACATGCCATCCATTGGCCACAAGGCCTCTAATGCACCCATTAAGGCTGAGTTAGCTAGGTCAGTCACCCAATTGGTTTTCAAGGATAGAATTGCAAAACCATATTTTGTACATAGCTTTGTGCATATATAATTTGAAGTTGAAAACAATATAAGAAATATGGAGTTAGTGGACCTTTGTGCTAAGTGATGTTTGATTTTGAATTTTGATTTGGGATTACTTGTACATGAAAATTCAACAATGGTGGAAGAAGTTTGTGGATGTAAAACATATAAGAGAAAGTGATGACATACACTAATTTGGATGATAGTACATGATGGACCAAGTGGATGAATGTTGTGATGTGGTTACAAATTTGATATTCTTGGCTTGATTTGACATCTTAGTAATTATCATTAGTTGGATGAATTTATATTTATGAATATAAGTATATCAATGGAATTCATAACTCCAATGGATGAATCTAATGGATTGGGATGAAAGCCTCAATCCATCCACCTGCATCAACCAGGCTTCATTTTGCAGGTGGTCTCTTAGTGTAATTTTAGGGTTTTCTTCATCAATGTTTTGATTTTGTTTTCATAGTCGTCATTTTGTTTTCAAGTATTTTGTTCTAGCTTTGATTAGTCGGATGATTAGGGGTCGTAGTGTGATTGTTTTTGTAAAGTGGAACAATACGAGGTTGAATTGTGTCCGTTGCCCATATAATTGGAAATTGATAGATTATACATCGCATGGATGATATTACAAATTTACAAGAAATTAAACAAAGGTCTACAACCAATGATGCTGATTGTGCTTATCCACCCAAGCACAAGTGGTCAAATGGTTTTGGAGAGATCAATTTACTGAAGCATGAAAAAAAATCCCTATTTGTTTCTATCATCATCTTAAATCTAGTCCAATCAAATCTTCTAACATTCTTGGTTGTTCTTTGAGTGTTGCTCTGTCTATTAGTTTTTTATTACTAGCTAATCTGCCTATACAAGAATCACCTTGTTTTTCTTCTATATTCCTATGCATGTTTCTTCATCTATTCCCGTAAATCATACATGTGAAGTAGATGATGACGATGACAATTCTATATTAATACTTTCCAATCCATCGTAGCCAAAGTTTTCGACCAAATCTGGTTTCAGTTCTTCATGTGGTTGTAGATCTGATTGTTGCTACAGGTATAAATCCATGTGTATTGAACTCCTAACCAAGTTTTTCAATCAAGCCAACCTTGAAGTTCAACTTTTGCATGATAAAAAATTATAGTTGTTAAAGAGATCATAAAGATGTAAATCTAACAGAACATTAGAATGATATGGGATGAATGATATCAATTTGGATGAAAAATGCGTAATACCCGATTATGCAAGGAAAACCACATAATTGGGAAGGAAATCCTAATTTCAATAAATAACCCACCTTGAAAAAGAACTAGACATCTTCCACAAGTGGTTTACAATAACCTAATTATCCGGATTGCTCACATTTGTTTGGATTACTCACATTTATCAATGGCAAGCTGCTGACCCTCATGGCCTTCCAACCTGGACGGACAAACCCCTCCAACGCCTAAACGTCCGATCTCTTCCAATGGAGACTACTTGTAATCTATTTGCCTATTTGCTGCTAGCGTAGCTCATTGATTATCTAAGGGTGGGTTTATACTATGCCTAAGGTCAGATGGAAGGCTAGCTGGATTTGCCTTCAACTCGACCTTCAATCTAACCCAAGTTTTTCCATCCGGCCCTAATTAATATAAAAATCATTTGGGCCAGATTCTAAAGTTGAATTTCTAATTCATGTGCGTTTGGATTTTCTCAATGTTCAATTAAAAAAAAATATAAAAACATGCATGTTTACCTTTCTCTTCTTTTCTTTTTAATTAAAACAAAGAATTTTTTTCTTTTTCTTTTTCTTTTTTGTTCCTATATATTTCATTCCTAAAATAAATTTAAAAAATTATTTATTTATTTACTTGAAAATTTAAAAAATTAATGTTTTGTTTTTTCCTTTATATAGAATATGCATTTGTAATCAATATGTTTAATGCTAAAACGTAGGTACTTCATTGTAGTCACATAGATGATGATGTTTTTTAAAAATTAAATAAGTAAATGCACAAGGTAGTTTGCTCTAAAAGTACCCATGCTCTAAGAGCGATCATGACAGAGAGGTACATTTTGCTTTATTGAATGTACTAGCACATTTTAGGATGTGGTCACTTTTAGTGACCACTACCTTTCAACTTAAAAAAAATCATAACTAATTACACAAAGATCTAAAAATTATGAAACAAATCGGGTAACCAAAAAAATATGAGGATAAAGGGTTTAACATGCATAACTCCAATCAAGTTATGGCTTCTCAAAATCTACTCTACAATTTTTTTAAATGAATCTTTAATGTAATTTTTTCTCCAAGATTTAGTGTATTTGAGGCTCATTTTCAAAAGCCCTCAATACTATGAAAGTCAAGATTGTGATGGACACCCTTATACAAAATCTTGAATAAAAAAATCATAATCAATCATTTTCAAATTGGGATTTTTGATGCTAAAACTAGACTTCAAAAATACTTAAAAGTATATATTAACTACTAAAAATAGCAACTTGGATAGGTTTTATTAAACTTCAAAATATTGTTGACACCATAATTTGGTGCCTCGGGCATTTAGAAATTAAGAACAACTCTACTAAATAAACATGTACCAAATACCAAATAAAAATAAACATCTTATGTTGAGTCAGTTAAAAATGATTGAACCAAATAAACTTAAAAATCTCATATTCTAGTTAAGAATAATTTTATAGAATATCTTATTAAACGAAAAAAATTGTTTATATTATATCATAATAAGTTTATATAATGTATTATAAATTGTATACACTTCTATCCCAGAGCTCCCAAACTCAATCCACTGCTCCCAATTTTCAAACCAAAATATTGAAAATAGATCAAGCAGTCAAGCTCTAAAAATTTAGCAGTGCATGTTGGTGGAAGTTTCTTGAGCTTACAATCAACAAGCACACACCAAAAATTTTAAAAAATAAAGACTTTGCATTAGTAGATGGTGGAGATTTGTACAATTCAACGGAGGAATCCAATTTGGCCCCAATCCGACCCTAGATGGTAGTTTGGGCCACCCAAAACCTCATCCCAATTGCTCCCTTGGGGTCGGATGGTTTGGTGCCAAAACCATGTCACCTAAGACAACACGTAGGTTGTAGTTCCATCCAGCCCCCTTGGGCTGGATTTGGAGAAATTGAGCAATCCTATCGGTTCAAACTTGGAGAGTTCCGGCCGACCCAAGTATAAACTGGCCCTAAAACACATCCTCAAACACATCCTCAAACTGCAGCTCTTGGTCCCTTCATTTGAGGCACTTTCCGATGAATTCGATTGTATGGCTGCCTCGATTGTTACGTCTGCTTCCCTTTCTTTGCTTTTCAGCTTTTCACGTGTCGGAGCAGCTTCCAGTGCGTCCAAGTCAAGATCGATCCCCATTCTCGGCTGTTGCCTCTCAACACGCCTCCTGTCAACGCCGTCAGTGGCGAGTTCCTTCGTACAACTTAAGCACACCCCAATTCCCAAAAATATTAGAATCCATCTCTCTGCAAATCCATGCAAGAAGCTCCTTGTCGGACAACAAAAATCCACTTCTCAACCACTCATGCAACACGGGGCCTAACGGCGAACCAAAAGCCCCTTCACATCCCCCTTCCGAAGCCTCTTTCCTTCATTATTGAAGCACCGTGGCAAGGAACTGTTCATGATCCGAAAACCCACGAGGGCTGCTGATCCTGCTTTAGTACAATTGCTCTGCAACTGCAATTGTACTCCCACTGCACTTGCCGAGATCGATCGGACACAACAATTCACATCGGTTTTTCTCGTCACACGGACAACACGGATCGGGAAGCATCCCACAGTCCACTTCTGCAACGCAAACGAACACACTGACATGGTTACGACGACAATGCTATATAGAGAGAGGAAACTCCTCCACTAAAGTCAAAATGCGCATCATTCATCTCCAAGCTAGTTTCACTTTGGGGGTGTCAAGTTCACGATTTCAGTTGGGGAGTCTCTGTACGTTATGTGCTTCTGAATCCAGCATTTCGCGATTCTGAACCAAGGAATGTAGTGGGAGTGTTGGATCCCTAGAAGTTCGAAATCACGCTGCAATTTGATACCCCTGTTGAAGCAACTTCGCCACCCAGCTTGTTGGAGCCATTTGGGCACCCTGTTGGAGCCATTTGGCCAGTTGATCTGGAATCATGATGTTGATGACGGTATGCGTGGTGGTTGCAATTAGCGCAGCATTGGCCTCCGCAGTGCCCATCCCCGGAGAGAGCGATCTCTACAACAGCTACAACGGCACTGCGGCGCCCTATCCCGGGAACCAAACGGGGCCCATTCTCCCAACCACAAATGGCACGGGCTACCCCGACGACCTCTTGTTCCGCAACTTGCTGGCGGCCGAGTGGGTGATCTTCTCCTTCTACCAGCAAGGGGTCGAAGCTTTCACGCCCTCCAATTTCACGGACGCTGGGTTTCGGCCTTCGACGTGGTCGCGCATTGCCGAGATTCGCGACAACGAAGCCGGGCACCTGCTCATCTTCCAGAACCAGCTCTCGAACGCGTCCATCAAGCCCGGACCCTGCGTCTACGATTTCGGATTCGGGAAAGATGTGGAGGACTACCTCGCGCTGCAGACCATCATCGAAGAGTCCAGCATGGCGTTCCTCACGGGGCTCATCCTGCAGGCAAGTCAACTCAAACCATAAAGTCTACCAAATCCTGATGTGCCAAACAATAAAGTGAACCGGGGACCTCCGCTGCAACATGTCACTATTGGAGATACCGCTGCAAGTTGTGACTAATAGAGACATCGGAGATCTAGGAGTGCATTTGTATATTGCAGTGGAATTCCCGATTCGACATTCTGACTAGTCATTTCTTTCACTTGACCACCAAGTGCCCCATTTCTTTCGCTCTAACCCTCACCACTGCCAATTCTCACTGCAGGCGAAGCAGCATACCTCCAGGGCGGCTCTCGTCGCCATAGCCGAAGTCGAAACGCGTCACTTAACGTGGGGTTTGATCGATGTCTGGGGCGTCAACCCTTTCGGCGGCCCCGCAGAGACCATCTTCCCCTACGCAAACCAGATCCTCGAAACCACCAACCGCTTCATCGTCCCCAATTCATGCCCAGAACAGAATCCCATCTACCCTTACCCACGACAGAATCTCCCACAGCTGGGACACGCCTCAAGCCCTAAACCCCTGGCGCCAGGTTCGAACATCACGTTCACGTACGCCAATGCCTCGCATGTGCCGGCGTTTCGGAGCGACCGCACGTACTATGCCGTGTTTTTCCATGGACTCGTGAATATCAGCGTGAAGTTCGATCCGCAAACGAATTCTTCTACTGTGCCAAAGGAGTTCGAGAATAAGGGGATTATTTTGGCTGTGATTGCGGACAAGGAAGGGGCGCCGCGAGAGGATTCCGTGGTGGCAGGGCCGTTGTACATCTTGTTGCAACCGCCCGGGCTTCTTTGAGCTTCAGTCTGGGAAGAACCGCGTCTGTCGGTGTAGAATTGATATAGTGTCGTTCTTGAGAGGATTTTAAGGCACAAACATACTTAGTTTTTGGATATAATTGTATGAGCAAGTTATGAATTGTTGAAGGTAGAATTAGTGGGGTTGCAATGGCGAGCATAGATTTGCTCTGAAGTGTGAGGATTGCATGATCTGCAATTTATCATCTCATTCGGAAGAGGCTTCGGATGTGATAGGATTCAGAGGTCTTTCTTTTTGTACGTGTTTGGACGATGCTTGCATTGTAAATGCGTATCTTTCAACGCATAGGAATGGAACCACTGTACAAATGAGTTTCCTACCTTTTGAGGTGTATTCTCGTAAAAGAGCTTGTTTGCGTAATGGTGCTCGACCGAACCTTGAGCTATAGTTTTGCAGTTTGGTTCACATAAATAAGACCCAATTTTAGGGAGTTCTAAGTAGGGAGTTTCATTTCCCTGTCTTGAGCCTCTTCCAGAAAGATTGGGTTGGTAGACCTTTTCTTCCTGTGACCGGTCTCCACTAGCCATTAAGTTAGAAGCTTATCAATTCACAACACATGATTATGTATTTGGATTTTGCATTGACTTTCAAACTTAATTATTGACTCTTGGTGGAGAATAATTCTTTTTCGTCTTACCTTGAATGCGCATATGGAGGAGGTTTTGTTTTTGACCGGATGGATGTTTGAGAGACGGATAGGCTGGGTCAAGCGCCCTCTTGCAGACTTCAGCATTTTGTGAGGTGGTAAACAATTGACTGGGACTTCAGATGTTACAAGTGTCCGTCACGCATTGATTTAGATAAAAACACTTGTGCAAGGAGTTCATTATTTGCCCCAGGAAATTCCATTAGAATAGGTTGAGTGTAAGTCAAAGCTAAAGCATTATTGTAAAAACATACATCCTATGCCAGACTTGCGCAGAGCGTAACATGCACTCGCTTCCGTAACCAAACTCCAGATTGCAGTTATCTAGTACGTCGTACATGCGTGTCCAGCACGACTGGCAGTACACACAGGAAGGTTTCACCTGAACGTTATTCAGTATCTGAGAGCTGTAGGTCCGTTATTTTCCGAATTCTGTCACCTACAGTAGAAAGATGCAGTCGTGCGGCCATGGTCTGCATTGGGCGGTTCATGTTGGAGCATATTCACACAAATCTGCAATACCACATCATCTCAAACCTTTATATCTGCAACCCATGACCATTCAGCAGAGGGGTGTCCGATTGTTATATGGAATATAAGTTGGAACCGATGACCACTGTCCACACAAAGAGGGGGAAGGAAACAGCTACAACGAGAGCACCATCTTGAAGGTCCATCAGAGCTCAAGAACGTAGACAAGGGTTAACTTTTTCCACAGCATCTCCACCTATCCCTTCCTAGATTTGGACTACAGGTTTCTCAACAATGTCAGCTACAAACAACACTAGAAAATCAAAAATCCAAGCCGAGTAAACATGAACTTCATACATTCAGAGACTAAGAGTCCAGAAATATCGGTTTGATACACTGCATGTGTTGAGAATCGAACTTGAGATATCTTTACTCCAGCAAACTTTTTTACACTTGAAAGTACCCAAAGATACCGTAAAATTATAGTTTAGGCGAGATGCTAAACCAGATTCTTCTGTGTATATAATCCACCACCCTGTGTCCGCTTCAAATGAGTTCCCACACGAGGCTTCTCCTGAGCTTGTGTACACCAAGGCATGGCGGAAGTCCTTTACCGAATCCTAAAGATTAAGCGTCTAATTATCTTACACCTTTATGTACAAGGTCACTAACCTCCTCACACCCAGGGGGAACCTCTGGCAGTAGACAAAATCCACACTGATATATAAACAAACTATGGTTAATTCCCCACCACCTTGTGCTCGAGAAAGTAGCACGCACCTAGAAGAAGAAACATTCCTGAAAACCAAAAAAAGGGAAGGGAAACCTGGATGGTTATCTCTCTACTGAACAGAGACGGTGAACCCACCCACCCAAGACCCCCCACTCCTGAAAAAGTCTTGAGATCCGGTTCTTTGAACGTTCAAGGCTTGCGTGCAACTGGCACTCCTCCGTCGTGGACTGCCGAAGCTCTCCAGATCCTCCAGCACCTCGTTCTGCAGCTTCTCAAGATCGACCTCCGATTCAAAGCTTTTTCTGGGGCTAGGGCTGCTGCTGCTGCTCCGAGGCGAAGACCGAGTCCTCCTTGGACTTCCAAAGCTCTCCAGATGCTCCAACACCTCACGTTGCATTCGTTCTTCTTCCGTTTCGAATTCATATTCTGAGTCGCTGCTGTTAGCATCCATGTCCGCGTCTCCGTCGTTCTTCCCTTGGGACTCCAGAAGATCGTCGTTGCAAGAGACCAAGATCTTGGGGATGGTCACGGACAGAAACTCCTGCTCGTAGCTCGCCACGGACTTCTCGGGGACGGTCGTAGGAGGCAGACGAAATCTCCACAAATTCACCTAAAACACGCACAACCATCAAATTGTCAGGCTCCACCGATTCAAAATCTTTCAAGCACCGATTTGAGCACCCAACCTCTTCAGATTTCCTTTCTCTAAACTGACATTCTAAAAAGATCATGCACAATGGTCACACAACTCAAAACCATGTCGTCGAGAAGAAGCTCGTGACCCCAGGTTGTAAGATCAAAGACGTTTGACTGTAGTAAGAGAAATCCGACTTTGCCAAACGAAGGTTCAAAACACCCGACGTCTGGGAATGGACATAACTTTGTTAGATACCTATTGAGCTCACAAGTATAATCGTCCTGATCTTGAAAGAGGACATAACATTTTTGTCCCCCTATGACGACAAAAAAAAAGTACTAAAAAAATAACCCGGTATCATGTCAAAAGAACACAGCACATGGCATGTAAACCTTAAAGACGCATGTCAAATCAAACCAGTTGAGATACTTGTGAAAAATCATCATTCTCTGGATCTGGCTCTTCAAGTACTGATCTAAAGTGAGAAAAAAAAAACAAGGTTCACGAGACGATACTGACCTCGGAGACTTGGCCAGCCTCGTTATTATCGACTCCTCGGACGAGCACCTTGGTGGCCCCAGGCACAATCTCCAGCACTTCCACCTTCACCTCGTCCACAAGTGCACCGGGAAGCCGGACTTGGAAGCGGTAGCAGTCCCGAGACTCCACCACACTCA
Organism: Climacium dendroides; assembly: GCA_950106755.1. Lineage (NCBI taxonomy): Eukaryota > Viridiplantae > Streptophyta > Bryopsida > Hypnales > Climaciaceae > Climacium > Climacium dendroides. Next base: position 17,174,128 of record OX467083.1, read on the forward strand.
CGGGCGTCTCGGCGTGAAGGGGAAGCTCCAGCACACGAGAAAACAAGTGAGGCATCCGCTTCAGCTTGCTCAGATCTCGAGGAAGAGATGCTGCCGCGATGGTGGGCCGGCATCCGTTCAAGAGGTCCATTGCATCCATTGGAAAAAGGTACTGGGAATGAATGGTGTGTACGATCTGCACATATATGGAAGTCGACCCGCCGACGTTACAATCAAAGTTTCCAAAGGGTATCTATCGCCCATTATCAAACCCACAATTGTAGTTCACGGTTGTGCAGGGTAACGCTGTTGCAAAAGCAAAAGCAAGTATGAAGACGAAAAGTCAACGAAAGCTGGACTAATTGGGGTAACCGTAGGCGAGACATTGTGGATACGATAGCCACCAACACCAACTAACTAATCACACCCCTCTAGAGGTGATCTCCCGCACAGACAAGAAAACAAAAGCCTCCACTCTACAACGGTCTTTTTCCAACAAACAGGCGACTCTGTTTCCAACGGGTTTGAGTGGTAACTTGAAACTTGAAACCGAAGGAACGAGAAAGGTAGTTCGAGTTGCAGAAAGATATTAATGCCGGCCTACAGAATTGCGATGACTACAAGATGAGACTCCACGGTCAATTTCAAGCAAGGTCAGAGAAAACACACAACCTTGCAAAAACCTCTCACTCCGAACGAAAGCTTCAAGCACTCCCACTCAGTACATACGAGAGAATCATCTGCCAAACCACTAACCCAGGGGATTTCAACCGCAAGTACCTCTTCTCCAAACTCACAAAACCTTCTGGGACCATTAACACTAGATCGCTCAAGAACAGCGGCAAACTTGGTGCACACCTGAAATTGAGAACAATCAACCCCTGCTAGCGAGATAAAAGCTCCAACTCCACACCTACAAATTCCACACAACAAATCAACTCCAAATCTCCCCAATTCATTACAAGTAACACCAAGAACACCAAGATTACCGAGAAAAACAAGAAAAACAAGAAAAATAAGAATACCAGGAATAACCAACCCCTGTGCCTCCTCCACAAACCCAACACCACCTGAACCTCGAGCAAAAAAACTCAACACACTCCCAAACGAAAAACCGGGCACTCACCCTCACAACCTCGACCTTCACACGCATTATAGCTCCAAATCTGCCATCGTGCTTCACACCGCAACACGTTCCAACGTTCATGAAAGTAGCCCACGCTTGTTGGAGTTGGGTGCGATCTAAGATACGCAAAGGTCAGTAATCTGGATACCGAATGAGTTTGTGAATTTTTTCTGTCTCTCTGTACGTGTGTCTAACCGATCTTGGTGCAACAACTGACACAATCGCCGACTTTGGGAAAGAGAGGAGAGAGACGATGGTGTTGAAAAAGCAAAAGTTTCCAGTTCCCTGGGAAAGGGACAATTGGTGGGGTAAAAAAAGAAAAGAAAAAGAAGGAAGAAGCACCTTCAGTTACCAAAAATTTCGCCCTGAGTCAGCCGAGTTTCATGGGGACCCTTTCACTTGATTACGGTAAGCACCAACAAAATAATAAGCCAATTCGGCATGGTTCCATTCTTATAATTCCATTGAATTTTTTTACGGTCTTTCTGGTAGTCAAAAAGGAGATTTTAGATTTTCTTAGCATGCATCATAGTTCGGGAAACTTTTTGAGTTTTACCGGCTAATTTCCTTCAATTCTCATATTGAACCGGATTTTCCAGAACTGAGTCCAGTTATTTTCTCTATTTTTTACTCAAAATAGAAATTTTATAGATTTTTGCACCGGTTTTTTGCCGATGTTTTCAAATTGCAACCGGTTTTTTTCCCAATTCCTCCGGCTAACTTTGAACTAGCCGCCGGTTTTTTCCGAACATTGGCATGCATTTTTTGAACACCTTATGAATAACATATGAATTTTCAAAGGGCTTAAAATAGGTATTTCTAAAACTAACACTAAACTCTTATGTCTCTCCTCTCTTGGAGAGTGACATTTTTGGATCAATTCAAATTGGAACATTCATTACATAAAAATAGGATGTAGATAATTCACAACTTGTTTTTAAGGTAGTTATTTTATTTTTATTACAATTGATTACCTTGTATCTTTTAATATTCCACAACTTACCACTTGTTTAATGTATTTATCATAATCGTATTATAGATAGTTTGCTTTACTTCTAATAAACTTAGAGTTTTAAGAAATTATAATTCCTAGTTTATAACTCCTAGTAAATTTGGAGTTCTAAGACTCTTAGTTTATAACTCCTAGATTATAATTCCTTGTTTATAATTCCTAATTTATAATTCCTAATTTATAACTCCTAGTTTACTTGGAGTTCTTCGACTATCTAAAATTATAAATGTGAAAATTTGTCAAGTGTTTGAACAAGCCAAAATTGTATTGATTCTAGTTCAAAACTAAATTTGCAAACATGAGGTCATAAATTTAAAGAACAATTTTTTTTAATCACCATGTAAAAAGAACCTAGTTTCAAATCCATTCCAACAAGTAGTATCCCAAAATTAATAACATTTTGCTTCTAATCAAATTCAGAAGGCATTTTGAAATTTTTCTTTTCAAAGTTTATAACAAGATATTGGTAATAGCATTGGTGAATCTAACTGTATGTTGATAATCCTTTTATACTTTAAATGAAATTGCCTTTGAATGTTTCATTTGTCCTAAAATAAATAAATAATATATTTGAGCTTTTCTAAGCACTAGCTAGGGTCAGTACCTCGAAATTGGTCACTAATTTGATGAAATAGTGGTAAATAATCCTTCTCGTTAGAAACAAATTATTAAAAAAATCACACAGAGAAAGTTACATATAAATTCATATGTCAAATAAGACAAACCAACTTGTAATAGGCAACCTACTAAATGCAACCCACTAGTTAGGAAATGACCCATTACAATTTTATGTCAACCCATGACCAAAAAAAATTGCAATAAATAAAATTTGAGCTAATTAAGTTGAAATCATTGGTCACAATTAATGCCTGGGGTGATGGCGAAGGAGTTATTGGTGATTGTAGTAGGAACTTCCACTACCTTTTGACTGTAAATTCATGACAATTACTAACTTTTTTATTCCTCCATGGCATAGCCATGCTAGGAAATATTGTGACTACTTTAGATGGTAAAATGGCTATTATGGGTACACTTTTGGGTGATTTGGGGCGTAATCTAAAGACTCTTTGGAGCCAATTGGGCAGCTCACTTCAAATTCATACCTTGTCAAAAAAAATTCAATTACTCTCTTCATTTCTCACATTTGTCTTTATATTGAAAAAAAATTAATTAATTTTTTTAATAATGTCAGCAAGGCAAACTAGTCATTCTGCTTGTCACAAGCTAATTTACCTTAATGTCTACTATGAAAATTGTTGTAAGGTACGTTCACATTTAATGTTAAGGGTGATGTTTGTAATGTGAATCCAGTCTAGATGTAGGTCTAAATTCAATCATAAGACCCTCAATAACAACACTATTTAACACCGAGTGCAACCATACCTTTATCCTATATTTAAATAAATAAATAAAATAAGGCTTGCACCCTAGGTCAGCTTGTCACAATTAAATTGCACCCCTAATTCTTGGAAATCTCCAGATCCGTTGATCTTCGCCGGATTCTGTCCGTGCACATATAAATTGTACTGTGTTAGTATATTATACGAATACGATATATACTATAAATACCAATACGAGTACGATACCTCCTTGATTCGTCGCAATCCCCTTCATTTCAGTAAGAGTAAACCTGCCATTTACCAAAAATCAGACAACAAGTAATTGTCGCAATTTCGGAACAATAATCACACAATTCAACTATTGATTCAATTTGATGGGAACAAAAATTTTGTATCACTAAACAATGACCCCTCTCACATTGTGCAGTGGAGGGGTGCAAAGAATTTTCAACCATTAAATTTCAACTTCATTACCTTTAAATTGCAATATAAATTTATAAGGAGAATTCTTTTTTGGCATACTACTTTTCAAAAGTGAATCTTAACATGACATTTAATAATCATATCAAATTTTCAAAACATGCAAGTCTCTATATTCATGAAGAGAAGGATTTGAATTTTGTTTGTGCAATGATTGGCAAGTTTACTTTATATTGTTTCCTTCATCCTAAAAAGATCCGGATCAAACTTAAATGTGACAAATATTTGGGATAGTTTTCACTTTTTTTTCCCCCAATGTGTGGAGACTATGGTAGTGAGTATTATTTTCGATGTCTTGATGTTGTCAAAAAAAACTATAGGACATACATGTATCTACTCCATAATGTTTTGACATACATCTATATTTGTATTCATGGGTAGAGACATGTACGTCAAAAAATGATGGGTAGATATATGTAAATGTTAACTCCTAAACATCCAAGGGTCTTCTTTAGAATTGATGATTTGGGGAAAATCGTCATAAAGCACTGTTTGGAAGAATATTGTAGGATTGATATACAAATAAAAATCATAGATTTTGAATTATATGGGATATGTTAATTGGAGTTTGAGTGCTCATACTTAGTGTCAGAAGTCAAATTAACATATTCCACCATCCCATATGTATAGAAAGAGCTTCACTTTGCTAATTGAAAACTCTTAAAACAAATTGGAAACACATTTGAAGCTATGCAAGGTAGTTCTCAATGGATTCAAAAAGAATTTTTTCTCTATATTTCAATTCTCAAGAAAGAGAAAAAGATCTTTAAATTATAAACTTTGCTTGACTCTCCCTCTTGGCGAACCAGGGAGGATTGACCCATATATTGCCCCATGGTTTTATCCCTACAGAAAATACTAAAAAAATTTATTTTACCGCATGTGATAAAAATCTTGAATTTTGAATTCATATTTGCAATAGAAGGCCCTACATAATATGGAGAAATACAAAATTGAAGGGGGACAAAATAGGGGGGGGGGCAATTTTTATTACATTTACCCTTGATTGATGGGTCAATCCCATGGGTCAATCCTCTTGGCGCGTCGCGTCAGTCGTGTGGGCGGGAGTTGGACTGACAGACCGCGGTGAGTCTTGAAAATCGCATGGCAAGTCCCCACTGACCGACTGACCGACCGTCCGTCCGTCCGTCCGTCCCCATCTGCTGAGTCTGCCGTGGGGATGGGACCACTTGCCGCCCAACAGACGGCCCAAGGACCTTGGACCCTGCTTCCTCGGGGGATTGAATTATTCTTCGAACCCAAGGCCCACTGTAGTAGTACTGTACTACTCTTCATCTACAGTAAAAGATTTTTATGGGCTTTGCCCCTCAGATGTGGGAGAGTGCAACAGCCAGTCACCACTCGACACGTCAGTACTCCAGCCTTCTTCTAATCCACTTACTTAAAAGGTCGCGCCATGAATCCATGACTGAATGGGGAAAGGTCTCTATTTTAAAATTTAAAATTCTATTTTTTAAAATTTGAAAATTTGAAAACAAATGGAGATTCATTGCAAAAGAAAGAATACACATTAGCTAAGCCCCATAAGGTTGGACAAAAAGGTTTGCTATCTTTATTTATAAAGGGGAGACATACCTAGCAATGGTACTTAACCCTTTAAATGTTGTGTTGGTGATAGTGGAAATCAACCCTTTTGGAACCATGTGACATCATGTAGTTTTAAAAAAACCAAAAAATTATCATTGGAAGTCAAACGATTGTAGAAGGTTTCCCCTTTCCACCCCTAATTCTGAGGATGAATAGTTGCATTTCTGTCCTACAGAGGAGAATTCCTTGTCAGAAAATGTGTGCCTTGACGTTTAAGGATGAATGGTTTGAAAGTTCAAAAGTTATATAGGCAAATATAAATGAAACATGTGTTGAAAGCAATAGTGGCATGTCAAGGCCCACCAATCACAATCAAGAATCTATTTCTCATGTCTAGTAGAGTATTGACATGTAGATGTAGGAGTAATAGTATTCTAATATTGTCACTTAGAGATTTTAATATTTTTCAAGCAACTAAGTTTAGATTAAAAAACAATCCTCAAGATCATATCAAAAGAGACATATAAAAAAAAACATATTCGTTTGGGTAGAGATACTTGCATTTAGTGTTGGTTGTTCACATTGGGGACAAACCCTTCTAATCTCTACCAATAGGATCAATAGGGTGATACATCAGAATTTTCATATTTTAATCAATAGTAATCAATACAAATCTAATAGAGGATTCTTGCCATTACAAATTGTATGAAAAAAGATACATCCAAAAATAACACATCTTCATTTATGTAGAGACCATACATGTGATTAGCTACTTGTTAAATTAAACGCTTCCTCAGCTTGAATCAATGAATAAAATTCCAAATATAAACATCTACACTTTAAAATTTGTCTTACACATAAGGTATTCTTTACCACCAATCAGATACTTAGTAAGTGAAGGTCTGATTCGGCAATCAAGTGCTAAAATTGAATTTCCACATCAAAATTTTGAGGGGTTCACATCACCTGGCACCAATCACAAGATGACATGTAACACCTTTTTCTTTTTAATAACAAAAATGACTTAATTTATGCTGAATTTGTTAAGATAACCCAATTAATGGTGGGGGACATGGAAGAGTGCCCTTGAAAACGGAATTTCTTTGCAAAGAACAAATTAAGTTACATCTCGGAAAGAATTGTTAACTTAACTTAACGCGGAGCACTCACTGTTTGGAATTTAGACTACTGGACTGGTAATACATTAATTAGTCTGGTATCATGTAATTTACAAATTTACAATGAGTTGTTTAATAGATACAAGATTTTTTTTGCCTTCAACCATGATATTTTAATATATCTCCGGAAGCGGCTTTACACTTTTCTTTTCTCTTTCTTGAAACACATGGTCAATTTCCACTGAATGAGGAAAAAGGTAAGGCTTTACACTTTACAGTGCCTGCTGCGTGGTAACAAAAATGTGCAACAGACTAACCTAGAGTGAAATGCGGAGTGTGTCCTCTAATGTCACTTTAACACTTTTTTTCTTTTAATGATAAAAATTATTAATGGTCTAATGGAGTGGTTGTTGTCATTATTTAACCCCTACTAATATATAATATTTATTGTTTGGGGTTGTTACGTACTAAGGGCGGGCTTCCATGTGGAGTCGGGGCCGGTGGAGCTTGTCAATCATTCGTCAAATGGATGTACTTGAAAAATGGGGAAGTCCATTTGACTAATGATCGGTAGGCTCCACCGGTCCCCGACTCCACAACCAAGTCCGCTCTAAAACTTCAAATTATTTTTTATTCTTGCACTTTTTTTTTTTTTTGGGGGGGGGGGGCTTCTATCTAGATACTATAGCATGGACTCTCAGTTTTCTAAAATCAGAATCTCCAAATTCTATTAACCACTGCATTCATACTACACAACATGGTCAGGGTTTGGTTGGAGTAGACAAGGCATTACAGTCACATTGTTCTTGTCTACATGTGCATAGGGTATTGTGAAGATGGACATTTTGACAGCCTTCTATGTGGCTAATTTTTCTTTTTGTATGGGTGAAAATGCATATAACTAAGGTAGGAGATGTTATTTGTGCAATGTGACTATTTGTGGCATTTTATGACCATTACGTATAAATAGTATACATTTGGAACTTTCAAATGTACGCTGTTGAAACATAGTGGTGCAAATAGGGTGGCTTATAAGTAGTGGAGCTCTTACCTTAAATTCAAAGAACTTCTCCACCTAGCTAAGAACAAAGAGAGAAATAACAAGTGTGTCTTTTAGGCGATTTATTGTTTTAAAGCTATACAATCTAACGATTTCATCTAAAGATTTTTTTTTTAAATTTAAAATTTCTTGGCGAAAATTTCTCAATTTTGTTGACCTTTTTATAGCCAAATTAAATTTTTTTGGTGCAATTTGACACTAGAAAGCCTCCCCCCAAAAAACTGGTATGAATCCCTTGAATCCCATATGTTCTCTCAGTTTTGATGAATGCAATTGGTACATTGAAGAAAGCAGTATATACCTCCATGTTATACAACGCTTTAAGTGCTTGGTTGCTTTATTGGTCTCTTTATGGGGACCTCCTAACTGTACCTTCCAACAAGGCAACAACTCCGACTTGCCTGCAGAGCAGATAAGAGCCATCCCAACTCCCAACATACCATATCCATCCATTACTGCTATCCATTCATTACTGCCACCCTTGAAGAATGGACTAGTATTGGTGAGTGTCGAAATCATCCCTTTCGTTACCATGTGAATCATTCGCTTACAAAATTGCAAAAATAAAACGCTCATTGGAAGTCAAAACTATGATAGAAGACCTTCCTTTTTTTTTACAACAAAATTTCAAGGATGAATAAATCCTCTTTTGTCCTACTCGAAGGATTCTCTGTCATCCATTGGATGCGCCAAACATGTTTGATGACGTTTAACCCTTGAAAGATGGACTGGTAACCGTGGAAATCATGCCTTTGGTTATTGTGTGAATCATTTGCTTACAAAATTACAAAAGCACTCATTGGAAGTCAAACTAATGTAGATGACCTCCCCTTTTCACAACAAGGATGAATAGTTGTTTTTTTGTCCTACTCGAAGGATTCTTTGTTGTCCATTAGATGCGCCAAACGTCCTTGTCGATGTTTAATTCTTGAATGTTGGATCCATGACCATTGATTTAGCAAGTTCATTGTTGATCACTTAGTGTATTGTCATTTTGCAACTAGATATGTATGAAAAAAATTATATATTTATTTTTCAAAAATGAAATTACATGCCTTCTTTACTTCAGCAAAAAATTAGATCTTTTTTTTGGTGGAAAATTGATTTTTCTGAGAATTTTGGAAGACAAAGTGAAGAAAAATTGCATCAAAGTGAAAATTATCTCAAAAAATCTGAAAATTTCACCATGTGTGTATATTACAATGACAAACATTGTTGTGTAAATTCAAATTCCTTGTCATTCTATAATTAAAATTCAATAGACATTGAAAATGCATCCAGAGTTCAAATTGCAATAAAATATTCAATGTTAGGATTTTTTTTCAAAATTGAATTTGGAGTAGAAATTAGAGTAGGTGACCTTCATTTTGTTATTTGGGCTCAAACTCAAAAAACATCATTTTTGTGGAGAAATTTCAGATTTAAAGCAAGGAGGAACAACTTCCCCAAATACACTAAAATAGCATATTTTGCAATCCAATTTTTTAACAACTTCTCATTCACGTGCAAACAAACACTATTAAGACTACAAACTCAATTGGATACTCTTCATAACCCAATATAAAAGTCAACAAGGTACATGGGGATGAAAAAAATGCTTTCAATAGCTTTACAACTCATTGGATTATTAATTGTCATCCCGAGGCCATAGAGTGAAACCGGCGGCATTTTAGGGTTAAAGATTAAGATAGGTTATTTGTTTTGTTTGTTTGATACGGTGAGTTCTTCTGAACCGTGTGTCTCCTACCGTGTACTTGGTATCACCTGAAAGCTTGAAGGGGTGCATGGGCTTTGTTTCATGACATTTGGATCTATGACAAATTAAACAAAAGATAGAATTCCAAAGTTTTTATAAGGAAAAAAAATTAGAAAATTAATTTTACTTCTCTTTTGATTGTGAGCAATGGCACATTGGTGATAACCTAAACTTACATATTGAGATAGATCTAATTCATACCTTAAATTTGGCTGTTTGTTTGGTTTTGTTACATTGAGATCTCCCGGACCATGTGTCCCTCGGTCACGTGCTTGGTACCGTCAAAAAACCCTCGACTAGGAAGGGCGCACTGGCTTTGTTTTTGTCGCATTCAGATGTACAAAGTTATTGAATTTTGAAGTTTTTATGAACTAAAAAATTAGAAAATTACTTTTACTTTCGTTTTCACTGTGGCAACGCACAGAGCACACTACAGTAGTAAGTTTTAAAAAAAAAGGCACCCTCCAAACTGATTATAGACTGACTTCTTTGGCCCATGCTATAACTATAATTCCACTAATGGTAGTGTGCCACGTCTAAATTTGAATCTTATCCCAAGGGAGAGGTTTGACTGGCCTGCATGGGTAACTGAACGGATTCTTAAATTCAGTTGGCGGGTGTCGGAACGCTACCGGTACTCGATGGATACTTAGATCATTAATAAGACATCCCAACCGTCCGTCCCACTATCTGGGGGGGGGGGGTCCATCTAAGGCCCACCGTTGATAACGTAGGAGGCTCCGAACCTGCTCATATAAGGGTGGGTCCGGCTTTTTCATTTCTTTTCTTGGATGGGAAGGTTTTTGGATGATTTTTCAAACAAAGAGAAATAGATGAGGAATCTAATACAAGTGGTTTCATATTTTTTTCAAGCATTTTTGAATTACTTATGAATGTTCAAATGAGTTGTATTGTAGGCCCCTATTTATGACTCTAGGTTTTCCATAAATTGCTCCCTTGTAACCTCTACATAAAGATGGGGAAAGCAAAGATAAGGATTGGCTCTTGCAATTAAAAATGTTTTTTTTTCTCCATTCATTCAAATGACTATAGCGGTCAATTTAAGAACCACATCATGTCTATTTCGCAACTATTTATAGGGATGATTCTTAATGCCCGTGCAATTTTAGAGCCTCCTACCTTACTTTTGGATGGAGACCCTAAACAACCAAGAGACTGTAAATCAACGTTAGATAGCACTTAAAAGTGAGATGTTTGAGGCATGCCTAATCCTTAATCCTTCAAGTCCCAAGGCCTTTTTATAGATTAAAACCCACTCAAAATTGTCATTTCTTTTGCATAGAGTAAAAAATTTAAAAATTTGATTTTTTTTTCATATTTGATTGCAAGATCTTGTACTAGACTAGTGTAAGAATGCTTGGAAGAAATTTCAAAAACTTTGACCTTGTAGATTGCAAGATATTTGCATTTAAAGTGAAGAAAACAAGGTTTTTTACACCTTGCTTGATTAGATTCTTTGAATTTAAACCTTCTTAACTTATAATTTTTGTACTACTAATTTTAGTTTTCTAATTTATTATGGTGAAGAATTGAGTTGAAAATCTTTAAAATTATTCAAGAAAAAAATACTTAGTTTTTATTCATTAAGAAATTGTTAAATAGAAGGATGTTCAAAATTGAAGCGACCTCCATTTTTGGCTTATTGTGCCATAATTTTTTCTCCCAGGCACCGATTGAAATAAAAATTATATATCCACAAAGCTCTCGCAAAATTGCACATTCTCCAAAAATTTCAAAAACATTCACTACAAATTGAAACAATAGGAACCTACCTAGATCCAAATTGTCCTCCAAGGGGACAAATAGTCCTTTAGGGGTTATAAAAATACAAAAGCACTGATTGGAATTGAAACTACTGTAGAAGACTTTCCTTTTTTACACAAACTTTGGAAGATGAATAGTTGCATTTCTATCATGTATGGAGAGATTCTTTGTCATTCATAGGCCAAAAAACATCCTCAACGTCATTTATGGACTAACAAGAGGTACTCGGAGCCTACTTCTATAGAGTTGAAAGAGCTAATTGCATTTTCAGGGAAGCTAAAGTCAATAAATGTTCATAGAAAAAAATGGAATTGGGGTCAAACCCAAGTTCATTCATATTTTTTGGCCTCTCGTGGAATTAGTTATAAAATATTTGAAGTTGAAATGCAATAGTCATTGAAAAGTGTCCACTTCTTGAAATATATACTATAGTTAGTCAACCCAATTTTGACCACTGAAGCCATTGAGCAAATCTAAAGCACAAATATGCTAAGTGGAAAAAATTCTCTATATACACAAATAGATTTAAGAAGGATCTTCTAGTTTTTCATAATTTTATTTTCCAAAACAAAATTACCATGAATTTTGTAGGTGAAGATTATGTTCATCCTATACTACTAGTCATTGAAGTCATGAAGTTATCTTTCAACATTTTTAGAAAAAAACATGTATTTCCCATAACTTGTGCATTTTAGTCAATATTTTTAAATGGGTTCAAAATAGATATAAAAAATTTGAACAAAAAAACTTTGATATTCATCTTTTGAAAAATTATAAAGAAGGAGGTGATACTGAATGAAAGAAAAAATTAAGTTGCTAATAACTTTGACAAGAATTTGAATTTTTTGATCCCAATGGTAAGAATATTCTAGTTAACAATTGGTATCCTTTCTTTTTGTATTTATTAAATTTGAGTTCAAAAATGACTTCAATATATGGTTCAAATGTTTTTGAGTTGGTATCAATCTATATAATCCAATAAAATTATTTAATATATTTTTTAGAATATATTTTGAGCTATCCAATTTGAAATTGAAGAAATCTTTCTAGTTTTTGCAATATTTATTACAATGACTTCAAACAAAGCTTCCCATGTAGATTACATTGATTTCTAGGATATTTATGCAAAAGATTTTAATTAAAAAGTCAACAAAGCCTATCCAAGTTTTCCAAATTAAAGCCCAAAATAGACTCTTTAGTGCTTTAGGAGTTAAAAACAAAAGTCAGGTGCTTATTGCAATTATGTCACATAATTAGGTGCTTATTGCAATCATGATTGCAATTAGTGTATTTGACTTATCTTATTTTTGTTGATCTTGTTAGTATAAAATAGGGTAGGATAGTAGTAATCAATGTTCATGTGGACATTATTTGAAAGACATTGATATCACCAATCACATGTAGTTTTGATAGTGAATTTTGAATATAAGTGTAACCAAGTGGATCAACTTTTCAACATGCCTTACAATTATTCAACCAAAGGTAAAGACTATGTGTGCAACAAATGAGCAAAAGGGACCATTTCAAAGATCCACTTCAAGCATTGTACCATGCAATAAGTTATGTGACCTCACTTTAGACTTTGGATTTCTATTACAAATTGGAAAATTGAAATCATTGTGAAAAATTTGAACATGAAATAGTTCACAAGTCATTGGTAGGTTCTCTTGGGGTATTTGAGCACATAGTCATGCATGCACTCTAATTTTCTATAATCCAAATACATTGGGGCCACATGTCAATTGTTCACTCATATTCATTTTTTTCCAATATTGAAAAATTACTTCAAATTTTTTCCACTAATTATATACTAAAATTAGTGAGCAAGTTTAACAAATGATATGGGATAAGTCACCATATGCTCTTTGTATCCATATTTATTCCATTTTCATCCATATTTATTCCATTTTCATCCATATTCATACTTATATAATGTATTTATTCATTATATCAATGGTGAACAATTGTCCCTTGCATTAATGTGAGTGGCCCCTACCACATGGATTGCTAGTAAAATTTCTTTAGTTCCATCCCTGAAATTTTAGCAAGACAAGGATGGGTTTGTCAATTTTGATTGCATATACACTTTACAAATTGATTAGTTTTGATTTGATTACCTCCACTAGATCATGTTTCAGTTACTTGCAAATTAGAAATTTAAAATCAATTCTTTCCAAGAGATTGACACATTTTTTTATTACAAATAATGCACTAAAACATGATAGAACAAATGTAAATTTAAAAAAAAAATCATGTGCCAAAATATTCATGAATTTAGATTTTTTTAAAATAGAAATATTAATTTTTGAAGTTTTACCTTGAAAATTACTCAAATTTCAACTAAATTATTCTAGCTTGAGGTTACCTTTGGCACATTTTTGATGAATAATTATTTAAAACTAGAAGGGTTGATTTGGTAGTTTATTATTTTATTAATAAATAAATAATTTAAAAATTACTAAGTAGGTTTTCTTAACCTTTAGCAACCCTTCAAAGAATCTTGGAAGTTAAACAATTTTCTTCATTGCATAGGAAAGTCATGATAGTCATGCTTTTCAATCAACTCATTATTTTTATAGTGTCCTTGCTTTATTAAAAAGTTTGAGGAATGAATTTGTATTTTTTTTATTTAATGAACATCTCTCAGGATAAAGTTGTACAAGTATTTTTTTAACATTTTGACTTTTTTTACGTTCAATTTTCTTTGGATTTAGCAATGTAACTATCTTATTAGTTTCCAAAACCATTTTGTCTTTAAAATTCTTAATTATTTTTCATATAAGGTGCTCTTGAAGTATGTGAATTTTCAAAAAATAAATATTAATTGGAAATAAAATGCTCTTTTTTGAGGAAAAAATCAAAAAATAGCATGGAATGATTTAGTGTTTGGAAATCAAATATGTTCATCAATTTGGAAGATGAAATGATTCTTGCACTAAAGTGGGTACCCTCAAATGCGCCATTCATCCATAGTTTCATCATCATTTTGTATACATTTCCAAAATCTATATGTACATATGTTGGAAGAAATGATGTCACAACATCTACCAAATTTTTCTTAACCCTTAATAACTTTTGCATATGGTATTCAAATGTTGTGTGCTTTTGTGTGTTGGAACCTCCTTTCACTTGCCAATAAGAAATTATAAAAATTTGGCTAGTCAAATAACAAAAAGTTTTGGTTTTTTGGGTACCTACCTTATATAGTGGAAACACCTAAAATCATCAATATAAGCAATTCAACATAGTTGTAGGCTATTTTTTCTAGAAAAATTATTTTTGTAGTGCTAGCAATTGAAAATCATGAATTTATAAATTTAAAAAAAAATTCAAATATGCCATGTAATTTCTATAAATTTTCAAAGTAGAAAGTTCTAGGCCATTGAAACCGTCATATAGGTGGGTCTAAAACCAAAACCTCAAAAAATTAGTAGTCAACTAATTGTTGTTAAGTAAGGGAATAATTTAATAATACTTTTGAAGGACACTTTTATGGAAGTTTAGAGATACTTCAAAAAAAGTATACAAACATTTTTGGGTATTTCCACCTTAATCCTTAAAGTATGGATCAATAATTGTAGAAATCATCCCTTTGGATACCATGAAAATCATTGACTTAGAAAAAAAATGCAAAAGCTCTCATTGAAAGTCAAACTACTGTAAAAGACTTTTCCTTTTTACAACATAAGGTAGAGGTACCCATTCCTAACCAGAGCCCCATGAACAATCAATAGGGTGTGTTAAATTTGAGGAGGTTGGGACTCATTTTTGTTTTTTTAAATATTTTATAATAAAGGTTACAAAATGCTTCCCTGTTGGACGGCTTTCAGTACAAGTACAACTAGCACAGAACAGCCTGGTATCCCAAAAATCAGAGCATACCATATTTTCTGTGCTGCTGTAAATAGCCTCCAGTCTGTTAGTGAGCAGTTTCGGATGACTCTAAGCATTGGCCATGGGATGACAAGAACTCTGGCCTTTCAAAAAATCATAGTTGAATTCCACTTCCAGTGCAAAAATTACCATACTTTTTTTTGCAACCCCTAATCGTTCACGTCACTGCACCACGTGCAATATTTGCTTCACCTTCTGCTGCGTCCCAAATTCCTTGTGGGTGCCCAAAATGAAATAGTTGCACTTCTGTCCTACACATGAGGATTCTCTCTCATTCATCAAACACAAAATGTCCTTGGCATCGTTTATGGGTTTAAAGCTAATTTCCAAAGCCCAAGGAAACATCCTTCACCACTTCCATGTCTGCCTAATGAGAGGCAGCCCAAGCCTTGATCTCTTCATCAGAAAAGCCATTTTCCAAGGCTTGATCTCTTTCTGTGGCTGGTCGGTCACCTTTCCAAAGCCATGCCCATAACGCGTTTTTTGTCACCATTTGTCAC
Organism: Climacium dendroides; assembly: GCA_950106755.1. Classification (NCBI taxonomy): domain Eukaryota; kingdom Viridiplantae; phylum Streptophyta; class Bryopsida; order Hypnales; family Climaciaceae; genus Climacium; species Climacium dendroides. The sequence goes on from OX467083.1 coordinate 17,189,726, forward strand.
CATTATGTCACCCAAGCCAGCTGCTTGGAAGCCCTACCTCAGAGTTGGTCAGTTGCATCAATCTTTCAGGTGCTCTCGGCGTGCTTATGGTACAGGACCCACAAAATGCACAATTTTCAATTCAAGTTGCCGGCTCAGTCAAGGTTATTTTTTGGGCGATATGTCGCCAGTTTTGACATAAAGAAACAAATACCTTGATGTCCCCCCAAATATAATGCAATAGCATGCTGCCAAGAACACAAGTTCTACAGTAAAAAGAGAAAAAATAAAAGAGCTGTCAATCACTGCTCCTGTAAAATGGACTATCTATAGGTGAGCCACACGTAACTGATCAAATAAGCAATTGTGGACATGGTTTGGAGTAGTGCAAGGTGAAGCTAATATTTCCGGAGGTGCAGAGATAGAAATGATGAGGATTGTCAGAAATTTGGTAGTTTTCTTGCTTGAATAGAAATTACTGTGAATTTTGGAAGCCAGAAGTTGGTCTCGACCCATGTTTAAAATGTAGAGTCATCCAACTCTAAGTGATCATTCAATAACTATTTTTCCGCTCATTGCTTCGTATTTTCTTGCTTAATGTTTCTGAACATGTGTCGTGACCTTACCAGTCCCAACCTTGAAAAGGAGAAAAAACACATTCCAAGCTTTAGTTGGAAATTTGTTCGAGCCTTGGTTGGAAATAACTACACTCTACATATTGGGTATGCTTGCTCTTAAAACAACCTTTTAAGGTTGTCTTCTCTTAAAGCGACCTTTTAAGAGTTGATTGCATTTAGGGGAAGCTAAACTCCTTGAGTTTTAAAAAAAAAAAATATTAGTAGGAAGAAAAATAGAATTGGTATTGAATCCAAGTTGTTTCATATTTTTGGACCTTCATGGAATTAGTTATGAATTCTTGAAATTAAAATATAGTGGTCACAAAAAGTGACCCCTCTTGAAATATGTAGTGTTGGTGCACTGAAGAAAGAAAAATATACCTCTGTGTTAAAGGTCACTTTTAGAGCAAGGACACTTTTAGAGTACCTTTCCTTATATAGTATTAGCAATTGAAAATCATGAATTTTCAAAAGAGTAAAATAATTTTGTTTTGGATAAAGTATGTAATTATTATGAATTTTCAAAGAGGAAGTTCCCTAGGCCTTTGAAACTGTCATCTAGTTTGGTTTTGAATTAAAAATCTAAAAAATCAATAGTCAACAAATAGTGCAACTACTAAGTTAGGGAATGGTTTAATGACACTTTCAAAGGACACTTTCAAAAGAAGCCTATTTGTTAGGAATGCATATATGAACATTTTTGGATGTTTTCGTCTTAGATAATATTCACAAGTTGGGAGGGTCAAAATCATTATTGGCTAGGGATTGAAGAGGAGGTTTTGCACTAATAGAAGCAATAAGTCAAAGAATTTTGAGTAGGATTGTACATGAAAACCAAGCTAGTGCTACAAGGACAAAGTCTTTTAAAATATTGTTGCTTATTCGACATAATATCATGTCCCAATTAATCAAGGAAAAAATTGTCTAGATTTTTATTTTATTTTATTATACTTGAAATTGTGCAAAGGATTAAAGATTCTCTTTTAACCAACTATAGTACTCAATATAATATAATTAGTACGTTTAATGACAATAACACTAACTCACAATAATTTTGAGAATTATATAAATTTGTTAGGTGCAATAATATGGAAGGCTTGCACTATTTAAAATCTAACTTATACTAATAAAATTAACTTGAGTATTATGTTTTGACCAAAAATGCTCCCAAACTGCCATTCTAGTACAAGTATCAAATTAAAAAATAAATAAATTTTTGGCCATATGCAGCTGTAGGATTTTGAAGTACACAAGTTTGAGAATACATGGAAAAAACTTCAGAAATTTCAACTGTGTGCATTGCAAGATATTAGGGTTTGAATTGACAAAACCCTACGAAAAACAAAGCAACTACATTTTATAAGGTCACATTTGTATGAAAAAATGTTCATGTTGTTGGTGCTTCTTTAGATTCATTTTTCAAGGCAAGTTGTCTACATGCTATATATAACCAATTTCAAAATTTTGTTTTTGAATAAAGTGATTTTAAAAATCTACTTGGACTGTTTGGCCTTGGAAAAAGCTACATATCAAATAATAACTTTTTAACCATGCAGTCAAAACTTATGAAAATTGTTAGGCCTTAAAAAAACCCTTGTCCACATGTGTGAAAATTTCAAAGAAAAAAGAAAAATGAAATCCATTCATAGTGAATTGCCCCAAATCACTATGTTGCCAAAAAATACAATTTGTTCCTTTAGGGGTTAAGATAGGAAAAATATAATTGCGGTTGCAAACTATACATATCCATAGTGCAAAAAGTGTGTCTATATTGAGTGTTGAGTGGATCTTGGCATTTTGAGGCTACTTACAAATCCTACACACTCTACATGCACCTCACAAGTACACACCTTGCAAGTACAAACCTCACAAGTACGCACCCATAGAAGGCAACCTCTTAAGATAGAGGCATGGTTGTGTTGAACACCAAACTTAGTATCATGTTGAAATGTTGCATAAGTAGCACATGTGCAAAAGGGGAAGATTATTACTAATGTCCTTTGATCACATTTATCTGATTTTCAATGTTGTTTGTCCTTTCCATCTTCATTTTTTTTTCCCTTCATGGGACTGGCAAGGAACAAACTATGACTGAAAAGGAAAAGTACGTACGAGGCCGGTGCTTCCAACCTACGCATTGGCAGTGGGGTACATTGAGCATGTCTGGCCACTGCTGATGGTGCAATCACAGAAGACACGTTCCATGGCCGGTTACCAAAAAGACCTCAACTTCACACATGGTTGAAGCAAGGTTGATTGCCAAATGAGTACCTTGTGACTTAGGGTACAAAAAAACCAAGTCTATGATCATGGTCTGCACCTAAAGGTCTACACTCAGCAGAAAGGCCAAGTCACGTGAAAATATAAATTTTGAAAATGAACATTTTGAAAATGTCGGGTGCAGGAAAAAAGGATGGCTACATATTCAGGTCTGGCTTAATTGCTGAAAATCATCCCACATTCTGTACACAAAGAGTTATGAAAATTCAGGATTTTATTGATAGATGACTTAAAAACTGACCCCTCATAGAGCTGTTTAGGTGGTATCTGTCCTCTAAATCAATATGCACCCATATTGTCTAATATTTTGTTGCAGTTTTGTTATGAAATGAAATCCATGCATGTCATGAAGCTACTGTTTTACTGCTCTTGCTTACAAGATCAATACTCTTGAAAAATGCTCCTGCTTGAAGGCCTTACTGGTCATATATCAAGCGTACAGCTCCAAGCCCTGCTCAAAAAGAGAGATTATTCACAGGTGCAGAGAATGATGATCCAAGAGTTTGCATCTTCACAGCAATTTAAAACACATGGAAAATGAAGGATGCACTTGAGTTAATCATACAGTTGTCAGTGAACCTTTCTTGCATCATTTCTATTCTTGCATCAAGCTTAGACTGGGATGCCATGTGTATGAAGCTCATTTGTATGCTCAGGTGCAAACATGTATAAATTCTCAAAGAAAGTCAAATCATGATACCCCTGACATGAACTTGTGAAGAGTGTCATCTTTGTGTTCTTCATCATGGTTGGGCAATTCCTTGATCGCCTGTTGTTCATCAAACTGCAAACAAAAATTACAGCAATCCCATCACCCAAGTTCAGTTCCTAACTGAAGGAGCCATATTTCAGGTAAAAATATGAAGAGCCCTGTTGCAACTGCTACATCATATGATGTGCTTACACTCAGGTATAATCAGGCAACAACACAGAAAACAAAACTGGACAATGGAAGAAATTGTACCATAACATGCTCAATATGTCGCCGTGTGTCTGGGTGGAGATCAGATAATGAGGCATTGGGTAAGTTGACCTTAGTGACGTCAATCTCTGCCTCTCCTTCAAGAACAATATGCCACCAATCCATGGTGTAATGTTTCTGAAGGTGGATTGCCAACAGCTTGCCATCCTCTGTAGCATAAACCAATAAATTTAGAAACTTCCAGGCCTTTCCATGCAGAATATGGCATCCAGAGCTCTAATTTTAAATGTGCTGAAAGAATAGGATGGTGTGAATTTTTATGCTCCAACATTTAGAAATTTAGAATGACTAGAATGGAGCCTGTTGCATTGCAACACCACCAAAAAGTTGCAAGATTTCATTGAGAAGATATTTGGATGTCATTAGGGTTTTGCAAGACTGAATGAATGAAACACTAAGCATGTGAAAATGTGAAAGACAAAATTGCAAGACACTTTGCATCTATTCTAAGAGGCGGTGGACTCTGAAAGTGTTTTTTCTAATCCATGAAGCACCTAATAGTAGAGATTCAGGTATATTTAGGACTACTTTCCTGAGAGCTTACCCAAATTCCAGAAGCACTCTGATGGTTTCACAGGTTTATTGAGGTCACCCTGCACACAAAAGATAAAGTTATATTTCATTAACCAGTGTGACCTTTTAGAGGAATGAGGTGTGTTCCAAAATGAACGAGTACTGAGATTCAATTTCACATTAGAAGAAATTCCAGAGTGGCTTGGCCCTCAAGATTCTTAGATCCCTGTATTTACAAGTCTCGGGAGAAATTTGGTTCTGCATGATGGCAGATGCACTATATGACAAAAAAAAAATTCTCCGAATCTTGACAAGTACTTGGGAACTGACTGGAACTCAGGGACCAAAACTGCAAAGTTTTTCTTGTAACGAAATCACGTTCGTGGGGATCACATGCAATTTCAGTGTGGAAAAAAGCATGTAAAAGGTACCTCCAGGAGGGGTGCTTGACCTTTCAGGCCAACTTTCAAGTATCTCGGTTGGATATCGCAAATGATAGATTTTGCTTTTGTTCCTGTGGGTACTGGAATATGCAACGTAGTGTCATAAAGGGTTTGTGTCCACGAGTAGTTTTCAAGGTCTGCTCCATTGCCAGCATTAGGGTCTGAATATCACATATAAGTAAATGGTCAACTATTATGCCATCTCCTTGGAACCTTATCTCAACGGAAAACACAAGATTATCATGTGCTTGTAACTCACCCAAATCCTTGGGTTCCATGGCCTTGGCTTCCCCTTTCTCCTCCTCTGACAGTGGGTGCATCTCCGTCGTCGCTTCAGGTTCAAAAGCCAAGTTGGATGTCAAAGGGACGTCCTCTGCAGCTGTGATAACTGCCGTCTCCCGAGCCTCATAAAAATTCTCATCATCATCATTCACGTTGACAACGTTCTTCCCAGCAACCGAGGTTTCGGAGTTTTCTTCACAGATGTCTGCTGCACGGTATTCGGACGGGGTGATGATCACCGTTTCTTTATCTTGGAAAGAATTTTTGGAGCATTCCGAGGTGGGACTGGAGCCTTGGGTGCTCTCTGAGAGACTGACATGCTGTTTATGTTCTTCCTGCTCCGGGTTGTCAAAAATTTCATCAAGCTTGGCAATCTTATCGGGACCGCCGTAGGCATCTTCAATGTCATCAGTGTCCACTCGTCTTCGTTTGGCAGCAGACAGCATCTCCGAGACGCGAACATCCACCCCTTCCTGGGAAGCGATCCCAGTCTCTCGGAACAGGAACTCAATCACGGTGGAAAGCAAATCAAGGGGCTGCTGCTGGTGCTCCCGAAGAAGGTACCCTAAAACCTCGTCATAGGGTCGCTCACAGCTGGTAGCATCCGAGGGCCGGGAAGAGTAAGGGTCAGGAGGGTAATCTTCCTCCTCATCTTCATAGCCATTGTCCACATCTTGCAAGTTGGCTCTCACTATAGTTTCCACATCTTCAGAGTCTTCCTCATACTCCGAAATTATGGCCATTATCACAAACAAATAGAATCAACCTGACAAAATGCGCACTTCTACTGTCACAAGATACACAAACCTCACCGATATCCTGACAACTGATGCCCCAATAGACTTGAAAATTCTGACACTATCATATGCAAAGATATGCCTCATGTACATGACTGAACAGAACAGCCTATTTGCACACCACGCACATAACCGTGGAGAAAGTGAACTCGTTCACTGCGGAAACTACCCCCCGAGCACCACGAACGCTCAAAATGTCATTTATGGGCACTTTCTCTCGTTGGATTTTCTTAAGTATTTCGACAAACACATGGCAACGTTCTTCATTGATTCGGGTGACATAAAATTTAGCTCCGTCCGCAATTTCTTTCTTTTATAACATGATCAATCAAACTGGTCATTTTGAAACCATGAAATCTCGAACCTTGAGGAGCTAATCACATACCTGAAAAGGCACTACATTGAGCTTGCAAAAAACTTACGAAACCGCAAGATGGTTGAGAAGATGCTGCTGCACCCTCCTGGCTTCTACAAACGAATGCAAATAGTTACAGGAAATCTATGATGACCCGTAGCATGGCACTGCCTGGAAACCACGATCCCTAGAATGGGTACCTAATTGACAAGGGAGGTGCATTAAGATACCTGTGGTGGGGATTGAGAGGTTCTGGATTTAGGCATGGCTGTTGCAATCAGTTTTCTCTTGCACGAAATTTTGCAGTTGCAGGCGAAGGTTTCGTGAGCTTGACCGTTCAGATCACTTGCGCCCCTTCAGTTGTTATTTGTTCCAAGTATGGTGCTCATATGCTCTCCCAAAAGTTACAGAATATATTCATGTAACTTACCATACGTGGATGCTTCAGCGAACAAAAATAGTTAGTAGTGAACATCCAAAGCCTCGAGTCCCTCAAAGGCCGCATAAGCTCGGTGATTTTGAGTTCAAAGGAGAGAATCTATCAGCAAATTCTGTCGCTTAATTATCTCCTTGCCATGGTAATCGTTTCAATACAATAGCACCATAGAATTTCCCGAGGTCGCCAAAAATTGAGTCAAGATGCTCTGTGATCGACAAGAGCAATAGCTGGCAGAAGGTCCAGATGGGTGAGTACCCACAATTTGAACTCTACTAGGTAACCACCAGCATGGTTTTAACATACCAGTGCTGAACAGCGATCTCTAAGAACACGAGAAACGTTTTGCCCTTCCGAGAAAATCTTGCATGAGTACAATGTGGAAATGCTGCTTAACAGGACCTGCTCGAGTTCAGAATGCTGAAATGTAGGTGTGACAAACTCTCTACCAGGAGGCCAACTTTTCACCTGAAAGACTGGCTAAGGCAACAAAGCAAGCAAGAAATATTAGCAACCGCTGAGTCCTCGAGCCGCACAAGGTATTGTTGGAATAACTTCAACGAGGAGCTCTGCGTCACCGTCAACGACACTAGAGCGAGAAACATTGCCATTCCTCCAAGTAGAAGCATTAATGTCATGAAAAAGAACAGTTCTGTAGATTCTAAGTATTCAAAAGACGGGATTCATTGTTAGTGCCCTCTACACGTCAGAATACAGCCACCTGATCTTGTACACAGTGCACAGCGCCAGGCCTTTAAGCAATATGTCCTAATCGGGGCACAATGCAATTATGTAATCTGCAGTTAATTAACAAAAACAGAGCTTACAAGGAGCAAAACTCTTCCAAGAGAGAAGTGTTAGAAAAAACGATTGAAAGCAGATGCAAGTTTACTTCATGCAAGTGCCACCCAAGTTAGTATGTAGTGGGTTCAGTAGTAAAAACATAACCTGCTTGAAAAAAAGGGTCATGTTGCCAGAATGAACTAGAACCATCCCAGTAATTGGAGACGGACACACATTAATAGCAAGAAATGCGCTCACTTTTGAGCCTCCTACAGCATCCACCCGGAATTTTCCTGTCGACGAATCTATTCTAGTAAAGGCTAAGACTCAGCCTCAATGTCGGCTTTCCCCTCAAAAATGCTGGATGCACAGTTAGTCAAGGAGTGTCTGATATTGTTCAGAATATATTCAATATCAGACGTGACCTCACCTTGCCTGCATCCAACCACAAGCTCATCCCAAAATAACTTGGCTTTGCAAGGCAGAGACATTGTACAAAGTTTCCTCCCTTCACTCTTGCTCCTCGTGTACTTGGCCAACACATGATACAAAGCTCTACAACGAGGTTCAGGGCAGAGCAGCCAGATGACCTTGCTTTTCACATAAGAATTACAACGAAAAAGATCGGCATAAAGGTACACGTTCTCTCCTTAAGCAAAGGACTTTTGTGCCATGGGCCCAGGATGCTGAGAGATATGAGCTCCGTGAGCTTGCTGAGAGACTTTGGGAGGTGAGCCACCTGTAACCGAAGCTTGCAATGAAGGTATCACAAAATTGGATGGTGTCTGGCTAGACACGTTCACCTGGAGACCAGCATCAGTGCGCGCCCTCTTCGCAACAGGCTCATTAGCCAATGTTGACCCTGTTCGAGGTTCAGGTTGTTCCGTTCTTGGGTTCTTAATCGTCGTATCAGTCTCGGCAGGTCTGGCAACCACTGAAGCAGTTCCTACAGGTTGCTCCTCGCAAACTGTAGTTGTCATACTGCTATTGGACGGCCCCAAAGGAGCGGCAGTAGAGGCAAGAGCACTTGTTAACGCAGAAGGTGCACCGCTAGGTAAATCAGGATGATTTAGTTTAGCCTGTTGCTCAAGCATCTTTTGAAGTGATTGACCTTGAGCTTCAATGCGAAGTTGTAACTCTCGCTGGATCTGCCAGACACCAAATCACCCAGGTCAATGAGAATACAAGGCCAAAGAACACATAAGATTACAGCACTATTTGCTGTTGACAAACAATATGTAGCTCTGTAAGACTCATGCAAAGAATTATAAATGGATCTAAGCGTCTCCCAAGTACAGAATCAAAAGTCCATTCGCAACAACAAATAGATGACACGACGAGGCATAAAATTTACCTCAAGCTGCTCATGAAGTTTCTTCTGCACCTCCATCTGCATTTGCAGTGCTTGCGCAATCTGGTGACTCCTGTATGCAGAGAAACAGAAAATTGACTCAAAAAAATATCGCTAAAAATAATTTGAAAGCAAAAATTCTCAACTATACACCCACGAACCATTGAAGGGACATTAACGTCTAGCAACCCGATCTAATCGATTAAAGCTAAAAATTGAAATAGCATCCATTACAAGGAGACTTGAACTTACGATCCAAGATCAAGAGGCGTGAACAAGCTGTCCTGCTTTCTCCGTTCAGCTTTTGCTTCTGTATATCCAATGCTGGTACATCAGCCCTAAGACTAGCCAAAACCAATCAACTTATATTATAGCAACAACAATTCAAATAGCACCACACAAGAGATGTAAGACAAAAACAGGAATCCTACCTTCCGAGATCTCTGGCATGTACTTTGCAAGTCGATACTTCTGAAACACAGCACCAAAACAGCATCACAAACGATCATAATCACCAAGAATAAATAAGGATAAGAGAACTGTGGTTCAATTCAGCTATTCCATTTGGACTCGAAGTATCATGAAGTAGAACATAGCAAGAGTCTCATCACTAGCAACATCACTTACAAGCTCAAATTTCTTGCTAAATATTTAAAGCACGGAGACAAAAAACGTAATACTCGCACATATAATTGACAGAGTAAACCCCAAACCTGAAGGTGACTTTTCACATGGTAGATTGTGATTCCTTGAACACCCATCAATCGCAGCACTGCCTTCGGAGTGGCACCTTTATAAAGCAAAACAGCGGGTCAGACATCCTGCTTGATATTTAGATCCAGGTTTCCCCGTTTGTTGCATTGAAAAAGCAAGGACCAGCCAAATTCGTTCCGGAAATAGACTTACGTTCTGCTCCACCGAGGTGCGCTACAGCCGTGACGAATTTCTCATGAAGCTCTGGAGTCCACCGCAGCCGTGACTTGGAAGATTGTTTGGGACTCTCAGAAGACACGGCACCTGTTGAACCTAATCACAACAGATAACTCAATCACTTCTCTCAGTCCACTGATGTCTGCGATACAGAAGCATCATCCACATTGTGGTTGGCACAGAAATGCTATCATAGATTTAACATCGCCAACCCAGACCTGACCTATTTAGCTCTAGTGAACATGTCGGCTTCTTTATCTCCAAACCCTTATATTCAGACATCGTACACAGCTACTGCATCCTTAAAAAACAAGGAATAAAAAATAAAGAACTCACCAGCTGGTTGTTGCTCAGTAGCAGGTGCTTGCGAACCCGCAGGATCAACTGGAAGAGGTGTATACCTTACGCTCTGGCAAAACGTCTGCAATACAAAGGAAATAAAATACATCAGAAACCTCAAACGTAGTTGAATATTTCACATAATATTCCACTTCCGAAGACAGGCTCACACCAGTATCGGGCGGCACTTTAAACACAATAGCCCTGAAAGAATGGAACTTGCAGCTAAGAAACGCAGCTCTGGCCGTAGTCCTCAAACTCCACGCCCCTCCATTACTTCCAACTGTGGAAGGGCGATTACTGCAAGTTAGCTATTTTGTTCAAGATACGAAACACTGTACCTACTCCATCCTGGCTAAATCTAAGCCGTCAATCCCCACCACCACCACCAATGCATACACTACGCAATACTTCACGTCACGCTACAGTATGACACTCTCCTACTACACATACATATGGTCCTCGCTATCAATATCGCAGCTAACTTGCCTTCTAAAATGCTCAGATGAAACCACAAATAGTGTACATTTCCAGCACACAATCACTAGCATCCCACCTAAAGTTCACAGCCAAGCTACATAAACATGTTCTGCTGGTAAGATGGGTGCTGCTCAGCTCAGCCCAGGCTACCCAGCCCAGCCCCCACTACCCCCGCCCCTGAAATGTACATATCTGGTACATTCTTTCCATAGAGATCCACACTGGGTGTCTCCTAAGCAGCACTCCACCCCTGCTTTGTAAATTGTTGCCTCACCAAACTGTTGGCTACAAGAGAACAATACCGGCATACCGAATATTCTCTTTCTCGTCTCACCCTCAAAGATTCTGCGTGACCTAAAAAAAGTACCAGTGTAAAAAATACAAAGATGCTCATGACTGTATGTGGATATGTGGGAGAAGAATGAAATGAATTACCCTTCCATCGTCTTGCTCGACATCGATAAGCTGAGTCCAGCAACTGGCAACGACGTCCTCTTCCGGCATGAGCTGATTCCATGTCAACCACTCTCCAGTTCCGCCAAACATGTCGGTGCCCGGTTCAGCAGGCATCGCCACCACCGCGGCGGAAGAAGTGCCTTCTCCATGCGATGAGGAGCCCTCTGGCGGTTCCAACAAATCCTGCTTCCCACAACATCACAAACACACACAAATATCTCCTGTCAATACCACAAACTACCAAAAATCTCCAGCTCATTCTTTTAAAATATTATACAAAATAAAAAAACATCAACTCCAACTCGCCTCTATCTCTTCCGCCAAATCTCCGACTGAAAACCCTGTCGCCTTGGAAACTCTGCCATCGACATGAAACGAACCAAGTTTCTTTGCATAAAGCACAAAGGAGAAGCAACCGGGCGAACCGAAACCCTACTGAAAAAAAAGATCATCATCTGTCACAGAAGAAACTGTTTTCTGTTGCAACAAGCCAGCAGATTTGAATGCCATCATCTCTCCCCTCCCACCACGACAAATCGGCCAGCACCTTAAAAAATTAAATAAAAATTCCTCACAAGTCTCGAATTCCTCTCAACTCACCGAATTCCACATGACCGACTGCCGGCGAGGAGGGGCTAAAGCACGGAATCTGAATCCGAAACGAAACCCGAGCTTCGCTTCACCGCTCTCCGTCCACGCCTGCTAGCTTGAATTCAAACCCTGTCGCGTCTCGTCCCAGAAGAAATCGAAACACAATACGCGGAAACTGGACAAAAAAGGCCACAAAAGCATCCGTCGCCAGTGGAGTGCACGTGAAATTCTCGCGGCCCGAGAGGCTCGAGCTTCCCCCGAGCTTTACGTCCCGAAAGCGACGAGCATCTACACCGCAAGCGCAAGCGGGAGGGTGGGGTGAAGGGTCACCCAACGAACGAGAATCGAGGGGACGTACGTTCGTTCATGAGATGGACGAACGGAGTAATGGTGTCGGGTAGTAGGAAATTCTCTTAGGTTTTACTTCTCGTGGTCCTTTTTTGACTGGGTTAGTTATATTCGCTGGGTTTTAATTCTGTGCACTTGATTCTATGAGCCTGGCATCTTGTGCTTTTTTTTTGGATACTTGGATCTGCCCTTCTTCAACTTGTTGGGGGTAACATAACCCGTCATAAGGTAGGAGGTTCTAAAAGCACTCAGGCCCTAAAATCGTTCACCTCCTAAAATGTATACCGTTTGTACATGTTACTTTTTCATAGCCTTCAGCAATGTACAAATAGTGTATTGTACTCCTTCTGTTCCAAAATGATCTTCTTGTTTGACAAAATGTTCTGGATTAAGGTCAAAAAATCAATATTTCTTAATTTCGTTTTGAGCTGTAGATAAAGTCCAATGCTCTTCTATCATCCTCCAAATTTGAGCTTTGAATTCATTTTGAAATTGAAGTTATGGAGTTTTGAAATGTGGGTTTTGGGGGACCTTTTGGAGGAACACTGCTAGCCAATTATTCTACAATTCTTTGCATTTTTTCTCGCATTTTTTAGCTATGTCCTTTCATGTCTTGCATTGATGTTGTCTATGTTGGTACTAGTTCGGTTACATATGGCTGTGCGTTCAAGATGGAAGAAGAGTGCTTGCTAGAGATCAAATTCGTCATGCGTCTTAGATTTGTCTCCGAAAATAGAAAATTTGTAGGTCTTGTGGGCCCAAGCTAGCTACATTGCAAGCTAAACCTCATCGTTGGAGCTGTATATCACATTGTTGTTTTGAGCAAGTAGATTGACCTCCAAGTCAAAGCCAAACTTGCAGTCACCTAGATCCACTCTTTTGAGTGCTAGTTGGTGCTTTGAGTAAGTTAGAAAGTGAGTTATGAGCTTATAGAGTGAATTACAACATTTGAGTTGCTAACAAGCTAGCTTGCGGCAATGAATTGATCACATCACCCCATCCAATATCTAATCTATAGCTGAAGATGTGCAAATTTAACAACCATGAATGCTCTTGTCACTTGACAATTGTTGCAATGGTGATCATTGCATTGAACCACAACATACCTTCATGATGAACCCTAAGAAAATTAGAGTTATATACTTTGTATATGACAAAATGGCATGCACATGTCAAAGAAAATGCCTTAAACCAAAACCTTCATTGTAGAAGAGAAGTCAATAAGTATGTTTCTATGCAAATCATCTATAGCAGAGCTATCAAAGAAATTGAAGCCCTAGAACTTGCAATTGTGTTTTAAGCCCTAGAGCTTGCAATTCTTCATGAAAAGCTCTAGAGTAAGCCAAATCCCATATTAAGCTTATGGTAGGTGTAAGTGCAACGTGTATATATATGTAAACCTTGTCAATGTGGTGGAGACAGAAGACTCCAATTGAATTCCATGACAAAATAGTTGTGGCTAAGTTCCCAAAATATGGAATAAGTTTCCAATACAGAGCAACGACCTGAGATGATCTTCAAACAAAATTACTACTCTAATCAACTTCATCTCAATCTTTAGTAGAAATCATCTCCGACTTATACACTTCAAAGTATCAAACAATGCCTGATTTGCTAAACGTACACAATGAAAATAGTAGTTTACCACTAGTACATCGGAACACTGATTACAAGCAAGATCCATGTCATACCAAAAAGATTAGTTTGGGACAAGAATTTCACAACAATAGGAAGATCATTTTGGGATGGAAGAAATAGTATTTCGGTTTTCATTTTGTCAATATTTTTTTAGTTTTTTTAATTTGGTTTCTTTATCAAATGTTGCTTAAAGTCTTTTTAGTTCTAAATCCCTATTTTTTCTTATTTTTTCCCCTTGTTTTTCTCTAATTGCATTTTTAGATTTTTGTCCTAACTATCCAATATTCCTAATCCTATATAATAAAAAAAAACATTAATTAGTGGTTGTAGTTTAATTTGGAATACTAACTTTTCTGGACTTGCAAATTCAAATACATTGTTTTTGTTTCCTATAACCTAAAAAGTCCTCCCCTACTCTCAAAAATGTATTTTCGGATGGAGTTAAGACTACCTCCCTGCCCATTTTTTTGCTTGGATTATGAAAAGCCCTCTCTACTTCTGGAATTGGATTTGAATGGAGTCAAGACCTTTCCCACCCTTTCCATTTTTTCCTTGGGTTATGAAAAGCCCTCCCCTACTTTGGCATAAGTATTTGGATGGAATCAAGACCTCTTCCACCCTTCCCATTTTTTTTTCCTTGAATTAGAAAATCCATCTCCAACTTTCAAAAATGTATTCTTGGATGGAGTTAGGACCTCTCCTACCTCCCTATTTTTTTCCTTGGGTTAGAAAAATCCCTCCCTTACTCCTGCAAATGTTTTTAGATGGGGTGGAATCAAGACCTCTCCCACCCTCCCCATTGTTTTGAGTTAGAAAAAGTCTTCTTTGACTTTTGAAAATGCATTCTAGACATGTGTTTTGAAACTCTCAAAACACATCATATACATGCACATAAATTTCTTGAAGAGAGAGGACTCCAAACTCTAATTTTGCCCTCTCACTGCATCCTCTCTTAGTGCATAGCGAGCAAAAAGAGAGTTCACAAGTGAGTTCAATTTTGAAGACATCTTTAGAAGGATACAATAAATTTAAGCTTAAAGTATACCAAGCTGATTTTGACTAAAGTTTGACCAGGGCCCATGTAAGTAGTTCTACTTATAGATTAGCTACAGAGGCCAAAAGAGAACAATAGTAATTCAATACCGTACTAAATTGCAACCACTGGCAACATAACCATGGTGCAATTATGTATTGCTTACCTTCTCATTATTCTTGCCATTGTTTTTGTAAATTGAGCTTAACCCCTAAATGATGGACGTATGACCATTGATTTCAAGCTTCACTGCTTGTCATTTAGTTTGCTGCCATTTTACAACAAGATATGCATGAAAACTTTTATATTTATTTTTCAAAGATGAAATAACATATCTTCTTTATTTCACTAGAATTTTAGATTTTATTGTGAAAATTTGATTTTTTTGATAATCTTTGAAGATAAAATGAAGAAAAATCACATCAAATAGTAAATTACTTCAAAAAATATAAAAATTTCACCATGAGTGCATATTATAGTGATGAAAATCATGGTATAAACTCAAATTTTGTGTCATTCTATAATTAGAATATAGTAGACGTTGAAAATACATCCAAAGTTTAGATTGCAATAAAAAATTGAATATTGAGAATTTTTTCAAATTTCAAATCGGAGTAAAAACTAGAGTAAATGAACTTTATTTTGTTAGTTGGGATAAAATTCAGAAATCATTGTTTTTTAGAGAAATTTTAGATTTAAATCAAAGAACAATTACTTTCCAAAATACACTAAAATAGCATATTTTGTGATTTGTTTTATAAACTAACTTCTCAATTACTTGAAGATCAACAAGTAGCATGACTCCAAAATCAACTAGATTTTCTTCATAACCCACTAGGAAAGGTCAAGAAGAAAGTAGTGGATGAAAAAATACTTACAAATTCTTTATAGATGAGAAAATTGTCATCTAGAAGCCATAAAATGGCTACCTTGTCACTTCTAGGTTAAGTATGATTTTTTTCAAACTACAAAGAAGTAAATAAGAGCATAATAATCATGTAAGCTCACAAGTATGTGCTGGAGGTCAATGAGCCTAGTTCCATGAATTTCCATAATAAAACTAAGTTGTCACTCAATGAACAAAAGTAAGCTATTGTATTATTCTGTATTTTATATTTTTTGGTGCTAAATTGTTTGGATCTTTCAAAAGGAAATTTGTCTTCAATTCTCTACTCCTATGATCCAAAAGTTTGTTGCTTTAATAAATTTAGAAATCACATAGCAATTCCTCAACAACTGACAAAGTGAAAGCCTAACAAAGAATATATATATAATCAAACTCATGTGCAATTAGAAATGATGAGATCTATCCAAGTTCACTTAAGAAAACGAATTCATGCATGCTTTTTTCTTTATACTAAAATGGTCAATGTACCTAAAATAAAAGGCCATTTCGAATCCATAATATAAACTGAAAGATTCTTCATGTGATACCTCACCAACCAAAACTATGTATACAAATATGTAGTGAGAGTTGGAGAAATTCAAATACTTGCGAAATTTCATGGAAGCTAGCATCACAAGGTACCAAAGCACACTCCTAAGAAGATGCACTTGCCATAGGCCATAGACTGTTATATCCTTTTATATGCACTCTAATGTTGTCATCTTCTACTAGCATGTTCTCAAGCTTCAAACACACCTTTGTTTGCATTATGATGGGTACTTGATTTAAAAAAAGAACAGATTGATCGATATTGGACTTCAAGAACTATACTCACAGAATGCTAATTGATCGATACATACATATCAATGTGTTCTAAATAGTAACTTAATAAGAGAGAGATCAATCAGCAACAATTACATATATTTTTACCATGGTGAAGGCCACATTATGAATAATAATGATTAATAAATAATAGGGTGGTTACATGGTGGTTACATATTGGTTACATATGTACAACTTTGTGAACATGAGAGGAATGAAAGGTCAAGGTCGATGGACATATGTCTATTGACCATAGATGATTTGAGTATAAATAAGTACTTATAGGGTATATATTTCATATGTGATGTGTCTCTTGGAAGTTGGTTTGTCTGATCAACCTCCAAATATAGCTTATCCTTCATAAAAACGATCAACTAAAGTTGCTTCAATACCAAGATATTTTCATAACACTGTAGTTTGTATCAAACTAGAAATTCAAATGAATTGGAAATATAACACAAATATTGAAGAGTGGAGAGTTCATGTATCTAGGAAACTTCAACAGCCACCAACTAGTACCACCGCATTGGTATTGTATATGCGAGTGTATGTGTGTATACTACTCAACATCCACAGCAAAGTGGAAAAATGATGAAATTGGCTTCTGTAACAAGTCCTTCGTCCTCAGCATTCTCACTTTGTCCCTCATCTTGTTGATGATAGCAATAAATTCAGAAATTGCTTCAGCTTGCTAATACCAAAAAATTTCCAATGATTGCAAGAATTGGAGAGCCTCCAAAGCTTTCACCTTTATGGACTCGTGGCTATCATCTTTACCTTTGTCATCAATAGTTGCACCTTGATCTGAAAGGTGCATGTTAATGATGGCCTCCAAGTTTGGTGTGTCCACAACCATTTGTTTCTTTGGGTAATTCAAGAGCTCATCAATATCCATTGGATCATCGTAGCACAATTGACGCATTTGAGACTCTAAGTCCCGCATGACATCTTCATCAATAAGTTCCTTTAAGCATGTGGACTGTTCAAGTGCTTCCATGCGAATCTAGCAGTGGCACAAGCAATTTTGAATGGTTTGCAATTTCACATCTTCAGTTTATGTAGGCACAACCATGCAAATGGCATCTAGAATGTTGATCTTCTCTAGATTGTCAATGTCATCCTCAAGCCATTGGAAAAAAAGATAATTGAAGCGCCTACGATAGTAGGTCTTGAGGTTGCGAATGATCCCAACATCACATGGGTGAATCTTGGTGGTGGTATTTGGAGGGAGAAAATAGACCAATGTGTTTTGCAATTCAGTATAATTGGGAATCTCTGCCACTAGGATATATGTACTACAATAGTTGAGAATTATAACAACTTTTTAATTCACCATGCATTGGGCAAAAACTCGAAGCCATTCTGCAAAGATTTGTTTCGACATCCACGCCTTGGGATTGCTCTTATATATGCAACCAAAATTAACGTTGCTCATATTCTTCAAACATCTTGGATTTTGAACTTTCCAATAATCCAAAGAGGAAGCTTGTCAGTGCCATCGGCATTGCAGTGCATTGCCAATGTGATTCTTTATTTGCTTTGTTTTCTCCCCTCTAGTTCTTTAGTGACTAGAGAATTGTTTGCTTGGTCATAAAGACATGGTAGTCGTTAGGTATTAACCAATTGAATGGCTCAACTGAATATAAAGTATACAATTTTACATCATGTTTAAAATTTTTCATGTCAAGAACTAAATTCAATTGAGGTGCCTTCTGTATTGTTAAATCATGCTCATAGTTCTGAAAGAGAATATCAAGTTATAAACAATTGAAACAAAAATGGACCAATGACTAAAGCTCCCATGTATTCAATTAATGAAAGTCCATCTACAACTTACAACGTGAAAATGATAAAATTCTCTGATGATACCTAGTAATGAATCAACCTTGTAGTTCTTCAGTGTCTATGATAATTAAACTAAAGTACATTATTTGTTGGAAGCTCATTAGGTGACCTTGAATAAAAACCCAAGAGGTATGCTAACATCAACAAATATTGAGTAATGCTTTGAACTCCACAAACACATTCGCGTACATTGAGTGAATGCTATCATTCATGTATCCAATCTCAAAAGTTCAAAATGCAATGTTATAGTAGGATAGCACTGCAAGGAAGATGAACAATACCTACATGCAATAGAAGAGGCCAATTTTGTCCATGTTATAAATGTTTTTTTGTTTGAATTTGTTGAGGACCTCATGGATTGAAGGAAGTGCACGTGAAATCATATTAATGTCAGCTGATCCAATCTCTCCAAAACGCCGATAAAAGCGAATTCTATGTCGTTTCTTGAATGCATGAAGCTACCCATTGGAGAATGAAAAGTTTTCATGCATAGAGTACAGTCAATCAAGAATGACTCTTGCTTTCACCTTCAACAAATCATCACTCATATTGAGGTATTTTTGGTGTGCATGAAACCAAGAGGCAAGTGCTAATTCTATTAACGGATACTTTATGGTCCGATGCCTCTTATTATGCAAGTATGCATTGTCAACCTTCTACAACAGTTCCATTGACTGCTTGAAGGTTCTGCATATAGTTGCTTGGTCGACTATAGTGTCATGTATGTTCTTGAGCCAGTCAATGAGTTGTTCCTATGTTAAGTTAGGGTCTTCCTGCTTGTGTTGACAGAGGCCACTGTAGACCTTATCTGACATCAACATGCATGTTCTTTTTGGAGACATGTTCCTTGAAAAAATTTGCCAAAAATGTAAATGAGGTGTTTAGAAGTTCAAGTTGTCTACATCACAGATGCAACCATCTATTTCTATTATTCTATTGCATTGAAGCATAAATTATGAACACACTTAAGTGTAAATAAGCTACAATTTTAATAGCTGTGCTTTATCAAAATTGAACGAGTAACCACTTTAAATCTGCAAAAAGTCTCAATATAACAAATATAGCCTTGAAGTAGTAATAAAAAAATCACTTTTTTTCAAAAATGTTCCAATTGAAAAAAAAACTATTCAAAGATTGCATCCTTAACAACACTTGTTCCATTTCATGTCAAAGCTACTAGACTTACAATTTAGTATTCAAACACCACCACAACATGTTGCATATAAGCGAGTCATAAACTAGTGAAGCTCATATGTCATTAAGTGTATACAATTTACAAATATTTTGATAAGCTTCTAAAGTTGGAATCATAACAAACCTTAACAGCGTAAGTTATGCAAACTTGAATAAAGGATTGTAGATGACCATCAAGATTTGCACCAAAGAGACCTTGCGCAACACCAATATGGAGATTTAGTGAAAACAAAACTACATTTAAAATCTAAAACTAAAAGCCTCATTATAGTAAATGAATTCATAAAAGATGAAGATTGTGGCTATGTATTCCAACATTTTGGTCAAACATGCTTCAAGTTGGGTTCCCCACCAATGACTAGGTAAAACTTCTTTCACTACTGGTCACTAAAATCTTAATGCAGAGAGACCAACCTTCAAAGTAAGACCATCTTAATGCTAAGAGATCAACCTTTCATGCTAGAATTTCTTGCATCTCATAAAACCACTACTTCAATTCTTGAGAATGAAACACTCTTTCAAAACAATGTCAAATTAGATAAATTTTGCTTATTAATGTAAGCTAAATGTCTTTTATGCACAGATACAATTCATCATTGATCGTAGGCCCAGAAGGATAGTACCTGTCTCCCAAGTTGAATTGAGAAATATGAAACTACTGTGGTGGTCCGAAGAGAACAAGTGACTTCATCTTTGAATTCCCTGTGTGGATGGCAATTAATTTCTTTACATGCTTTTAAACTTATTTTTGCCATTAAGTTCTAGTCTAGGTGGATCCAATTTATATGAATTATCATCATGTAGTACTCCAAGCTCAAATTAAAGTTAATTTCCTAATGGGCTTCATTAATTGTAGCTTCTTAGAATGCATAAACCCTCTCTTAGTGCATAGTTCCAACACCATGCAGTAAAAGAGGTTCTACTATATGCAACTCTGAAATGGACTAATATTATATAACTACTATCATTCTACCTTAATTTATTGTGAATTTGCTAATTTAGTATAAAACTAGTGGTTAGCGCTTGCTTTGTTACGCATTAACTATATTACTTTCATCAATTTCTCATGTGATAGAATGTAGATTAATAAAGTATGTATAATCTTTAAATGAAATATTGACATCTTCATACAATATTTTTTGGAAATACATATATTGTGCAATAGAAAGTAATTAAAGAAAATCTTTATATCATAATTTTCACAAAAATCTTTACAAACATGAAAATATTGCAATAAAAAGAAATTAATCAAGTGAAAAATGCAAATAGAATCTTCACATTTGAATATATAGAGCAATAGTTTCAATTTCAAGAAAATCTTCAATTAAGAAATTATTAATCTTCATATAATAATTTACAAATATACATACAATGAAATGTAGAGTAATTTTAATATTTTTCAAATCAAAATCTTTACAATTAAAGAACATGCAAAATCTTCACCTATTAAAATGTAGAATAACGATTCTAATTTCAATAAAAGATTCAAATAATAAATTATGAAAATCTTCATAATCATTTGAATATATTGCAATCTAGAATAAAAAATATATATATATCCAAGTTAAATTTTATACATTAGAATCTTTGCATATTTACATATTCTCAAATAAAAGTGATAAATTTTATAAATGGATTGCATCCAAAGATGCATGCATTGGAATATCCTTCCATTGGCTATAAAAGAATGTAGCAAAATGATTACAAATATCATTCTACCATATTTATTGATATGGTAGGCTATTTCAATTGAAATAATGAAATAATGATAGACACCAAAAGAATGCAGTTGGATAGAAGGAAACATCGTTAAAGTGTGCATGAACCCTAAACATGTAAAGTTTAAAACAAACTTCTAATTTTTTCATTCATCTGATTCACGTGTAAATATATGTAGGCATCTCTATGACAATGTCATACAAAAATCTTATGGTAAACCACATTTTTTATTGTTCTCATAGCATTTGAATTGTCATTAGCAACTTTAATGTTTGCAAGATGTTTACAATGAGACATAGCTACATATAACTAATTATGGTTAAATACTTCATTTCAAAGATAAATGCCAACTTATTATATGATTGGCCTTGCAATTTCTTGATTGTCATAACAAAAATACCAGTAATAGAAAATAATCTCTAACAAAGTGTAAATGATAAGCGACTATCATTGCAATTCTTGGAATTAACACTTCTTGACTACGATGGCGTCATTCTACATTTTTTACACAATAATATAGTAGAGGACACTTGCAAAATACGCAAATAACTATCATTACATAAACCCTTTGTCGAATTCAAGTTCCTTAACAACATGACATATTGATCACATTTTAGATTTAATTGGTGAGGAGGTAAACTGCTGAGCTATAATGAATTCAAAAACTTTATTAGATAATGATGGGCATGCTCATCATTCATGTACTAAATTAGTACTAAAATATTGATACTTATTACTAGGTATGTGATTGATGATTTTTTGATTGATTTTTTGAGCATCATCATTTTGTATAATCAAAATGACATGCTCAGAGAAATCAACCAAATGATCAAAAGTGATATCAATGAGACCATTTGAAGAGTTTCCAACTGCAACCATTCCTAATAGTAAATTCATCTCTGAACTAGTTTTGTTCTCACCAATATCTAACAAAATTCGTTGAAAGTTTGGTTGACTTTGCAAATACATATTTGTGGTTAAATGAAAATGTTGCATCAATAAAAATAAATATGAACGTTGCAAGCAAGCCTCAACAGTTTGTTGACAACCTCCACGTACAACAATGAGTAAAGTTTGGCAAAAATTACCATCACATAAAACTACAAGTTTACCATTTGAACAATTTAAGCTACAAATATCTTGCAAAGATCTATTTATAGCTTCTATTATAAATCGATGTGCAGCATAAGCTTTATCAATTACAATCAATTGTACTTCATGCAAATTTTGAGCCAATGACAATTGGATATTAATATTACAAGTTGAGGCTTCATGCAATTGTAATGAAATGACAAGGGAGGAATGTGCTGTTTGTCTTTTATGCAAAAAGCAAACAGTTATTTCACTTGTTGCAATTGTCATACATTTGATACTATGACCATAAAGATAATTTAATATGGTATTGTACATAAAAGTCTTATTGGTCCTACCAGACCCATTTATAGAAAAAACTTATTTGGAAGATGGGGTTTTAAAATAGTAGAATTTATTGCATTAAAAACAATGTGTTATTCTTCATTGAGTTTACCCACATCTTCTTTTACAAAATAAATGTTTTAATTATCTAAATCACTATTGTCATTGACATCACCGTTAACATTAACAATGTTTGGTTAACTGAATTCATTCAAATCTTGAATGTTAAAAAAATTTACAATGCGTTTATTTGAAGATGACAAATACCCTTCAATAAATAAAATGACTCTAGAATAGTGGTTTACATTATTGCGCCAATCATCAGACATAGCATCAATATGCCTTCTAAGTAAGCTACGAGAACTCAATAGTTGTTGGCCTGACCATACAATAATATTGATTGTCGTTTAATTCTTTAAAACATTCTTCAAATGTAACTTCACGGCGTCTAAATTCAACGCATTCAACTTGCAACAAGATCATCAATGTCTGAGCATCATGCTGAAGATTTCCGTGCCATTGTTACTCCACACGAGGTTGTTTCGATGGTTGAAATGGCTCAGCTTCATCTTGTGATTGCCCATGCAATAATGAAAGACCCAACGACAATTGAAGTCAATCTGGTAGTTGCAATAAAGAAAATTCAAATTCACGCTCCGGTTGAGATTCTTCATCTTGAGACTCAAAAAAACCTTTTAGTTCGACATAGTATAAATCTAAATGAAAACAAAAACAAACCTAAACATCAATATAATGAAGCTTTCAAGTGAACCTTTTTTTTATAGTTGTTTATTACAATAGTGAAAAGGTGTCACCTTAAAATTGCTTCAAATGACATCATTCTTTTTACTATTTTATAAATATCAAAATCCATCTATATAATATAAAGATACATATTTTTACATAATGTGTGCATTTGCAGTACGACATCATTCAAGCCCTTGTAATTTTCTTCACATGTCACTTCTTGAGTGTTCAGTTCAACACATTCAATTTGAAGTAGAATCACTAAAATACAAATGTCTCTTTGGAGATTGCCATGTTGACATTACTCTACACGAGATTTTTCAGTGGATGAGAAGGTCTAACCTCATCTTGTAAATGAATTGGTGATGGTATAGAAATTGTTAGTTGAGATGGTTGAACTAACAATTGTGACAGAAAAAGCTCCAGTTCAACTTTTAGTTGAGACTTTGGATCTTGCAACTCTATAAAAATCCTCTAATTCAACATTCTAGAGTTGAACTTCAAACATGCGTATAAATTCTATAGAATTTAAAAGAATGCTTCAAGTTGATGAAACTTGTCCAAGGCTTTCTCTTTTAAATAAACGTCACCTCGAAGTCACTAGAAATAATTCCAATGGCAACAAACGTCACCTTGAAGTCACTAGAAACATTATTAGTAAGTTTTGTCGTCTAGATTATAAAATCTCTTTAAAATACAAAATAAATATACATCTTATACAATGTACATATCTACATTACTCTATCTTGCTTGATTCCTGACATTGGGGAATCCAATTGGAAAAATGATAATAAAAAAATTTTGCATTGAAATGCATACAATATTTGTTACTTTTTCTCAATGTCTATAACTTTACAAACCCAATGTATTATATGAGTCCATGGCATCAAATTACTACACCTAATTGTGACCCATTTGTAAAACCATCCCATCTAGATTCTTGTCTAGTACTTTGAACATGAAAAATTAGGGTTGATTTTGGACATATATAATATTTAACACTACAAATTCATAGTTTATTCTACAAAGTCCATTCAATCCAAATGGAATCTCCTTTTGATTACCAACAAAGGTAGAACCACCCATAACCAATCAAATAAGCAATTGTGAACATATGTGGAGTATACTAAGGTGAAGGAAATATTTCCACAAGTGTAGAGATAGAAATGAGGGGGATTGCAAAAATTTAGTAATTTTATTGCTTCAACTGAAATTACTATGAATTTTGGAAGGCAAAAGTTGGTCTGGACCCATGTCCAATGTTTAGACTATTCCAAAACCGCTCATTTAAGAGTTCATTTTGGCACTCCAAACCAAGCAGATGTGTCATGAAAAGAATGGAGGAATTGGTGGGCGGAAATCAAGATCTCATGTTTGGAAATTAGTCCAGCCTCTCTTGAATTTCAGCCCCCCTATTGATTGCTGATGGGGCTGTGCTTGGTAATGGGTGGTTCTACCTAAGTCCCAACAAAATGTTTTAGATTTCAGTGATAGGAACCACGCTCAATCCGTTATTTGGACGATATTATGTGTTGTTGTCTTAGTTGAGCTGTCTCGGCAGTGCAAGAGTGTTTGGCTGCACTAGATTGGCAAGGCAGACAGAGGAAAGAGCCCAATGTGTCAATTCCTTTTTGGGCTCAGAGTTTCAGGGTTTAGGGTTCAGTGATTCAGAACATGAGAACAAACAAAAGTTATCACCGGAACTGAAATCAACAAAAGGATGACTAGTCACGGAAGTGGAGGTTACCCACTGTTGTAATATGAAGAGCAAGAACACCAATGTCGGAATCAATTCAAAGCTCCGCAGCCGATTCCTTGTCTACACTATTAGGCACCGTGTTGTCCATCGTAGTTCTTCCTATGTCCTGTACCTCGGCCAACACCTCTTCTATGTGAGCGGGGCTCAAAGGCGGTGGTTCAGTCTCCAGAGACTCCACTTGCTGAATCCTCGTCGTGAAATCACGTGCCTCTTGATCAAGGTCTGGCCATTCCGCCACAATACGTCTCGCTCCCTGTCCAGAAAAGAGACAGCAATGTGGATAGAGTTTGTTAGAGTTGCACATTCATAACTGAGGATACTACACTGCTAGGGACCTATATGAGTCCATCTACTCGATCTCTTAGTTGGACTTGCTCGCAAGAGGTGTAAGCACGACTTGGCTGAATGTCTATGGTCATTGCTCTTGGAATGAAATACGGTTTAGGGTGTACAATCACTGTAGGGGTCTACAACTCCCACTTTGAAATTGCATAAGAAATTCATACATGGTAAAAAAATTAAATCTGGATAGCTTTGGCACATTACTGATCTGTGCGGATATCTCAAAAATCACTCTCTACAGACTGATTAGAATGCTTAAAGTGAAAACAGTGTCCTTGAACTCGAAGTCCATGAAATTGAAACGCTTTGAACAAAACAATCCATGATAAATAGATCACTTGCCTCCAGTTTCGGCTCCTTGGTCATGGGGTTATTACACAAATCGATTGTCTTCGCCTGGGACTTGGTCGCATTCCCGCACCATGACTCGCACCACAGCCATTGCTGGGGTAGAGAGAATATTGGTACTTGGTGCTGGGCGTAGTTCGGTAAATCCTGAATTCAGAGTATGTTTTAGTGTCATCAAACGAAACTGACTTAGGGACTGTACTTAATTTATCAGTTCCAACGGAAACAGACAATATAGAGAATAAAATACGCAATGGGAGGTGTTTCAAAAGTTTGACCTAACCTGGTCCAGGTTGGAGAGACTATTAGGGTCTTTACTTAGACTCTCATAGAAGACTCTCAAGTTGTCTCCTGCAGCTGACTGGCGAAATTTCACGAGATCCACTACATAGAGGGCACTGGCAGAGAATAACAGAATCAGACCAAAAGTGATTTGTGATGCCGGAACATGATGCAGAACCATGATAACAAGTCATGCAAGATGAAACCATTATTGCTGAAACTAGTAAACCAAGAGCTATTTCGAAAGAACAACAAAGTCCAACATCTGCTTGGAAGCATGAATAACTGACGAAGTTAGACAACTTGTGAAGGCAGATAATCAATTCTTTTCTTAATGGAACAAACCTGATGTGATAAGGCCTTCCTCTCAAGTGGTCCTTCCAAAAACCCTGATATCCAACACCCACAAATAAGTGAACATAAAGGAAGTCAAACTATATAGTAAAATTGAAGGTCAGTAAGTGCCACTTGATTAGAGCCGATTTCCGCGCAGACCTGGGAACGGGCTCTTACATACCCCCCATTAAAACCTCTATGGAAGACAACCGTCTCGCATCCTAACCCCCGTCGCAAACAATTTATCAATATCTTTTCGACCAAGCAAACTTTCCCAACATGCATATTCTTATTAAATGGGCATATGATGACTTCTTTGTATCTTAGAAGTCATTGGATTTTGAGCAAGACAACGGGAAAGATGGTGTCGGTCTCTGGTTAAGAAGACAGATCATAATACGGATTGTCCTTAAAAGAAATAATCCGTTCAGAAAACGGAAAGGTGGGCCCTTAAATGATCTTCAGCAACGACAAGACACGCTGGAGCTCATTTCAGCAAAACATGCTATTACCTGGTTCCAGAATCGAAAACCATCCATCTCTTTGTTGTTGTCGCAAAATGGTGTGTATGCAAGTGGCTTTCCGTCTATGTCCATATCATACAGCTCCGCCATATCAGCTCTAATTATTTGATCAGCATCCACAAATATTACCTGTGCACACAAGTACACGGAAACAAATTTTAGGCAAACTTAACAAAATATTTTATTCAAAACGGCATGTACTCAAAAAAGATGCAAGTCATGAGAGTCGTAACATTATGCAAAATGACTTCTGCAGCACAAAAAGAATCATTGCTTTTGGAAATCAGAGAATCTAAGTTGATTCCAACAGCAGGTGCAAAATGCAAGGCAATGATTGTCCCGAAAGAATGTGTAATGCGCTAGCACGAAGAAGTGAACTTGCCTTCTTCAAAGAGAGCGGGAAAAGAACATCTAAAAACAGAATCTTGTAAGCCCAAATAATACGTTGCTTCTCAGTTTGCTTGTGCAACCAAGAGGGCCACTTGTAAGTCACCAAATCGTATTCAAATCCATATTCACGAGCCATATGAGGAATCACACCCTGCAATTGAGCCCTCCTTCCCTTGACAATCAGCACATATACTGGAAAGTGATCCACAGCAAGGTAAAATACAATGATGTTCATGTATAAGGAGGCAAATATCAAAGTGCAGCTTTCATCTTCTTCAGGCGATGACCAGTTTACGGGAGTTTTGGAAACACAACAAACTCTAATCAATGGCAATGTTTGAACTTGATTCTCAAGCAAGCGCCATTTAGATTCTTTTCGCCAAATGAGACGAACAAGCTTGAATGTTTTTCATCCACTCGCAAATTTGCAACACCTCAAAGATAAGGGAAAGGTACGGACCTTGAATTGGGGGGAAAGATAGTTCTTTATGAACCAAAATTTGACAGGGCGGTCTGTTTTCTTCAACACACTCAACATCATTATTTTCAAAAATCGCTCATACCTGTCCTCCCCCGACAAAGAGCAACTCTTTAGGTCAAGAAACGGGTATAGAGGACACTCTGTCAAAGCTTCTCTTCCCATCACACAAGCCATGCGTAGTTACTGAAACTGATGGTTTAGATATGCATACTCCATTATATTTCATGATCAAACTTAATATTTATAAGAATGCATGTCATAAGTTTCAAGATGAACGTACAAGTGCCCAGAAGCAACTGAAAAAATGTTGATCGTCTCTCCTTCCCTGATAACCTTGCCTCCGTCCTGCAATTACAAACCATGACAATTTGAGAATCAGATCATATGTCAAAAATCACTATTTATCTCAGATGAGGAATTCAAAATACTCTGGAATAATATAGCGTTATCTTTTTGTGTGCGAATATAGAGTAGAACTGAAGAGTACAGGTCCTGCTTCTCGCTTTGCTCGTTTTCCAACTCCAACCCAACTAGATGCCCATTTCATGAATTCGCTTTTCCCGAATTTCTTCTTTTTCTGCTAACTCATGCACACAACAAGACCAGTAAGTCTTAAACATTATACAATTGCAAGGTTCGTAAATTACACTTCGTTATTAGAGAAGCCTTAAACAATTCAACATGCAGCATCGTCTCTGTATCTCATTCAATTGATGTGAATACATTCCACTTGATTACATTTAATTGATTATATTTCACCAAAGGAGCTGATGAAAAGCCATGTTACCAAGAATAATGCTTTCTGGCCAGAAATGGCAAGTGCCACAGCATAATTCTTCAGTTTGACAAGCTTTTTGACAAGTTTCTCCTGAACCAAAGAAGCCTGAGCCATCACAAGAAGCACCCATGACACAAGATATAATACCAACAAAGCTCGCGATTGTTATGGCTTCAAGTGTATCCGACAAACTTTGTTCCTTTCAAGATATCATCTTAGAAGATTAATAAAAGAATGTGTACAGAGGATGTGACAACACACTAAATACCTTCGATTTGACACCATCCTCATCCCCTTCTATGTCCAATATCCGTTCGTTTTCCATTCCTTTCTTCTTCACCACTTCTATACGTACTGGAACGCCTCTAAAATCACTGATAATGATACGTTTTGAGATGGGTCCCGCGTCGCTCCCTTCATCTTTTCCACTAAGTGTGTAAATCTCAGTGGATCGACCAGGGGCAAGAGCTAGCGTCCAAACACCAGGAGCTGCTTTCAGTTGCCAATATCCCAAGTTGGCCATGACTATTGTGTCCACCATGTGAAGTTGGTCCTTAGTGCCAAGGAGTACCTGAAGGCCACGAGGAGGTTCCTTCGTCTCCTTTTCATAGCAATGTCCTGTATCAAGTAAAATTTCCCGTTTAAATATCAATCTTTTTGAATAATACATAGAGAAACAGGCTATCAAGTGCATTAAATGGGGACCGCTGGATCACCTGAATCGGTAGCAAATAAGGTCATGACATCCCACCGATGGCCAAACTGGAACTAGTTATAAATCTCGCGCTCAGATAGATATAGGTAATAATAGAAAGCGGATGCTCACCAGTGAGAACTAAAGCTTCCAACTCATAAACTGCGTGCATAGTCCTCGTATCTTCAAGTTTTTCCAATACAATGTTGTCCAAGTCATGTCTGATTGTCATAACCAGGAAATCAGTCCAATATATTGAAGGTCTGAAGAAACAAAGTCGGCAACGAGGGTTTGGTTTCGAATGGATGGATTTACGGCACTGGGAGAGATGCACTTACACAGCGACAACAGGCTCTACAAGCCATGGTTCTGGAACGTCAAGGTTCATTGTGAGGGTGCGAGAGGGTGGCATGTTGGAAAAGAGGGCAAATGGCCCGGCTGTCAAGCTACCTTCTGAGGTGAAGGAATCCTGCACCATAAAGAGATGACAATCTCAGAGAACAATAAATTTATACTCTCATAGAGGAGGAAAAAGCAAGAGTTTCTAAGTCCTAACAGTATTGATGTTGGTTCAACAGATAACTACCCTTTCCACCGTGCTTTAACTCCTTGATTTGATTCATGCTCATTGATGACTAAAGGAACGCCGCAAGGTGAAATAGATAGGCTGATCACTCTAGTAAAACATGGTGTTCTCAACTTGAACATCAGCCTGAAACCGAACTACCAACAAAGAAATCAACTGAGGTCTGAGGAATCAATCCTACCTGTACCGGTAGTACAAACCGGTAGAAATTCTTCAACGGTAGATCAGCTAGCGAGCTCTGCATGCGTACAAAGATAAGACGATCAGTATAAACATTGATCACCAAATCTCAAATTTCGGTCATTCAAGATCAAATCACTGGCTAAGAAATTACTAAATTTTTAAAGATTTTGAACATAAAATAAAATAGACTGAGCAAACATAGACAACCCATCGATGGTCTAGATTTAACAAAATAGTTCAAATTCAGTGAAATATTCTAGAATTAGTTTACTGCAAAGCGAAGATTACCCTACTCTGTAATATTGCACTAAATTGAGAAAAAAATACATGAACGTGCTTCTAGGTCCGTTCCACCAGGGAAAGAGGAGCTCACCATGGGGTTGAAACAGATTCGCATACTTGGCTTTATCCATTCCTGAAGCAGTACGAGTAATGGTGATAGCTTCTGGCCTATGGCACTGAGTGGATCAATCACTGCATCCACATGAATTGGAGATTCCTCAACCTTCCTAACAATCGCACTGAAAAAATAACAAAAAACCACAAGAATTCATATCAATGCTCAGTTATACGAAGAGGAACACAAGAAACACGACTTATGCAGTTTTCTAATAGGAGACTCATTTATAGCAAAGATTCGAGTACATCGAAATTCAATAAAAAAAAGCTCAAGATCAAGAAGAAACTTGAATAAGTAAACAATGAATCCTGGAGAAAAGATTAAATTCTTCATGGATCAATTTTTAGCTCAGTCCACGTCAAAACGACCCCAGCACGAAGTCCACTTAAATTTTTTGAAGCACTAATCGAACTGCTACTGTAAAACAATCAAATATATGGAAAAGCTCCCGACTTGCCTGTGTTCGGCTTTCAACAATTCAAAGCGAACAGATTCACTACTTTTAGTACGTGCAGACATCGCTGATGATACTCCCATAATTACAGTGCTCAGAAATTCACTGGCAATTCAATGAGCAAACCACGCCATGGTCAGTATGAAAATAGGGACGCCCTTTAAACACATTAAGTCCGAATGCCTCATTCTGAGTTCAAAAAGATATTAAGATGTATTTAGGTAAAAATCTTCGATTATTGCCTCCAGGAAAGTGCATAGAAACAAAATGTAACACTGCAAAAATCGTCAGACGATATTGTTGCATTTGTATAAATGAGGGAGTTGTATCTGCGAATGGATGGAAATAAATTTGTTTCAACACCTGGTCAAATCATCTGAATCTATATCATTCCACTCGATCTTCTCCACCAGCTCTTGAACCTGCTTAACTCGCTTCTCATACTCCACATTTTCCAAAAGAGAAAAGTCTTCTTTGACGAAATAGTGACCCTCTTCTTGGATGAAAACCTACATCGAGTCCTCATGTGAAATAATGAAGATCAAAACATATCATGGTTACAAGAAAACTAATGATATCTGTTTACAGTTTACATTGGGACATGTTTGCGTTCATCCGTTGTTCAAAATTTGAACGTCTGGTCATTTAAGAAAGTTAAAAAATAATACCCGTCCATTTGTGATCACTGCTTCCACACCTGACTTGAGACCACAAAGTCGGGACAAGAACTTTGCTTCCTGTCGTTCAACATAAGATCACTAAAGGGTAAGCATACTCTTCAACAATTCAAACATTTACAAGCTCAATGATAACATCATGACGAACCGATCATTTAAACGAAGATAACAAACTCACGGGTTATACAGGACAACAGCATAGGGAAACATAGCCTTATTCAAACGTCCCAAGGACTAGTATCAGAATTGAGCATTGACAGGCAGTAACATCAAAATAATTTATGCTACCTCCTCAGTCTTTTCGAGGATGGAATGAGCTGAAGCAGGTGAAATGGATTTTTCTAAAGAGGAAGCTTTCAGTCCCATCTCCTCAGCAAGCTTAAGAACAACCTTCACACTTTCGTCCTCCGAGTATTTATCCGGATGCCCATCAGTCACCTCTTTGATAGTCAGCAGTTTCTGCAAAAACGGAACAACCTTTGCCCGCCGACTGTCCTTAAAGTCAGATAGAGGAAACATTTGTTGCACAACAGAGATCAACGTACTTAAAGAACAGAAACACAAACTATACCTCTATTGAAGTCCAGGCTCATCAAACACGTCTTCATCTTCATCATTCGGGGTTTTCTTCAACAAAGTGATAAGAGAAACAAGCAAAATCTGGGATTGCTCAGAGGTTTTCATACCTTGGAGAGTTTGCAACTGCCATCACAACTCGAATCAGAAGTGGAGGCTCATGGATGTTTTCTGCCTTGACATTGTGCAATATCCCAACTCTTCCTTTCTTGGACCCATCTGACTGTCGTATCAAATCATACACAAGTTCTCAGCAACTAAACTGTTACCAAGGAAACAAGACTCAAACACATAGTCTAAACTGTCAGTGCAGAAAGATGTTGAGCAACTCGACAAAGTGAAAATCCAGACCATCGGCAAAGAGTCATGACAATCACCAAACCATTAAGCTAGTCATACAAGAAAATCAACCTTATTCTAAGAAAATAAAAATATGACGTACAAGATACTGGAGAGCCTGTTGTAGCAGTCGCACCCCACTCTTCTGAGTGAGATCCAATGATAACCAGTGTGTCACAGGCTTCACATCATCTTCAGCTGCACGATGCATGTCGACAGGTCAGCAAGCAGCTCATCTAAGATATTTCTATACTGAGCAAGAGCGTGATCTTATGCTTAGAACATCAAAGCCTTTAATTTCTTAGAAACAAAATGGGGGAGCATTAATTGGGAAGGACACAGAATGACTTACATCCAAGATGATGAAGATACTGCAGCCTCGTAAGTACAGGATCCTTCTGTGCTACAGGGTATGCAAGTCCCACATGCTTGCGGTCCTCTTTAGGGACTGAAACAATCTGCAAAACAAGTAAATTTTGTGAGGTGTTAAACTGACAAGCCGCTAAAAAATGCACAAATTAACACCGAAAGAACCCAGAATTCGTGGCTGTAACATGACCAATTCGGTCGACCATATTGTAAAATATATAAATCAGATGGGACCAAATTTTGTTTCACTAGAACATATGCAAAACACTGCACGTGCTAGTCAAAAAATAAATAAAGATTGACTACAGAAAGTCCCCACATGAACTTCTCAAAACTGCTAAGAAAAACATGCGGTCCAATTTGGGCTCCTTGTTCCTTTGGGTGTTAAAAGAACTTTTGTAGATTCAACAAAACAAGTCAATCCATAAGAAAAGAATCATTTCGACCAATTGAACTGAAATGTAAACAGCAAGAGCGATAAATGCAATGACGGTATAACACAGTGTCAGCCGGCTTTATCATACCTGAGGATTGTAGCGGGGTTGGCCCTCTTCAGTGAGAAACTTCTCAAGAATGTCCGTTCGAATGTTGATTTGTCCATAGTAGACACCTTCTTGCAGCCTTGGAAGCTCATCGTTCATGGCTTGAACCGCAGCATTGACGACCTGAAAAAACACTCTTATATAGTACATGACTCATGGACTAGTACAATCATCCATTAAAAGACTACTTGTATTTGAGGACCAAGCCTCCCTAACAATGTGAGTCAGACAATAACAATGCAACGAGGAGTCATTAAGATCATATTGAAGTATACCTGGTTGGAGCCGTATACTAGGCCATTCATTAGCAGGGCAGGATAGACATTAGACAAACCCAATTTGTGAACAAAAAGAGTACTACTCAAGGCTTCTTCCTGGTAATCAAACTCCTGGTCAAATTTGCTCAGTATTGTCGTGGTTTGCTCCTTATAACCTTCAGCAGATTTCTCCCTAGACCTGTTCGTATTCACACAACGCATATATTAGAGAAAGGTCACCGGAAAGATACCGTAAGTTTGGTCAACTGACCAATGTCATGTTCAACTTCAAGGATCCAGTTGGTCCACATTAAGCGACTACGGGAGTTTCTGTAATCATCCATTATCACTAAATAAGACAATCATATCCATTTTTCTATACTGTAATTGGAGTTCTCAGTGAGTCTGGGATGATTTCTGCAGTCTAAGGAAAAAACATGATGCAGAACATTGACTCGCCTTAGTACTCCCATTAAAGCATCCTCAACGTGAGTCCTCTCAACTGGCACATCTTCGTCCCCATAAGAATCTCCAGCCCATTCAGTATGCAACTGATGGATCAATCCGGAAGAAACAAGTTAGATATATGTACAAGAGCATGAAAAGACCAAGGAAATTGTCCCGCAATGTCCTATTTATATGACAAATGCATTTTAAGATCCGTCACTGCTACCTACGTGATTCTTGATGCCAACATAAAAATTCGACACAAAAATAATTCAAATACGACTTTCAAAGAACAAAAATACTTGTCTATCCTTCGGGTAGATTGTGTCAAAGAACGAGCTTACCTCAGTCAAAAACTTAAGAGCTAACTCTTTATCATCATACTCCTCCTTTATGAAGAGAAATAACCTTATGACCTGCACAGTTCGTTGAACACATTGTACTTCCTGACAACCTTTCCACGAGGGCTTTGGAAAGACGAGAGTGAAATACCAGTATATTGTATACAGAACATGAGACATCCAAACTGATGTTTTATGCATATGGTTTATAAATGAACGACCAGAGCTAAAGAGTAATTTTCACAAAAAGGACATCTATACTAATCTCACATAAAGAAGCCATTGGACCATTGCTTTTCCAAGTACGCTTGAGAATTTATCAGAAAACTTGATGGAAGAGGATTGATGGATATACCAGTAATGAAAGGTCTGTTTCTGAGTCCTTCAAATTGGAAACACCATCTGGTCCAACACCTGTTAGGATATCCTCACCACCGACTGTGATTTGTTCCAATACTCTTCCGGAAAGGAGGATCAAACCGAACCGCATAGGGTAATTGTTTTCGTACAACATGGACAATGCCTCCACAGCCTGTACAAGCATCAATATCCGAACTAAGAGTGAACACTAAGAACGCGAGAAAGCTTGGAACGACAGAGTCTGACGGGTACATACATTGCATAAAAGCACGAAAACAATAGAATGCACAGGTGCCAGGAAGAAACACTTGCCAACAGTCCTTTTGGAGATGCAGGGTCAATCACATAAACAGCATGGTACAAATTCTTGCGCACGTATCGCATCTGTCCTGGGAACACCGGCATCAGTAGCTGTCCAAAGCACACAACCCAATCATCTCGGTTAATCGTCAGACATGATCTCAAGATTACGGATTCTCCACATGTTATCGAAACGTCGTTAATAAATGTTCTAAATTTGAATTTTAATGGATGCCAATGTAAGAAACCTCTAACAAAACCTTGAAGTACCTCATTTAAATTTGCTCTCCAGCGCTTATATCTTGAATCTTCTTCAATGTTATTGAGATAGTGGACATGCTTGTCAGATCGGTAGTCAAGTCGCATTGCACCCTGCTCGGAGGCTTCAGGCAGTAACAAAAATTCCCGAACAAACTTCGCTGGAATCTGTGCACGATCCATTGTTCAGACATGATTTCATATGCAATAGACTCATTCTCTGGCTGTGAGTACCACCAGCACTCACTAGGATGAAAGGCCCTAGATAGATAAACCGATACGAATAGATCTACAACTAAATAATTATGTCACGCGCACCAGAATGACAATAGCAGGCAGTTAACTCTAAAAGTATTGATTCCCTCTGTTGGTAATCTACAAACGTCCAAAAATCATTTTCACAGGACCATTGCCATAGTATTGATGCATTTGCTAAATAGCAATCATTGGATTAGCTCTGAATTTTAAGAATTTGCAAGCTCCTCCAGGCTAGACCTTGCATAATATGAAGCAATGCCGTGCCATGGGTTTGGAAGAGCACCTCCATAGAAAGTATGCTGTTAGCGGTGGACAGCTCTCCTTGTACAAGCTCAATCAACCTGGAAAAGTATGAGTTCAATTTTTAGAGGGACCTGAACATAATCAACAAGTAATACAATGAATGAATCAAAGTGCTGGCCAGTACAAACCAGCTCTTAATACTCACGAGAATAATATCATCAAATTCTTACGAGAAAAGGTCAAGAGTTTCTAGGTTGAGAAGGGCTCCATTTATAGAAACTAGATTCTTTCCGGCTGGAAGTAACCGCTGGTTGGACACTATCTCGTCTTTGATCGTCTCATTCAACTGCGGAAAAAATAAGACATATAGTTTAGTAGTATACTCCATGTTCACCGATACAGACCAGTATGGTAACCTCCCATCTGCGCAACCATCTACTTGGATAGGAAGGAAACAAGGGAATCAAGAATTTGACAGTTCTTAATTTCTGACGAAGTATAAATTCGATAGTTACAATATCCACGGACTTTAACTCGGTGACAGAATTCTGGGAAACTAGGAACTCAGCTGATGCATCCATACCTGCATGCGGGATAGTGATGACACCAGGTTTGGAAAATTTTGATTAATTTCCTGCATCAACTTAAGTGGTTCTGATGCTCTGATAATGCGTTGAGTTGCTTGATAACCCAAATCTGCATTTTGGGATACACAATTCAGAATATTGTAGAAAATGTCAAAAGCATGTACAGCAATCCAAAAGGAAGCTCCTCTGTAGACAAGATTCAGCTCATAACTGAAGACACACAAAACAATCTATCTATATTAATATATGCAAGAAATTTCTGGATTAACTAAGTGTTGGGTGAGGCAACAATGTCACGTTCTTCTGAACGGGAAGGTTTAAATATACTCCAATACTACATTGACGGATAATAGACGAGACAGCATCGACCTTAAACCTCCAGTTTATGGTTACCAGGAAACCACTGTAGAACGCACAAAGCACCAGTGGACGCAACTGATGATCAGGGGCTTTTTTTTTTGGCTTCCTAGTGTCACATTGCACCAGAAAAAAATAATTTGGCTAAAAAAAGGCAAAAACTCGTGGAAGTTTTTCGCCAGAAAACTTCGAATTAAAAAAAAATCTAAGATGACATCGACAGATCCTATAGTTAAGTTATACTTAAGTTAGACTGTTTGTTTGTTTTGTTTGTTACGTTAAGATCTCCCGGACCGTGTGTCCCGGTCGCACTCTTGGTACCGTTCGGGAAAGCTCTCGGCGAGGAGGAGGAGGGGTGCACGGGCTTTGCTTCGTGGTGTTGCGACTCATGGTGTGAAAGTTTTTTTTTTAAAAGTTTTTAGGAATTAAAAAATTAGAAAATTACTTTTATTTTATTTTGACTGTGGCAACAGCACAGGACACTACTGTAGTTGTAGATGAAAATAGAATTAGAGACATGTGATATGTGCAAATGTGATATTTTCTATCCAATATGTGGATGAATGCTGAAAATTTGGAGCACCACCATAACATTTTATATCGCCACTTTGGTACTTCATAAAAAATGAAAAAAAAAGCCTTGCTCATGATATTAGGTTTAGGTAGACCACTCCACGTATGCCACCCATCGAGCACACCCATAGATACGCTGGGTATCTCTTCCTAACAAGCATGCTTAACATCATCCAAACAAGCAACCTTCGATGGGAAATTCTTCGTGAGTCAGGAATGGATAAGTTACCTTTGAGCTCCCACACATTCATGTTATCAGCAACACCAGAGGATAGCAAATGATCTCGAAAGGTCATCAACTCTCCTGTCAACTCTGGCTTTCGGTCCTGCACAACAAACGATAGATCGTCCTTAAGAGAGTATCTCTGGTAAATCCCATCAGACCACTTGCTAAGCAATCAGAAACAACTACTTTCAATCATCCTTAATTGAATTCAGGCATTGATCATGAAGCAGCCCAATATTAGAGCTGATGAAAACACACCAAGAGTTTTGAAAAAATGAAGCCCCGAACATCCTCGCTCAAGTCTTCTGTCCGGGCATCCTCCCCTCCATCTCCTGTACAGGGTTCAAAATGATTTCAGCTTTGCTTTGCCAATCAGAACCACCCTTTTGTGCTCAAGCAAACCAAATGCGACCTTCCAAATGCCCCCCCTGTCACTACGTGTATGGAGATAGAACAAGTTTGATAGACAAAGCGTGTCCAATTTGGTCACTCACATAGGTCCTTTGCAAAAAAATTGCAATTTTAACACAATAATGAGTAATACACAACCAAATATTTCACTTTTTCAAACCAAGAAACAATGCTAAAGACCAAGGAGACAGGAAAGAGACATTTTACAAAACGGGTGTCCAAAGCTTCAGACAATTTCATCTATCTAACATGTTGAGAGAGTTGGCAACATCTAGAAGAGATAGTCACCTTTCTTAACTTCACTGTCATCAATAGCTTTGTATTCCATGTTCTTGAGAGCAAGCTCAACCCCATAACCTCCCAGATTAACTGGGCCTCCATAACCACTGCGTGCACATCTTTCAGCATCTCTCGCGCAGCCAGAAGGAAGTACAGGGCGAATAATGTACTTAACAAATCCCTGCAGAGCAAATAGTCTCTTTGAGAACAAAGATAGATTCACAGTGGCTGATACCCAGTGATCATCGACCAATGGTGAAGTCAAAGAAAGAAAAGCCAGTGTGAAAAAGGGACAATGGAGAGCAAATAGGAGATTCATGTTTGGAACAAGAGATCGGAAATTAAAAGTGAACCCATTTATGTCTGCCCACACGTCATCATAAACTTACATCTTTAGAGGCATCCGCCAGAAGAGTATGAAGTCTTTCAAAACAAGGGGTTCCAAGTGCGCCATAGAGAATAGCAGTGAGTGCACCATATTCGGATCCAGGATAGATATGGTCGAACTCAAAAACCTCCGGCTGATCCTTCTCTTCACCATTGCTGCGAGATAAAAACAAAATCTTACTACACGTCAAAGCTGATAATTCCACAAAAAATAAAATTTGGGTTTTATCATGTGCTAATAGTACCAAACCATTTAACTGTACTGACAGTCGTTAACCCAAAAAGCATCAATAGGGAATATAGGACACCTCTCTTCTGCCGAAAACTGAAGCCAATTGAAGACTTGGGATTCCTCAAAAAAGATTTGAGACCCGGTGTCAATCCAACAGCATCTCCCTTCTGACGCCGACGGAATCTTCCCAACTGACCACCTGTCGGCATGAACTTCATGAAGTACTTCCTCGTTCCCCTAAAACGTACAACAGCGTAAATGGTTGACTATCAGGTGAGATGCTTGCCAGTGCCAATCTAACAGCAAGACATATCTTTCGATTTGAATTTAGACAAAAGTACACTATTCAAGATCGTTGTAAACGTTACAAAAACCACAAAAATCATTGACTTGAGGGGCTAATGTTCTCTGTTATATAGAAGTCCAATCACCGGAAACTCCAGCTGCCAAATAAACAAACAAAAGAGAATCTTTCGGCAGCAGGCACAAAAGGGGTGAGATGCAAAAGCAACACGGGATCAGAAATAGAAAACAATCACCTTCTCATACGCCGCAAGACTCTCGGTAGCAAGTTGTCGGTAAAGAACCAGCTTTGGTGATGCCGACCGCAAAGAAAGGGACAAACGAAAGAGAGGAAAAAGAGGGGCTCCAAGAAGGGAGCTCCCCTTCTCTTCAATATGTTGCACGCATTCTTTGTCTGTGTGGAGCTTGGCAGATTCACCAGTCTTCAGCCACTGTTCTATGAACCGCCAGTAAAGATCATTCCTCTCCTTTGCTAGCAACTCACTGCAACCGTGTACACAATCACTGTGATCAAAGTGCATATAGAAACAAAATATTCTAAATTTGAAAACGCCATTGTATCATACGATTCACATAATCTCCAAGGCCATGTCCGTCTGCATTCTACTTACACTAAACAATCAGTATCCTAGCAGATCGTACGCAACCTCTCGTTCACAGATTGCGGGAGATTTGAAAAGTCCAGCTCGGATGTCAAAATACCCAAACAATGGGACAAAATGAGGAATAAAAGGGAAGTTCTATCAAGATCTTAACGCCCGCAGTAAGAACTTCATGCGACAGATATGATCAACGATGGATCCTTAGATGTATATTTGGCTCACTTGATACTCCAATTTCCAACATAGGCTTTCAAGGCCATACCAGACTAAAAATCTCCCTTAACAAACGCCAGGATCTTCAGATAATTCGCAATTCATTTATACCTTAATCTAAATATTGAGTTTATGATATCAATCTCTTC
The DNA here is from genome assembly GCA_950106755.1 of Climacium dendroides. Taxonomy (NCBI): domain Eukaryota; kingdom Viridiplantae; phylum Streptophyta; class Bryopsida; order Hypnales; family Climaciaceae; genus Climacium; species Climacium dendroides. The sequence continues at coordinate 17,229,831 of OX467083.1, forward strand.
TGGTTCTGCAATGCCCGACTCAGGAGAGTACCATTTCCAAACAGCATTCAAATACACAAAATTCTGTGATTTCAAGGACTAAATGTGAGAACTCAGATGCTCAGAGATTCCTACACTGTGATCCCACGTTAAGGTAAACAAATACATTGCCTTGGAAGTCACGCTCGGATGACGACACCGCAATTAAGGAATTCCATGGCATCAGATTCAGCAGGACTGCAATGGAGAAGGGAGTGGAAATCTAACCCAGCCTCAAGGAGAAGTGACGTGCCCTCCCACTTGGCTCGCACGGAGACATTCACACTCTTCCCGAAGCTCACGGCGCGCACGCTGGCCGACGTGCACAGCAGCAGCAGCAATCCCAGCACCACAACAGAGTAACACCGCAGCAGGGAACCCATCGTGCTCCCAAAAGCAAAATGCAGCAGCCTTGTGCTCCTAACTCGCTCTTACAACACCATGGGAACAAGAAACTAGCAATCGAGTGCAACCAAACAAAACCCTAATTCCTGTCTGTGATGATCCTCCAATTTTAAAATGTTCGTAATCCCGACTTCAATCAAAACTTAAACTCAGTCCAAACGTGGACGTCACGCGATCTACGTAACGTCAATGAAGAAGGAATACAAACTCTGGCATCATTGAGGTGCTCTTCGCCAAAAAAAGAACCGAGCCTGCTACCAGCTAGAAATGGCTCTTCCAACAGGGGATGCAAATTTAGAGAAACAAGTTCTATTAGAGTTGCTCGACATTTTTGAAACTCGCAAAAAACTACATCTCTCACAAACGCCGCACAAAATGGAGCAATTTCTTCACGGATTTGAGAACTCATAGCCCTCTGTTCCTGTCAAACCCAGAAACAGAGACTTTCCGATGGTTGCGTCAGCACCCGACGTGGCACGGAACTGAGCTGAGATGGCACGTGACGTAAGTTAGTCAATGCCACAATTTCTCTGCATAAAATTAGGGTTTGTTTCTTGCATGGTAAGTGAAGTCATTCAGGGCTTGGATTCTCGTATAGTTTTATTGCTGCAGAACCATGAACTTTTGAGAATTGTTTCTCAGGATGTGGTGGGAGTCTTCTCATTATTGTATGTTAACATTAGAAGATCAGCTTGGTACCGGAACTTAGATCGAAATGAGGTGATGCTTTCTTTTTTACGTTGTGGCGCTCTGCTTGTAGGGATCCACTCTTGTTAGACATCTCTAAGGTCCTCAGAGCTCCATAGCTGTGTGCGTGGGAGCATCTACCGTGTCACTTGCAAAGGGTAATCATATTTGAAACTATATGTTCTTTAGTGTCATTGTTGTGACTTGGATCGTTGCCATCTTTGAGGAATCTTAGAGTTTTTATGAAACCAGAGTATGAAAGATTGGACGTTGCCTATGTGCGTCATTTGCGACCAGGAGACACCACAGAAATAGTGTGGAAATCAGTAACTGCCACGTTCTGACAGTTCCACATGCCAACAACCCTTAAATTATTCCTGCTTGGCTCCGTCTTCTTGGTTTAGGATGAGGGATGTTGAATTGTGAAACTATCTAAAGTGAGGCAACTAAGCAAATAACGAAGGCAACTCTCCACTGCACGCAACTATGCAAATCTAATATCTTAACCTTCGTAGTGTACCTTTGAGACCTAAGCTTATGAGGCAGGAGACCTATGAGTCCATGACTCACTGTCGTGAGGTAAAACAATCAATATTCGCCTTTTAACTTTTCCAATATCACGTGTTTTGTCAATTGATCACCATGATTCCTGCTATTGATGTCCGTCTCTGTAAGTCTGCTGCAACCAGACACTCACTGAGCTAGAATTTGCCTGTGGAATCGAATGTACAGAATCTTCACCAGGTTGAGGTACGGTGCCGACTCGCCACACCAGGCAGCCACAAGTTCCACATGTGTGTTCGTACACTTCGAAGGGTTTTGGACAAAGTCTCAAACCCACCGGAGTTTGCGGAGCATGGCCATTTCTGTGAGAACCGAAGCTCGCCCAATGTTAAGTGACTCAGTGTGCTCGTCTGTGTAGCTTTGATTACTGAAACAGGACTGAGCTTGCGGCTATGGCGACTCTGTTCAAGTCCTGGCGCTCGTGCCCATCTCCACTCTTCTCCTCTCTCCCACCCCAAGCTCCTCTGTCTTGTGTAGCTTCCGGTGTAGCTGCTCGTCATTGTGCTGCTGCTGCTTCGCCTCCCTCCCGTTCTGGATTCAACAGCCAGAGCTGGATCGCCCACAACAAGCGTATGGACAACCTTATTTGCGAGGGCGGAATTTCCAAGGCGAGGCGGTCCAGTCTCTGTGTGGCCGCGGCTGCGGTCCAGACGGCGGCGGTCACTGCATTCACTTGCGAGACTGGGGAAGCTCGACCTCTGGGGGCCTCGCCAGCTGAGAATGGGATCAACTTTGCTCTCTTCTCGCAACATGCGACATCGGTGTCCTTGTGTATGTAAGTGCCGGAAGTCATAAACCTTCAAACTCGTGAATTGTTTGATGCTAGTTTGTGTCGGCAGGTCATCGTGCCAGTCACAATATCGGCGGACTAGTTTTTTGTAACTGGAGTTTGTGGTGGAATGTCTCAATGCTACTTGATTGTTAGAATCTTCATCGTCCTGGTGCAGCTCTTTTGGTTAATGGAGAAGTTTTTGAGTGCACTCTAGAAAGAGTGCAAAAGCTGAGTCTGTGTGCATAGTCAATTGCAGGATTACGTATCTCAAGTTTCTGTGTACATTTTTCCCTCAACTGTTATGCGTTAGGCTTTGCAACGTTTTGTGTTCAAAGTTTTTGGTTTTGATCACTGCATTGTAATTTAGAGTCTATTGTTTTGACGAGGTTTATAAGCTCCCTGTATCTTATGGCAGACTCATGATACCGAATTTGCTTTTACAGATATTTAGACCCTTCGAACACGGAAGTGCCGACGCAGGTGATTGAGCTGGACGCTCAAAAGCACCGAACAGGCAACATATGGCACGTGCTAGTAGAGGGGCTACCTCAGAGTGGGGTGTTGTATGGCTACCGCGTGGATGGGCCGAAGGGATGGGAGAAGGGGCACCGTTTTGACAGTGAGCACGTCTTGCTGGACCCGTATGCCAAATTGGTTGAGGGTCGGCGCGTTTTTGGAGATTCCAGGCAGAAGTGGGCTCCTTTTCTGGGCACCTACGACTTCTCTGTCAATGATTTCAACTGGGGAGAGGATTACCAAGCTCCTGGTTTACATGAGAAAGACCTCGTCATCTACGAAATGAACGTGCGTGGGTTTACACGAGATGAATCTTCAGGTGTAGAACCCGGTTTAAGGGGGAGCTACCTTGGGCTGATTGAGAAGATCCCCCATCTCGTGGAACTGGGGGTAAATGCCGTGGAGCTTTTACCTGTCTTTGAGTATGATGAGTTTGAGTTTCAGAGGAGGAAGAATCCGAGAGACCACATGATCAATACATGGGGCTACTCGACTGTCAACTTCTTTGCACCTATGAGCCGATATGCTAGCAACGGCGGTGGACCTTTGGCAGCTTCGTTTGAGTTTAAGGAAATGGTTCGGGCTTTGCATAATGCAGGTATTGAGGTGATCCTGGACGTGGTTTTTAACCACACAAATGAATCGGATGATGAGCACCCTTATCTCACCTCCTTCCGTGGCATTGACAACTTGGTGTACTACATGGTGGACTTAAATAGTTACGTGCAGCTTGCGAATTATGGTGGCTGTGGGAATACTTTTAACTGCAATCACCCTGTGGTTATGGACCTTATCTTGGACAGTCTACGCCACTGGGTAACAGAGTATCATGTTGATGGCTTTCGGTTTGATTTAGCAAGCATCCTTTGTCGGGGGACTGATGGGCAGCCTCTCGCGTCTCCTCCGATTGTGAAAGCTATTGCAAAAGACTCTGTATTGAAGCAGTGTAAGCTGATCGCTGAGCCTTGGGACTGTGGAGGTTTGTATCTCGTGGGTCACTTCCCTAACTGGGACAAGTGGGCCGAATGGAATGGGAAATATCGTGATGATGTGCGCAGGTTCATCCGGGGGGATGCAGGTGTGAAAGGTGCATTTGCTACTCGGTTAGCTGGCTCTGCTGATTTATATCACAACCATAATCGAAAGCCGTACCACAGCATCAACTTTGTGATTGCACACGACGGATTCACTCTTTATGATCTGGTTTCGTACAACATGAAGCAGAATGCAGCGAATGGTGAGGGAGGTCAGGATGGCTCCAACGACAATCTGAGCTGGAATTGTGGAGCGGAGGGCGAAACTGAGGATTATGGAGTGAAGGCCATTCGGAACCGGCAGATGAAGAACTTTCAAGTGGCGCTGGTGGTTTCACAGGGCACGCCCATGATTTTGATGGGAGATGAGTATGGGCATACTCGTCTTGGGAACAACAACAGCTATGGACATGACACCAAGATTAACCATTTTCAATGGAAAGAGCTGGAATCCAAACGAAACGCCCAGTTTCGATTCTTTTCGAAGACCTTCCAGTTTCGTAAAGAGCATCCTCTGCTTGGACGAGAGTCCTTTCTTGGTGAGCACGATGTGACGTGGCATGAGCGGGACTGGTTGAACCCTGACAGCCGGTTTCTGGCCTTCTCACTTCATGAAGGGAGCTTGGGTGGAGGGGACCTGTATGTTGCGTTTAACTCGCACGATTTCGGGGTGCAAGTGAATGTGCCGGTTCCTCCTGCTGGGAAACAATGGTTTCGTCTTGTAGACACGAACTTGCCGTCTCCTGATGACTTTTGTGATGAAGGTCAAGTTGGAATTGGTCACCATTATGAAATGGCGCCATTTTCGTCAGTTGTGCTCCAAGCGAAGTCCTAATTTTCTGACAGAAGAGTTGGACAGGTTTGCCGGTATATATAAGAAGTTGAGTAAATTTTGGTGCCTCTTTTGTTTAAACGATCACACGGATTTTCTCGTCCATTAAGTCCGTGTAACACTATTTTGATAATCAAATATGGGAAACAAAACTGCCATTCACCAACCTTTGGTTGCTTCTACTGACTGACCCTTCTTCAACAACTGCCTTGTTTCTCGATTACTTTGTTAGCTCGGCGGTGCCCTGTCATCAGAGTGTTCACTCATGTTTGAACTCATCAACGTTTTCATGAGTTTGTAATAATGAAGAACTTGTGAAACCAGTGGCACTACATTTGCTGCAACACCAACTTAACGTTCCTTAGCAGTTGTGAGAATTCACCCGTCTTCACTTTGGTGTCCCCGAAAAGATCCAAATGTGACATTTGTTTTAGTTTTAGAGAGTGTGCATGGTGTTTACCGAGTGATTATTGCATGGCTTCCTGTAGCTTTTGGTACCTCCCACCTAAAAAAGGCTCAAGATTTTCCAGAAATGAATCAGACATTGGTGTTGAGACAACTCCTTAAGAAAGTTACAAAGTGAAGCAGCTTGATTCAGAAGTCCGTTTCAAACTCAAATAACCTTTCACCTTGCAAGATTTCTACGTACTTTCCTGTAGTGTACAGTACAGAATTGAGAACAATGAGAGATCTGAATGGGAGAATTATTAGGCTCTCAAAACTAAGCTCTCTCATTGCCCTTTAGATATGACAGCAGATGAAAATCTTCAAAATTCACTATATTTAAAACAGAACATACTACATTAAAAAAAAACCTTCTTATCAAAATTACTAATTTTCAATCCACAAACAATCCTAGGAGGAAATTTCAGTTTTGATTCCAAATTTCAATGAGGACTATTAGTTAGTGCAATGAGAGATTGAATCATATGGATTACATCTATAGGTCACACTTTGCAACTTTTGTTTAAAAGTCTTTGTAAATATATTATTCTAGATTGCACTTTATTCAATAAAGTTATGCAACTTTGCAATTCTAAAGAAAATTTAGACTATCCTTGGGCCTTTGTAGGGTGAAAGATTTAAAGAATTAAATGAACATCTAAGCGGTTAGCAACGACAAACCTATAGCCACAAGTAAAATATACAATGATCCTATCCTAAGCAACTAGAATCAAATGAACCAACTTATAAAAATGAGACCTAAAAAATCTTCAAAAATTAATCTATTGAACTAATAGCCCAAGATTACTAAGAAATTGTCACATAGTTCCACCAAATTGGAAAGCAGGTGGATCTTGATTCGGTTGTTGCCTTCTTTGTTGCCCTTGACGTTGTTGCAAGCTCCACCAACGCCAGTACAAAACCTCCAAAATGATGAAGGTCAAGAATTCAATGGAAAGAATGGCAATGTATGCAACTTTAAAGCTATTTTTGGCTTTGGCCATGGTGAGACCCAAGAAGATGTTGATGACTGCCAAGAAAAGCGCTAACCGACCAATTCCAGCATGGTACCAATTCCAATACTTGCGCACTTTGGCATCTTTCTTTGGACGGGACACCACTGCTAGAACCTGCCAACAATGATGTAGATGATACTAAACCATTAGGAAGCTAATCCATCATCTACTACCACCAACAACTCAAATTAGCACTTCATGCACTTGGTTGGCCTTCAATTTGCAAGTTGGGTGTCAATATGACTAAGCTGAATTTTTATGACCATCAATTTTCAAATAGAAATGGGATTGTAAATTGTCACTTGTGGTGGTATATAACCTCCTACTTTGAAATTGCATTAGAAATTCATACATAGCAATGAAAATTTGATAAAAAAAACAAATTTGGTTCTTTTACCCAAAGATCTCTCTATAGCTTTCTACATCTCCCAAAATTCACATTCCTACATGTGTTAAAACACTTAAAGACATGCAAATAGGATCCTCCATATGAAGCTACTTCACCACTATGGTTCCTATCAAACAAGTGTTAAGCATTTCTAAAAAGCAAGAACTATGGTGGAGTTTCAATAAGGTACTCACACCTAATTGTGAACCCTTTCTAAAACCAATCCTAAAAAATCTTGTTTAAAATAAACTACCTCTACTCATGAGAGGCTAAGTTCACTTTTGGATACACCTATTTCCAACACTTTGTAAGCTCTTAGTTTATTCATGCAGTGTCCAAAAAACTCTTAAGCAGAGAATCTACAATGCTCTTTAGACTTCCAACAAGATCCAACAAAAAATTAGGCAATTTTATAATAGAAACAATATTAAATTGCTATTTTGGGACACAACTAGGAGTAGCTAACTTACAGGCCCAACATCAACACTCAATTGTTACAATTAATTGTATTGTTAAGATTAAAATGGAAATATAAGAATACTAAAATTTTAAAAAAAAAGCAAAACATAGCAATACCTGTAGAAATGCCAAAGCAAAAAGGAAGAAGCCAAGTCCTCGATGTGTTGAGAGACGGTCATGTTGGAAACCCTTCGCCAACTCAATACCAGTGACCACTCCACCAATTATGCAGACAAATCCAACCATCTGAAATGAAATGTGAGTGTAGAACCAAGCCGGCTCAAAGGAACGTGCATAGCGAGCAACCAGGGCCCCAATTGGCAGAAGCAATCCCCACCCTAATACTTGGAGGACACCATGAATTTCTTTTTTCTTTTCACGTTTAGATCCTGCAGATTCTCCAGCGATAGTACCTACAAACCATAGCACACAATGAAGCTCCACCACATAGAAAAAACTAAAGCCAGCAAGCCTAAGATAACACACTTTGATTGGTGCAAGAACTATTTTTTATTCATTTTACCTTATTTTATTCAATGTTGACTTTGCATTAAATTAGTCCATGAGGTTGAAGAAGGCTTCTAGTTGGCTTGCTATAGATATTTGAAATAACAAGATTTCAAGCTCCTTCTATGAGAGGGATTGGAAAATGGTTACCTCACAAGCACCATGAGGTGTTATAAATGTAATGAATTATTCTAAACTTGTTTTAGATGTTACATGATGTTGGTTCAAATTTTAAGTTTGTTGCTTTGTCTTAAGTGCTCTAGCATACTCAACTTAAAAATAATGAAATAAAAACAATTCCTAAAACAATATATGTAAAACAATATATATAAAAAATCATAACATTTATTAAACAAGTCAAGAGATTCTTCATAGTAAATGGCTAGAGACAAAATATTCCAACCCTTTATGCCCAATTCCTTAATTGAATTTTTTCATATTTTTGGTTGTACCATGTACTAATATAGTTGTCACTTCAATTTCATCAAATTGGTCATAAAAAAAGGTTGAATATTCAAACATTAGATTGGATGAATGAGAAGCTATTTGGACAAAACATCATCCCTAAAGCACTTTGTTCATCATCCTAAATATAGACTCATGAGTGCTTATGGTTAACCTCAAAGGAAAAAAGATTGTAAAGGGACACCTAGCTCATCTACATTGTTCACAAAGACCAAACATTACATCCTAAATTTAAAATATAGTAACATTCAACTACATTGATTGAAGTTTGGACACCTATAATCAATACTACTTAAATTGCAACACCTACATTTGGACCAAAAAGTGTTATAAAAACTTAAATATTGATTACACATGACGTACACAATCAATAAACATGAGAACCTATGAGAGCATAGTGTTGATTTTGGGTTCACCTAGAAATAGTATTTTGAAAATTCATAACTTATTAATATAGCATCCAAACACTACATGCTAAAGTGCATTCCCTCTTTCAATTGACAATAAGATCCAATAAAAAATAATTCATATTTAATAACCTATGTTCACTTGTAATTAGAGACGATTATAATTGCACATACCTTACTAATGTTTCATAGTTTCTGAGACAAAACCTGCATTGAAGTATGGTTTATCTTCGGAGTGCTTAGTGGTTGACCTCAAGGAAAAAAAAGACCAGCAAGTGACAACTGGCTCATCTACATTGTTTCCCAAAGACGCCCCAGCTGCATTGGTTCCTAATCCTTACGGTGAATTTCACTGTACCTGAGACAAAAATCTGCATTGAAGCACTGTTTCAGAATAAAAGCAGTGTTTCCTTCGTAAAATGCAAAGGAAACTTACACTGCTTTTCTTTTGAAACAGAGGGAGCATGATTTATCTTCAGAGCGGTTAGCGGTTGACCTCGAGCAAAAAAGACCAGCAAGTGACAACTGGCTCATCTACATTATTAATTAAAGACGCCCCAGCTGCATTGGTTCCTAATCTTCACGGTGAGTTTCACGGTACCTGAGACAATATCTGCATTGAAGGATGATTTATCTTCGTGATAATCCGGTGACCCATCTAGGTTCAGACCCCCATATGCCATGAGCAGGTAATTGGGCTTGGCGGTGGATTTGGCAAAATCCACCTGGAAGGACATGTACACTGTCTTCCCTTGCTCGTAGTGCGCCTCCGGATTGCCCCCAAACAACACAATCCCGTTGCCACCTTTCACCACTCCCGCTCGAGATTTCTCCTTCAGACTATACTGGTTTACGCTGGGAGCACCGGAGGACCCTAGCGAGGCTATCAATGCAGAGGCACCGAGCATTTGCCCATCGGCTGAAAATGCAAGCCCCGCCCACTTGTTGGGGGACAACGGCATCGACACCACCATGGTGACAACTTGGGTGGCATTGTCTCGTAAAGCCTGTTTCAAATCACGAGATTCTTGTCAGTTATTTCAACGATCAGGAATACAACCAAAAAAATCTCCACTAGCAAATGAAATCTAGTGAAGAGGCCAGGGAATGTCTCGTAAGGCCTGTTTCAGTCACAAGAATCCATATTAACCACTTGAAAGACAAGGACTACAATCTAGAGAAGAGAGTGGCATTGTCTCGTAAGGCCTGTTTCAAATCACAGAAAGCTTTGTTATCCATTTGAACGACTAGGACTACAATCTAGTGAAGAGCGTGTTGGTCTATATTAGACGTCACTGCTACAAAAGACAGCGCTTGAAATAATGTTTACCTCGATAATAAACTAGGTAGCGCTCCAAATTGAAGTGAACGGGATTACATAGAAACATGTACCAACGAAGAGAGGAAAGGTAGATAGTAAGGGGGGAGGGAGGGAGGGAGGGAGTGGGGGATCTACATTTCAGTTTAACCCCTGAGCGCCCGGACCATATTTGCTAAAATCCAGACCCTTCTCATTTCATTCCAATCAAACTATCATGTAAAATGAGATCCACATAAATTGACCGTACTGATTGATAGTAGAGATAGGGCTGGAGCTATAGGGAAAGGGGCACATCCTTTGACCGTCTCATTAAAAAGATTATAATGGTCAAACAAAGAGATCTTTGAGTTTTGAGAGGCCATATTTGAGGCATTGGGGCGCTTAGGGGTTAAAACAACCAAAAAAATCTGCACTAGCAAATGAAATCCCTGTTGATTATGTAAGGGTTTTCAAGTCCCAGAAATGAAGAAGGAGAATGATGTCCTGGCCGGCATTGGGAGGGGACCCTAAACCATTCAAACCGTAGATGCAGCCTCATCATATTTGCTTCTCAATCGGGGAGCAACAAATGTGCAAGAAATGAACAAATGAGCAAAAAATAACAACTGTTCACACATTCCAAGAGCTCCTGTTTTATCATTCTGGAAGGAATCACGACCAAGTAAGGAAGAACATACCCAAATGACATACGGATTACTACTGGGAAAGCTGTACTGCTTGCAGATCAGATTCTGCGTCTTAAACTTGGTCACTTTGTTTGTCAAGTCCCCAGGACATCCTGCATCAGTGGCTTGCCCCAAGGCCGGATTCGCAAGGGACACAAGGCCAATCACTACACACAATGCCCATGTCCACAACACCAGATTCGAAGCTCCATAGCCGCAGCTGCTCCCCATCGCTGATCTCTCCACAAATAAACTGCCGTCTCTTCTAATATCACTCACAAACCTATCGCAGATTTAGGGACGCTACTCCGCATTCCACAAAGCCAAGCAACTGGTTCCAACACATCATTCAACACAAGCGCCACCAAATGTAGTGAAGAATCTAACTTAGAGCCTCAAGGCATCTGGAGTTTCGATCTATCCAAGGAACACAAACGCTCGACAGGCTCTTCAAAGACGGCACCACTACTTGCAAGAAAGGCAAGAATGCAATAGGGCAGGTGCGAAACAGGAATGTGCTTCAAGCATGACCAAATCTCGTCAGAAGTCAGCAACACCATCAGATGGAGCTGGATAATAATAGAAATCTCACCAACTGCCGTACTGCCTATCTTATTGATCCTCAGTCCTCACATTGGGGATTCAGATTCTCCAGAAACCTCCAGTTGCTGCACATTGTGGAGAAACACGAATTCTTCGGCTGTAGGGATACTAAAAACATGGCCGGATGTTCGCCGGAATGCGCTCTTAGCTACAGCCAGAGCAAGCTTACAAGCTCAAAGGGAGACCAGGTCCTGACTCTGCAATCCCACGTCCTGATCGACTCATAGGGATCTCGATTAAGACCTAAATTCAGGACCTCTATTTGGGACCTCCATCTGTGTCAGTCTTCGTGAACATACCAATTTCTCTTCGACTATGTGATTTCAGAGTTTTGTTGCCGGCCTGGCCATTGCCATTGTCGCAGTGGCAAGCAGCTGGTTTCATCAATTCTTCAAAGGCTGAGCTATTGCGTTTGCGGCGATCAATTTCATCAGTGGAGTTGGCTCTCGATGGCACAATTGGCGCAGACGTACGCCAGCGTGCCGGCCACTGAGCGCGGGCGCGGCATCCTGGTGGCCGGCGATTCCAAATCGAGCTCCATTTTGTATTGCAATGGTCGATCCGTCATCATCCGCAGTTTGAAGGATCCGTCGCAAGTGGAGGTTTACGGCGAGCACGGCTATCCCGTGACGGTGGCTCGCTTCTCCCCGAATGGCGAGTGGATTGCGTCGGGCGATGTGTCGGGAACTGTCAGGGTTTGGGCCCGGAACAATGCGGACCGCACTCTTCGGTTTGAGATTCGGGCGTTGTCGGGATCCATCGATGATCTGGATTGGTCGCCGGACGGGCAGCGGATTGTGGTGTGTGGCGATGGCAAGGGCTCCACGTTCGTCAAGGCTTTCTTGTATGAATTCTCAAGCTTTTTCTGTGTGTAGGGTTGGGGGTTGAGCAATGGGATGGAACTGGATTCACTGCTTGAATTTTCATGGATCGGCCTTTGTATTTAATTCGTAACCTGTTTGTCTTGAATCCATCAGTCTGAACCCTAAATCCATCACATTGTTCTGAGGTAGTGGGATTGATTAGATACCGTCGAGAATACTAACGAAGCGATTTTTGCAATTAAATCAAATCTAGAGGGGTTAAATTATCATCAAAGGTATTGGGAAAAGAGGTGGACAGTCATCTAGCCCCTCTAGCTTTAGTTACCCTGGTTGTAGGGTTTAGGGTTGAGTACGCGATGCTGGAGAGCAATGTGATGCAGCTGGATTATACTTGTTACTTGAATTTGCTTGGATCGTCGAGTTAGTATCCTGTCTGCTCTTGAATGCATCATGCTGAACCCTAAGTCCAACACATGATTTGATGCCATAATGTTGACGAGATAGTCTCCATTTCCATATGTTGACCTGAAGTCCACTTTCATACATACTACTCATAAACTCTTTTGGAACATCATCGATTTAGCTGGAAACAACAAATGAGATTTTAAGGACATCTGAAAGCGAAGCTTGAAGTGCATGTTTACTGTTAGAATGATCAATCTTTAAGTACTCGTGTTCGCAAATCGAAGAGGATTCTCACGCTCCAGAGAATGCATTAGCTGGATATAATATGCAAAACTAAGAACGGTTTAATGTACTCATCGTGCAAGATTTTGGGGCTTTGCGTTCAGGAAGGGTCGCAATTACCTCTCCTTTCGTCTTAATTTTTTTCTGAGCTCTTTTCGTATTTGTTTCGGATTATGCCTGGAAGGCTTACATGTGAATGTTGCTTGTAGGTGGGATTCCGGGTCAACAGTGGGAGAATTTGATGGGCACTCTAAGCGGGTGTTGAGCTGTGCTTTTAAACCAACTCGTCCGTTTCGTATCATAACTTGTGGAGAAGACTATCTTGTGAATTTCTATGAAGGCCCTCCGTTTCGGTTCAAGGCATCTAACAGGCACGTGTAATTTCAGCAATATATTGAGAAACCAAGAGCTGTTGATATTATGTGGCCTTTGAGAGCTTTTGTTAGAAGGTAGGATTCATTCGCAAGCATTAGGTCTCTTGGGAGGGTATTCTAGACTTACTTGTTTTGTGTCTCACATTTCATATCTTGTTCGTCTCTGTTCCTAAGTGAATAACTCATCAGTGTAGTGAGGTACCAGATCCTAAACCTGTTGCTACAAAAGGTGTTTACTCGAAGTTTCACATAGTAGACTTGGATAATAATATGGGTCAGACTTGAGGGGAAGAGAAAAAACTGCGGAGAAATGGTATCCATTGAAGTGCAGGATAGAATGGGAGAGCAGACCTTCCCTCGACCATTATTCTCCGCCTGTGTGCGCAAGAGAAATAACTATGAAACAATTCGAAGATGGTAGCACCAAACTAAAGGTTAAATTCTTGCTTGAGGTTGCAGAGAGCACGTGAACTTTGTAAATTGCATCAGGTTCTCTCCTGATGGTAGCAGGTTTCTATCGGTTGGATCCGACAAGAATGGATTCCTATTCGATGGAAGAACTGGTGAAAAGCTCGGCACGCTTTCTTCTGAAGATGGCCACAGTGGCAGTATTTATGCCGCTAGCTGGAGTCCCAGTGGAAAGCAGGTCATAAATCACTTCAATGATAATTTTGATTTTTATGGTCTTTTTAAAGAGTCAATTTATTGATTTCTTTTATGTTTGAACGTTTCAGGTGTCTATTAGTCATTTTCATTGCTTCCAAACATATTTTATCAATAATTCAGAGTTGAGTGTCTCTCGACATTTGACCTATTTTATTTCTAGACTACGATTTGGTCAAGATTTACTTCGCGTAGTATGTGGCGATCCTCCAACTGTCCAAATGTTGTATACGTGCCAGATATCTGATAGGTAAATGTGATCAGGTGCTTACTGTATCAGCAGACAAAACTGCTAAGATTTGGGACATATCAGCAGAGGGTTCCGGAAACGTAAGCACAACATATTCCTTTTCCGATGTTGGTGGAGCCGACGATATGCAAGTGGGCTGTCTTTGGATGGGCGAGTACATCCTTACAATTTCTTTGGGTGGAGTGATCAATTATCTTTCTCCATCCAATCCAAATACGCCTTCAAGAACGTTTTCTGGACACTTGAGGAGCATCACGGCCCTCACTGTGGCAAAAGAGGGAGAGTCCGTGCACCTTTACTCGAGCAGTTTTGATGGTGTTATCATCAAGTGGAAAGTGGGGTCTGGGTACCTCGGACGATTACCAAAAAATGGAACTGTCAATTCTGCTACTTACTTGGTTGCCCAGGGGAGCGACCTAATGACTTGTGGCATGGACCATAAGGTATACTCCTCACCTAACCGTCGATCCTGTTTCACTGCTTTTATATGTTCCGTAACGATCACAGTCGAGGCTCCGTAATGGCTACTGCGTTATCATTTAAAAGATCTGTAATAGTCTCACTTTTTTACTACCCCGCAATAAATGCGAAGTAAATAGTTAAAGGTTAGACTTTTTGTAGCCCCATTACACTGATTGATCCTATTTGTGAAGTCGCAAATAATTTTCACTACAAATTATTTTTCATTACAATAATTTTTCAGCTTATAATAGTTTAAATATATTACGAATAGTGTGACTCTGGTAAAATAGTGTCGCACGTACTATTTAACATACTATTTAGTTTACTATTTTGAACAAATGTCACGTTTATTGATCTCCCAGTCAGTTTTTTGTTTGCTTTCGTTAATCAGCTTGTATAAGATATCTGGATGCTAATATGGTGTCCTGTCCAGTTTCGGCGTGTTTCATTACTAGGAGATGCTTACGCAGAGGCTGAAGCTCTGGACCTTGGGTTCCTCCCACAAGATCTGGATGTTGCGCGCAACTGCCCAGGTGTAGCCATAGTGCCCTTAGAGAAGTCCGTGATTCTCCTGCGCCAGGGTGCCGTTGCATCGTCCATCGATGTGGACTACTTTGCATCAGCTGCTGCACTCTCTCCAGATGGTGAAGAAGCCGTTGTGGGAGGTCGAAATGGGAAACTATATGTTTACTCCGTGAAGGGTGACACGCTAACTCAAGAGGAGGTTCTGGAGAAACACCGTGGGGAGATTTCAGCCGTTCGGTACTCTCCTGATGGGTCCATGATTGCGTCTGGGGATCTCAATAGGGAAGCTGTGGTTTGGGACCGTATTACCAGGGAGGTGAGTTCAATCGGTCCTTTTCTTTCCCTTGAGTATCGTGTAAGGTAGAATTTGCCTCACTTAAAGCAGAGGATAAATAGGATAATTCTACTTTGCCTCACTTTAAGCATTTTAATCAAAACTAGTTACAGCCCCGTTGCAAAACTTGCAACTATCCCTTTGGGAAAAGAAGAGTATGTCCCCTTCAAAAGATTACGAATAGCTAGGTTTGACCTGAAGATTGTTTAGTTCCACCACTGCGTCCATTCAGCTCAATCCAGCTCAATTGAGGATGAATAAGTGAATGGATGAGGATGTGATCATCCACCGGGATGAAAACGTGACATGATTTCGTGACATTGTGCACTTAATATAATAGAAGATAGAAGATGCAGATGTATGCTTTCATTGAGAGATCACTCAATGGTTTTCACTATAGAGATCACTTCGGGTACAAGAGTCAAACTCTCCTCAGATCAAATCATTTTAGCTCTCAACCTGTGATGATTTCTTATGCAATCAATCAAAGTGGGGGTGTTGTAGGCCTCTATTTAAGGGATAGTAGCCAACCTCATTTTCCATTCAATGATCAGTGGCCGTAGACTTTTAAACAAACCATGCTTACCCCAATCTTGCTAATTGAATTCCAACCAAGTGTATTGGATGGGATGAGTCGCTGTTGGTAACAGCTGTCAGTTGGAGATCGGATGAGGTTTAATATCCTTTACCGTATTGCAGAGAACTAAAATTGGTCTTTACCGTATTTGCAGATAAAGGTGAAGAATATGCTCTATCACACAGCTCGTATCAATGCTGTGGCCTGGTCTCCTGATAGCTCCCAGGTTGCTACAACGTCCGTTGATAGCTCCATTTATGTGTATGATGTTGAGAAAGCGGCCTCTGCTCGCACAGCTATTAGGAATGCTCACTTAGGAGGTGTGTCAGCTCTTGTGTTCATAGATGCTCAAACTTTAGCTAGTGGAGGAGATGATGCGTGTGTTCGTATCTGGACTCTCTCTTAAACTCTTCAGTGTGCTCCATATTCTCATTCGTTGAGTAGAGTATTGTAGACTCTTATTCTTTGGGGATACATTCTTTGGAATTTACCCATTCATTTTAACAGTTTTTGTACAGTCGGGTCCAGTTCATTTACGAACTGCCTATTTCTGCCGAGCACATTTCCTTGCATAGCGTGGAAGAGATTTGGAATTTTTCCATCTTGCATTATTTACACTCAATTCTCACACAATCCCACTCAAGCCTACCAATTTTCAGCTTGAAAAAAGCAAAATTCCATTTTTGTTGAATTTTTGAAGTCAATTTTCATGGTTTTACATAATATTTTATTGAAAATAATTGGTGACATATTTTTTTAATTCAATTACATAAATATGTAGGGAACATCCATATATACGTCTTTCGTATTAAAAAACACCCCATTAAATATAAGCTCCTAGTAAGGGCTCAATTCAAGCATCATATGACCAAACTTTGTAAAATAGATATCTCTATATTTTGAATTAGATCTTGGCAAAGTAACTGTACCATCATGTTCAAATGTACCAAATTAGTTACCACATGAGTGGCAAATAGAAAATCTAATTATAACAAAGAAATATCTATTCTTACAACATTTGGACATTGTCATCCTAACACTTAAAACTCTATAGAAGGAATTGTAAAACTTTTTTCGAGAAACTTGCCTAGGGTAAGATGTGCGTATGGATTCTCCCCACATATATCCACAATCAAATTTAAAAAATTCACCACTAATTGCTTGCAATAAAATATCTTGTAAAACCATGAAAATTAACTTTAAAAATTTACCAAAAATGGAGATTTGTTTTTTTAAAGTTGAAATTTCATAGGCTTGAGCGCAATTGCGTAAGGATGCAATGATAATAATCTCTTCCAAAATCTATCAATTATACTCTACATTGTAAGAGAAAATTTGAATGCCTCAAAGAGGCAGTTTATAAATGAACTGGACCCAACTGTACAGCATTTAAATTGCTGGTGGTGAATGAGATGCACATGCTAGCATTTTCTGAACTGAACTGGTGCCAAGCAATGAACGGGGAGTGCCGTCGGTTAGTTACAAGTGAACCGGTAGATTTTGAAAATTTCCGAATGAGATTGAAATGCTTAGGAAGGGGTTCCGGATGAAAAATCAAGCATTTTGGAAATGGTCCGATTAGGAAAAAAAATACCGGCATTTAAGCAAATTGCCCTAGAAGTATCGACGGCAAATTACCGATTTAAAGGCATTTTTTTCGGCAAAAAGCCAATTAGGCTTGCACTTTCTAGGAATTTTTTGGATACTATATAGTATACATAGTATGATAGTATTCTACTCTAATAGACTAGTACTCTACCAAGCAATATAATACCAAAATGACAAGCCACCAAACTAAAAAGACTGAATTATTGAAACTTTGGATTCTAGAAGTGTAACTTAATTTTAGTTGGTGGTGCCAGTGACTGCGTAAGTGCGTATTAACCCAAACCCCAAAGCTGTTGGTGGTGCAGCGTGGCACCTTCTGGGCCGTTGATGCCCGCCATTTCTAGATGTGATCACCGGCTCCAGATCACCGCTTGTTAGACGTCACTTCTCGTCACCTTGTCACTCTCAATCTCTCACAGTCACCTCTCACGTAGCCAGGCTCTGGAAAATCCCAGTTTGTGATCAAATGCAAAAACTTACTACAAAATCATCTTCCACAATCTGAACTTTCAAAGCCCCATAATCTCGTATTGAGCTCCTCTATGATTTGTATGCAGGAAATTTTGTACATTTTGCAGGCACAGCGATAGTGGGTGATTTGTGCATATTGAGGTTCTGGGTTTTAGGGCATCTTGATCGCCAACTACCCGGGTTGATTTGCTTCTTCCTGATTTTTTCGACACTCTACCATCACAAATTCGTGATTGACATGCGCTCCAGACGCTTCTAGGCTCCTGCCTTCGTATTTTCAAAAAACAAGTTTGACGATTTCTGAGACATGAGTTGCTGAGTGGAGTTGTGGAGGCCTCGGGGGGTGGTGCGATTCGTGTGTACATCACGGTGTTGGACAATCACGCTTGCAAATCTGGGGTCTTTCCGTCGCAAAGAACGATGTGATCAGGTCGCCAGATCAGGGCCTCGCGGGTGAAAACGTGGGTCTTCGAGACTCAACATTGCAGATCGGGGCTTGCAGGTGGTGTTTTCGTGATTTCACCACGACACAGTTTGATTGTCACGTGTCTCAATTAGGTACGTCCGCTTCTTTGTAATGTCAGAGGCAATTTTTCGGAAACCGCTAGTTTCCGAATTCCAATCCCATTTTTTTTTGTCACTTGGCTATGTGCAGATGTCCTCCCGATTTGCTTGTGCTGAATTGCAATCCCATTTTGTTTTGCTATCACTTGGCTATCTGCAGTTGTGTATTAAACTTGCTTGTGCCATTGCTATGAGTGTCTAATGCATGAGGTGTAATTCGTAGCAGGTTTTTGCAATGGCAAAGAGGCAGAAATCTATCAAGGATAGTTATTTTGCAAGCTCTAGTGAAATTGGATCTTCAGACTCTCCCTGCAACATTGGTGACAACACATCGCTTGAGAGTCTAGGGACCAATCATCCAACGCCTTCCCAAGCCGAATTAGTCCAGAATTTGTGGAAAGAGCAATGGGCTATTCAGTTCCAATGGCTGCATTTTGCTACCTTAGAGGGCAAACTATTCTGCAAAGTCTGTCGGGAGAAAGGAGGTCGCTCAGTGTATGCCAAGGAAGGGTCGAAAAACCTCAAGGTAAGTGCATTTGTGGACCATTCTCGTTCAAATGAACATCGCAGACTTACTTGGGCTTGCCACAACGGGGGAAAAACCATGGAGAAAGCAATTTTGAGCGGACAACGCACTTGCGACGAGGCCTTGCACACCCTGTTTCAAGCAGCCTACTTCACAGGGAAGCAGTCTCTCCCTTACTCCAAATTCTCTGCATTATGTAAATTGTTGGTTTCTATAAAAGTTCCTATTACAACTACCATGTACCATGACGAAAAAGCATGCAGTGATCTTGTGTGGTGCTTGTCTATAGTAATCCAGAAGAAAATAATTTGTAGAATTCAGAATTCTCCTTTTTTGGCATTATAGTAGATGAATCTACCGATATAAGTGCAACGGGACATCTTGTTATATTTTCAACAATTGTGGAGGAGGGTTTGCTTATGACTGTTTTTGTAGGATTGCTGCAGCTAGACGGTGGTAAGAAGGACTCTGCCTCAATATTTGATGTTGTGGTATCTCAGCTACGGTTGTGGAATTTAGACCTGTGCAAGTTCGTGGCCTTTGGGAGTGACAGAGCAAGTAGCATGGTGGGTAGCCAAACTGGTGTTTCAACACGACTCCGCAATGAGGTTAATCCATTCTTTTTGGCTTGTCATTGTGTAGCTCATCATACTAACCTTATTGCCTTGGATGCTGCCAAAGCACCAAGCTGTAAAGTTCTTTTCAGTGAAATTGATGCCTTGATCAATTCAATTTCAGGGTTCTTCTATAAGTCGGGTAAGCGAAACTATGCCCTTGCAGCCTTGCAGGGACAGTTCTTTGATTCCAAAAGAGTGATGAAGCGCTACTACAAAATACGGTGGTTGAGTAGGTGGCAGGCCATCACTGCTCTTTGTGATTCACTGGAATCTGTGTTGGTTTTCTTTCAGGAGTTTGATGAGAGTGATTCAGCTATTGCAAAGTCAGTTTTGGAGAAATTGGATCAGTTTAAATATATTTATGTGTTGTTTTTCTTGGCTGACATTCTTCACTCATTGGCCATGCTCTCTAAAGTGTTTCAGCTAAAGTTTGTCGATGTCACAACTGTGGGCAGTATTGTACGTATGGAGATAGCTCAAATTCGCATGATGTTCATTGTTGATTCTTGTGATTTGAATGCTGATGTCTTTAATGAATGTACTGGTTACCATGTTTTGCCCGATTATGGTCCTCGTGGTGGGTACTTGAAGAAGCTGCAGGCTAAAGTGAAGGGATCTATGTTTCATAGCTTTCATATGATGCAGTCCAAGCTTGGAATCGACTTGGAGGAAGCACTGACTTTTCAAAAAAAATTTACAAAGGCTATTTGTTCTACCCTTGATGCACGCTTTAGTGACAATGACTTTATTTCTTGCTTTAAGATTTTAAACCCGACTAATATGCCTTCTAAGTAGGTGGGCTTGCAAAATTGATGTATCTTCGAATTGGAGATTTTGTTGGGCCATTATGGAGTGGACCGCTTACATGCCGGCTTCAAACTCCCTCCGCTTGTGGACTAGGCAGCATGTAAGCATGAATTTCTGGCCTTTAAGCTTCAATGCACTACGAAGTGGGGGGATAAGAATTTCAGAGATTTATGGGGCATGATAACTTGGAATCACGCCTTACAAGTAAGGTATCCTAACCTCCTCATCCTTGCAGAGTTAGCTCGTGTACAATGTGTTTCTACAGCTACATGTGAGCGTGCTTTCACTGTACAAAATTTGATTAAGAGTAGAGTGAGGAATAGGTTGGGAAGCAAAAATCTTGAGGCAATGTTGCGACTTACTTTGGAAGGTCCAGATGAAGGGATATATGATATTATCATTGATGTTGTCCCGCTTTGGAAGAATGATAGTAAGTATCGGTTTTTGTATGCTAATCCCTCTTCTTACTTGAACTCACCAAATAGACCTAGTTTAAGTGATGATTCTTATCCATCTGTTGCAATTGATACTAACGGTAGTGGTACACATTTTTCTTGACTTGTAGTACTAACAAGCCTCCAGAAAATACTTGGACCCTTTTTGGATCCTTGTATTTTCCGAAGGCTACATCCTTGGCTTTAAGATAGTAGAGGCTTTGTCAGGTTCAACTCCTGCCAAGGATTTTCTATGAAAAAAAAATTTGAAGTGAACACTTTCACCAAAAAAATACTGTAACAAAAAAAAATGGGTGGATTGGACGATTTGGGTGACCCCCCTGCTCTGCTAGACGAGCCCTCGCAATCCACAAGGATTGTGGGGATTTGCCCCTCTTGGAGAGGTGGGAGAGGGAGCAGGATGCATCCTCTTGATACAGTCTAGGCTGTATCTTCGGCTGTCGTGTTTGGGTTGACTCGCGCTACATCAATCGGCGTGCTGCTCTTCGTAGGGTCGGATCCAGTGGAGGAAGATGTCATTTTTGGCACTTGGGCAGTCTTTCACAAGGTGATCAGTGGTTTGGTACAGCCTACACCTTATAGAAAGGTTGTAGTTGTAGCGTCTAATCTTGTTTACTGTGGATCAATTGATCGCTTCTGGAGGGACTCGAGCAGCGAGAGGGGACTCCAAAGCAGCGTGGCAACGTTATTCTATCGCAATTGAGACTTGGCAGTGTTCAGATCCTAGAGGTGAAGTTAAATTAAAACGACAGCAAGGTTCTGATTGACCCCATGCGCATAAATTAATTAACTCCACCGCCCAAAAAGTTGTTGAAGATTGCGCCACGCCTGGTCGCCAAAAGCTTCGCTAACCCTGGCTATGGTGTCATTCTCCTACTCCAAGCTCCAGAAGGCACACCAAGATAGCATCAGCAGGGTTAGTTTGATGTTGTTCTAACTTAATCTTCTGCCAACATCCAACCCTTCCTCCTATTTTCAGCCTTTGGCTTTCCTGACCCCTCGAATTGCTCCTTGTTCTTCTAGGGAGAGGCAGTTCTTAACGCGATCACAAATTCAGAGGCTAGCTCCCATCTCCTAGATCAGAGATTCAGGTATTTTGATGGGATTGAGTCCGGCAAATGGGATTTGTATTTGCCGAACTCATTTTTTACATTTGGAAAATTGGCAAATTGGAAAAAATAATTGGCGGCTAATTGCCTAAATCCTTTAGGAAAGGCAGGCTGAATACCGATAAAATTTATGCCCTTCAGGTTCACTTCCGGATAAAATTTGGAAAATCCAAGTCACCTTGGGAAGGCTCGGAAACTGTCCGTTTTTTCTGCAGAACTTCCCAGACTGTGGTGCCAAATGCTTGACTATCACCCTTGCCCTAAAAGGTCAACTAATTAACTTTGACTTGTGTCCTATCACATGTACAGTTACAATATATAGATACAGATACATGCATATATAATCACTAATATTGATATTAAATATGGATATATATAATATACAGATATAGATGCATAAATTATTAAAAAAAAATTTATCTGTGGTGAAGTTGATCAATTGTTTATAACCCTTGAACCACTCCAACATCCAATTTCTGGATGACTAATAGATTGAAACTCAAGTTTCATCCTCATTATTGCTGGGATGACAGTCATTTTAGTTTGTAGAGAAGTCGTTGTATCTAATGGTTGGATTTGGTGTTACTAGAGTACATTTATTTTTTGAAATTACAAATTTAGAAGTATGTCAAGTGGTTGACCAAGCCAAAATTGCATTGACTCTAATTCAAAATTGGATTTACAAGAATAAGGTCATTAATACTAAGAATACAAATTTCAAAAAATCACCATGCGAAGAGAACCTCATTTCCAATCCATTTCAACAAATTGCACTAAAAAAAAGATAATATTTTGCTTGTAATCAAATTTAGAAGGAATTCTGAAATTTTCCTTTCAAAATTTATATAAAAATATTGGAGATAGCACTGGTGAATTTAACTATACGGATGGAATCTAAAATTCAAAATCTACAACTTTTATCTGTATATGAATTCCAAAATATTCTTCAGAATAGTACTTTATGATGATTTTTTACAAATTGTGAATTCTAGAGAAGACTCTAGATGTTTAGGATATAAACCAATTTACATCTAATTTTAAAAAAAATTCAATCAAAAAATAACAATGTCATGGGACATGTTCCAAACAAGGGTTTTTTTCAATTTTTATGAAGTGTCAAAGTTGCAATATAAAATGTTCTAGTGGTGCTCCAAATTTCAACATTCATCCACATATTGAATAGAAAATATCTCATTAGCATAAGGATCACACAAGATTGCCATAACTCTCAAGGTTGGTATTTTCTTCACATATCTTACTATAGTGAGTTCCAAGTTCTATAAACTTAGGGAGGGGCTCTTACTTTCGACAATAAATTTGGGATAAATTAGAAGTATCTAAAGTAGTATGCTTTAAAAGCACTCCTCTTCTTCAAATCATCCCTATTTTTTAGCTAGAGAATGGAGATGAGTTGATCCTTAAATGGACCACTTTAGCCATTTAATGAAACGAGGAAAATAATTTTTCTATTGCAAAAGTCAATGATTGTCTTTGATTTCCTCACATTCCTTTACAGGTTGCAAGTGGACGACTTTTAGGAGACCTATGGTCTCAAATAAATAGTGTCTTTCCTCCAAATCTTTGAAAATTTATAACTAATTCATAAATGCCTAAAAAAATACAAAACTATTTTAGTTAAGTTTTACATCTATTATTCTTTTTTTTTTAAATTATCTAAAAATAATTTTGTCTATGGAAACCTAAAAAAAGGTAGTCCAGACCTTGAATAGTCACTTTTAAAGCATACTACTTTAAGCTAAGATGATCAAGTCCTGAGTCCAAAAAATATGGAACCAACAGAGTTAATCCCTAATGGATTTTGACTATGTTTTCACCAAAAATGCTCCAAAATTGCCATCTTTAGTACAAGTACCAAATTTTTGAAAAAAAAACATTTTTGACACATCTAACCATAGGATCTTATATTACTTTGGTTTGAGAATATATAGAAATTTTTTCAGAAATTTTCACCGTGTAAATTGCAAGATATTAGTGTTTGAAGTAACAAAAATCTTTTTTTGTCCCTGCAAAAAACCAGGTAGCTGCACTTCTTGAGGTCAGATCATTATGAAAAAATGTCCAAAATGGTGGTTACTCTTTAGATTCATTCTTCAAGTCAAGTTGGCTACATACTTAAAAAATTTCAAATCATTTGGAATTGTACACCATATAGGAAAAAGATAGAAAGTAGAAAGAAGTAGAAAATGATTCAAAATATAAAATTGTTAACAATTTATTTATGAAATTGAAAAATGTCAATCACAATGATTGTAATATTTTAATGAACAATCTACACCCAATTATTTTATTTTATTCCAAAAATATTGAAAATTGAGTTAAATAAAGGACTTTGAAGTTTAGAACATTATTTACCCATTCTAACACTATTGCAAATCACAATTAGTGTTATTGTTGACAATTAGTGTACCCAACACTATTTATCAATTTTAGTGTATCCCTTGGGCACATGTTGTGTGAAAATTTCAATGAAAAAAAAAAGAAAATTCCATTTGTAGTGATCTGCCTAAAATCACTATGTTGCCAAAAAATGTCGTTTGGTCCTTTAGGGGTTAATCATAAAGTAGAAAGGAAACTGGTCTAAAGTCAAAAGCTAATTTTGAATGCTATTCCAAAATGTTGTAGAACTAAATGAAGTTATCATGAAGTATGATAGAGTGGACAAGAGTAATAAATATTTTAGCTGAAAAATAGTAGAAGCCAAAATGAAGAAATTAACAATCAACATGACCTAATGGAAGAAGTAAAATAAGAACAATCAGTCATTAATTCAATTTTCTAGCATCACAAAACTAACTAGGTTTTTTAGAAGAAGGGAGCTTGCAACTTGGGGACATAAGGTTTGGATTGAAGAAAAAGTAGTAAACTGGGCTAGAGCAGATACCATATATAAGAATCAATGAAAATTATTGAAGCCCAAGATGACAAACAAATGGTTACAGAAGGCACGTTCAATGTTCTAGCAAAAAAGGTACCAACAACCAATAGCAATGGTGTGCTACCAAACCTGCAAGATAGGGTCTAGTTGTAGTCTTGTAGTCTTGTGAATTTTTTTGATTTTTGACAATTTGCTATGATTAGTGTAAATAGAGGCAATTTGATAATTAGTTCACATGATAGAGCAATAATAAAGACAAATTGATAGATTAAAAAGGATATGTAAAGTTCTCAAGGAACCAAGATCATGAAAGACAATTTGACTTGGTATCTAGGGTCTGAATAGTTGTCTTTAGTAATAGAATAAAGTTGGACAATTTGCCATTTTTTCCCCCACTCTCTTGGTCTTTTGGATGTCTCTGGGTCAATGTCTTGCTTTCTTGTACTCAATTTTTCATATTGATATACTTACTGTTTAACAATTTGTCTTGGTTGATTGTGATTGATTGTATAACTGGATCCAAGGATAAGGGATTGGATCAGTTTGTAAGCATTAGTCAATTTGACTTGTGTGTGTACATTCCAGTGATTGGAATTTCTTATTGTGTGATTTATAAACAATTTGTCTAATTTGTGCTTGTGCTATTGTAGGTTGTATTTAGCAAATTGTCTAAATACTTGTTGATAATAAATTTATGTAATCAAATTGTAAAGTTAATTCAAGAAGTGAATTATATAATTTGAGATCGACCAATTGTCCATTTATATATTCAAACCAGTGTGTTGGTTGTATGAGTTGAAGACTATGAATAAAATAATTCAAAATATGCGATGAAGTATTTATGTATGATTCTGGTTGTATGTCAAATGGACTGATTAAAGATGTTTTAAAATCTGAGAATTCTAAATAGAATTTGCTTGTGTGTGTGAATGTTAATGTTTAGACAAGTTGTTTGAGTGTGTATTAAAGTTTGAATGATTAAATTGTGGAATTTAATTCTTTGGTTATTCATGTGTGTAATTTCGGATGGTAAGGACAATTTGTCTTTGTTAATCTATACCTAGATTTAATGGCAAGCAAGAAACTTAATCAGCAAGACAATTTGACTGTGGAGCATGCAAGCCTATACCTGCAGCAGTGGAACCAAACCAGCTAAGTACTAGCTGGGTGATTCTAAGGCAAGTTGTCTATATTCAATTGAGTTACAAATGGTAAGTGAAATTAAAAGTACCTTAATTCTTTAAGAAATTTGTCTACTAATTTATTGGAATGTTTGAGGAAATATGAATTTGAATTAAAATTGTGTTTTCACAATAAATCATGAGATGTACTGCAATGGAAGAATTAGGAATTGACAAATTGATAATTTGCAAATCATCATATAAGTGAGATTAGAATTTTTATATTAAAGTTATTAGCTTGACTAATTGATTAATTATTAGGAATATGAATTTCAATATGAATAAAGAGTTATTAAATGTACATTCCAAATTGTCTTAGATTGTGGCTACGGTTTGAGAGATTGAATCCATGATTTGACAACTTGTCTGTAAATTGCGATGCAAGAAAGTTATATATTATAGTTTAGTATTTTAATATTTTCAAATTGTCAAATTATAAGGACAATTGGTCAAATCATTGTGGTGTATAATTTTATCAAACCAAGTCATTAAATTGAGTTAATTTGATAAATAAAAATAGACAATTTGATTGGGTTGTTAGAAGTGAGTAGTAATTGATCTTACAGTGAAAAATAAATTGTATTAATACCATCTTCCTAATAAATTTATACTATTAAAGTATAAGTTTAAATTGAAATATTGGTAATTATCAAAATGTTATAATAAAATTTATAAAGTCAAATTGTCATGAGTTTGTAATTTATGGATGTTTGTTAATGTTTGAGTAATAATGGAAATAATTAATTTTGTATCCTTGGGTTTTGTGCACATATGAAACTCACAAGTTGTATGTAGATTGAGTATTAAATAAACATGCAAATGGAGATGCATTACACACTCATTCCCCTTGCATTTAAACAATGACAAATTGCCATTAGGACCAAGACCGGTTTGATACTCATTTAACTAGTAATTAGGCTAGTTAAATAGTGATTGCTTGACAAATTGTCCTAAAATATAAGATCACTATAATTAATGAACTTGTATACATGTGTTTATATATATTTATATAATATATGCACATGTTAGTGTTTAGATCATGCATGACAAATTGCTCAACAACTTGACAAATTGTCCTCAAAATCCCATAGAACATTAAGCAAGACTAGGATTGTATTCATGCGTCCATAGCATTATTAAAGATTGGCCACCAAATTCTACAATGGAGTGATGAATAGTTGTAAAGCATCTACAAGGCAAGCGACAAATAGCATGTGATTGGAGAAGACCAACAATAACTAGAGGCAATACAACAAGGACTACAAAGGCAACAATAATCATTCTAAGTGGTCCAAAAACAATATGAGCAAATTTAGGGTTGTGGTATAAAATTTCACAAGAACCAAAACAAGTATAGCCAACAACTAGGGTGTAGTGACAACGAGAAGAATGGGTATGCATTGATAGAATATTCATCCAACTATTGTAGGAGAACAAAGAGAAAAGAAAGATTGATTCATATCAAGCTCCCAACCATGACAGAATCTATAGCTTGTCAAATTTAACATGGTAAACATATTCAAGAGTAATGATTTAGAAAAGTTTAGAAAAAAATTTGAAAAGGAAAACTAGTTAGGAAAAAAACTTGATGCAAGGGAATAATTCAAACAATTTGAAAGCAAGAAAAAGGATCTAGCCAAGGAAAATGGAATTATATCTTTTACTGGTAAATGGAGCTCACTTCTACAACTTAGAGAAACCACAATACAAGCCAAAGTTTTTGTTCCTACAACATTCCTAAAATCAACTTTGAATGTTAGAAACAAATTCAATACCATTGCCATCTAAAAAATGTAGTATAAAATGAAGGTAGAAAATTGATAAAAAAGAGTTATGGTCAAATGAATCTCTTCAACTAGCAATTTACCCAATTTAAGATGGATTTAAGATGAAGAATATTAGTAACTTCTACAAGGTTCAAAAAACAAGTACAATAAAATTTATATAAGGTAATAGCCATAGGATAGGAAGAGAATATTACATTATAGAGATTATTGCTTTAACCCCTCAGGGCCGGAGGAGGCAAAAATTGCCTTTTGAAAGTTTGAAGCTGAATTTCTAGGGTTTAGGGTATTGTGAATCATTTGGCAACAAACAAAGAATGTGTGCAGTTTAGAGTCTAGTTTCAGAGGGGCGTCTCTAATTGAAGATCGGAGTTACAGATCGGAAGAAGGAGCATGAAACATCAGAACAGGTCGAGGGTTTGCTGCAAAAGCATCCCCGAAACACCAGCGAGAAGATGATGTCACTTGACGGTTGCACGTTTGACACCGGACGCTTCTTCGGGTTCAGGGTTTGGCGCGAATTCCAAATCAGCAAGCTGGTCGTTGCTTGTCCGTTCGCCAGGACTTCCTATGGCTTCAGGGTCATTGGAGTTTCGCGTAGGCACTCTCATTGTGGAGCAATGTAGCCGGCATTCCGCACTTGTCTTGACAATGGAATGCATTAGAATAATGTTGTTGTGGACGTGCTCTACCAAATTGGTAGTGGACGTCATTTTTGGAACACCTTCAGAGTCCTTGCTAGTGTGTTCACAATCTCCCAGGACAAATATGGCTATGAGTGGTGGACGCGGCGATCGTTGTTGGAGCAGGACAAGTAT
This sequence comes from Climacium dendroides, assembly GCA_950106755.1. NCBI lineage: Eukaryota > Viridiplantae > Streptophyta > Bryopsida > Hypnales > Climaciaceae > Climacium > Climacium dendroides. Next base: position 17,258,466 of record OX467083.1, read on the forward strand.
GGCTATGAGTGGTGGAAGCGGCAATCCTTGTTGGAGCATCTTGGATTGCCTTACTGTTGAGGAAGGCTTGAAAATTGGCGGTTTGACAACTTTTGAAGCTGTGAGGATTGGAGACTCCCGCCACAAATTTTGCCGCTCAAGCTGCAGCTCGTTGCAATTGCGATGGAGGGAGGAGGATACAAATGCGGGTACACGAGGCCAGCTTGCTTCCCTGATCACTTGGAAGAAGAAGCTGAGATACTTGATAATTGGATGGTTGCAGAGAAGAAGATTGATTCTGAGAGAGTAGGGGTCCTCAATTGTTTGAGTGAGAAGCATTTGTTGCCTTTGCCTTTGCCATTGAAGAGCAGGCCTCTCACTGCAAACCCTACAGCAAAGGAGTGGCGATATCTATTTTACAGACACATTGCTAATGTATTAGGGTTTTGTAAGCGAACTGATTTTTCAGTGCTGGTGAGTCAAGTTTCACATCGAATTTGGCCTGATATTGAAGATGGCATCCCAAATGTCACCCCACTTTTCGTTGAAGGAGGCAAGCAGAGATGCAGCAAAGAAGCGATTGTTGCAGAGGAGCCCCAGGACCCAGATGAGAGTCAAGCGTCAAGTAAAACGCCGCCTGACTTGTCAGAAAGTCCCCCCCTCGCCATTGCTGGACGATCACTTGGGATCAACCAGCAACGTCGTCCCCCAATCGCTGAGCAAGGGGTGCCCCAATTGGTCCTGCCATCACCGACGGAATTGGATGCAAACGGCGATGGGGTGAATGCGCTGCTACAAGCCACGGAGGGGGCTGTGAAGAGCACGCGAGGAAAGGGAAAGCAAGCACCAAAGCTGCGCCTTCCAAAGAAGAAGAAAGCGAGGGAGGGTGACTGCATTGGTGGCTGGCGAAGCACTCGCAAGCCCAGAATTTGAATTGGGAGATGGGTTACATGGAGCAGGGGGAGGGGGGGAGGAAGATGGTGGATGTGATTCAGGTGGAAGGGTTCGAGGTCGAAGTCGAGGAAGGGGATGTGGGCGAGGAAGGGGTCGTGGGCAAGGAAGGGGCCGCGGATGATCAAAAGGTGGGCAAGGACATGGGCAATTAGAAGACGAAGAGAGTTTTCGAGATTCAGTTATAACTCCGGAGTATATTGAATCGCTGGAGGGTTGGAAGAGGCCACCAATTTTGGTTCATGGTGACCAATCACCATGGATTTTGAGGCTGCGACGTGAATCAGGGAGTCGCGTTGTGCGAAGCATTTGGGAGGAAGATCGGCCGCAATCTCCTCCTGCCTTAGCTTTAGCTGGGTCTTCACAATGGGCTATGAGTCCCCACAATTTTGCTACACATGGAGGTCAACGGCTTTTGCCAACAAATGAACATGTTACTGACATTGGGGGAGGATCCGTCAACACTCACGTAGACTGCAAAGAGGCTGAGCATTGCGGCTGTAAGTCAACCGAGAAGGATCTGAGTGAACGGGATTCCTTGGATTGGTATATCAGTTGCAGTAGCCACTCTGGATCTGACATCGACATGATTGGTAAGCAAGTTCGAGTAGCTCAAGATGTATTCCAGTATACTCCATCAAGGTACGAGGAGTTCTCAGTCATCGGACGGGTCACTCGCCGCTTTGTTCACAAAATTACAGGGGAGTTGACATATATGGTTCACTTCGATGGATACCTTGGACATCAAGTTGTGCCGGCACGTGAATGCAAAGTCATTGCTGGTGGTCGACCACAACCGCAGAAAGACAACAATACGTCCTCAAGTCACGAAGACCCATCTCAATTTCCAGTGTTGTTTGGACAACGTACATCCGAAGATAATGGTCTTGGACAGTATGAGGTTTTCGAGGGCGTTGATGTTCCTCAGCTCACTCCGGTGAAGAGATCGTTGCCCACTCTGCTTTGTGACTACCCGGGCTATCTTGGATTGGGGGACGTGAACGTGAAGGAGATTTCCTCAAAGGAGTCGCTTGAAGATGAATGGGTTGCACGGTACGGTGACTTCGTCGACTCCTCTTATTCAGGTAATTCAGATTGGATAGTCCCAAAGGATTGTAGTGAGTTATTGGAGAGTGCGAGTGAATCACTTGAGTCCTTGTCGTTTGCTATGAAATACGATGAATCCAATTGGCAGGAAACATCAACTCGATTGGAGGGGAGTCGAGATAACTTCTCTGGTCCCTCTCCCGGTCCAATTAGGCGAAACCTTAGAAGGCCGATGGCTTTACATGAAGCCTTTGATGCTTTTTGGCCCCAAGAGACGTTGAGCAAGATTTGTGATCAAACAAATATGTATGCTAAATAAGTACCCACTAAACCAAGAAAAGGAGGCCTAAATGGGGGAACAAATTGGGTAGACTTGTGTCCTGACGAGTTGAGAGGATTTCTTGGGATCCTTTTATTCATGGGTCTGAAGAAACTTCCTCAAATTAGGTCGTATTGGGAAAAGCGTGCTCTATTTGGGTGTCATGTCATCAAGTCTATTCTCAGTCGAGATCGCTTCGAGGCAATCCTTCGGTGCATTCATCTTGTTGATAATGCCAAACTGATTCCCAAGTGTAGCCCTGATTATGATAAGTTGGGCAAAGTAAGGTGGTTGATAGAAGATTTTGTGAAGATTAGTCAGTCCCTTTACAATTGTCAGAAATACATAACAGTAGATGAGATTATGATAAAGTACAAGGGACACTTCTGTGACTTTAGACAATACATGCCTGGAAAGCCAGTGGAATATGGAATCAAAGTTTGGTGTGCCGCCAACTCTCAGTCAAGGTACATCTGGAATTTACAAGTCTATTTAGAGGCACAAGGAGGGAAAGTAGAACTAGACCTTGGAATGAGAGTTGTTCTCGAGCTAACGGAAAACTTGAGTCACCGTGGTTACATTATTGTAACAGATAATTTTTTTACCTCACCGAGACTCCTCGACACACTACTCAGTCGAGGATTTTGGGGGACTGGTACTGTCAAACGAGGGCGTATAGGCATGCCACCAATTCTGAAGGAGTATGCTGCAAACTTCGAACTTACCCGAGGGACCTTGCTGACCAAAATGCATCGCTCTAAGCAAATGGCTGCGATTGTGTGGCAAGATGCACAGCCTGTCTTTCTGATTAGTACTGCATCAGATCCTGTAGCGTCTGAGGGGTTAACATGTAAGCGTTAGATCAGTAGTGAGCACAAGGACTTCTACACTAGTCCAATCCTTCTTGAGTATCAACAGAATATGAGAGGGGTCGACGTCATTGATCAGCATAGACACGAGTATTCATCTCAACTTCAAACTCGAAAGTGGTGGCACAAACTTCTTATATTTGTTTTAGACTCTTCCATTGGAAACAGTTATATCCTGTACAAGAATCATGTAGAGGAAGCAGGGTTAGTGAAGCCGTTAGATAGAGAAAAATATCAATATAAGATTGGTTGTTGGTTGTGCGATCATTGGATGAAGACAGGTCGGACCTGTGGGGCCTTCAACATCCAGAACAAAGGCATCCATTATCCTGTTGGTAAAGGCAACAAGCGACGCCAGAAGTGTAAGATTTGTGGGAAGGTCATGAACCGTTACTGTCCTGGCTGCAATGGAGCTTACATGTGCGATGGGGACTGCTATTACAAAGTCCACACACAAGCTCGGTATGTTGCACTAGTACTGAGATGAAGGCAATCTTGTGGTTGCTTGTGCAGACAAGTTTTTCAGTGTTATGAAACCGAAAGCAGAGTCTCCGTCCGTGCCGTTGAAGTTGAAGTGCTACGACTTCTCAGACATTTCCCTTGACAGCCAACTTGATGGAGAGTTCAGTCCAGCATTAGTGAGCTATCTTGTATGGTTGAGTAGAAACTAAATCACTCTATTAGTGTCTTGCTTACCGCGCATACAATTCTATTTTGAAGAGTCCAATTGTAGCAGCACGTTAGCCACACTTAGTTGTACTACGAACTTTGAACTTGACGGTGGTGTGGCTTTTCCCACGTCTATTGATCTTGCAAGAACCTTTTTTTTCCTCCGTGTAAGACTCTTGGGCTCTGTAATGCAATTGCGATGTTTCCATGTTGCCTCCTCTCTTGAATTTTCCACGACTTTTCATGCACAATATTGGAACAAGAGGACCCAATTTTAGACGCGAAGTTTTTGGTACAGTGTGGTCCCGCCTTGACTTTGGCGGGAATAAGTGGCGCACTCGCGTGGTTGTCCTTGTATTCTGCCGGCAGTTAGCCAGGTGAAGGGGTCCAGCACAACCCTTGACCCGATGAAATTCAGATACGATCTCTTCACCTGGAGCTTACACTCTCGACACAAGTACGAAGTGAATTCCCTGCGTCTGTGGACTATTTGATTTCGCAAAAAATCACTGTTGTCGATTACCACAAAGAGGTCAACTTAGACGGTTGGATTTTCAATCAATTCAACTGTGATTTTCCTAAAAATCTTCAAAGTTTCGGGTGATTGTTGTATCATTCGTAGACCTAGAAACCTCATGAGTTTACCCTCTTCTTCACCGCACACTCGAATTCCTTTCTCCGAAATTCCAAGTCCATCGGCTTCAACACATCAGATATTCCTAAATTCCATTCTTTCAATTCTAGAGTCCACGGGAGTTGCTTGATCTGAGCAATTATAGAACTCATATGACCTAAGATTCACCTGTCGTATGCAGAGACAACACTTTGTACTTCACCAATGCAAGGTCTACGATGAACCTCAGGGTTCCAAATTTTTTTTTCCTTCCTTGACATACTGGAGTTCACATCGGTACGGTCAATTTTCCTTTAATACCTATACTAAACTTGTGAAAAATCAAAACTCAAATGTCACTTTCTGAAGCTCCCGGAACCCTACCAAGTAGTCGGCTTTGAAGGGTTAAAGAAGGTGTGAGTGCTTATTTACCCACCCTTGGTAAATCAGCATACACAACTAGGCTTTTAAATTGAACTTATCCTATGGATGTTCTAACGTTGGTCCATTGTGCCTTTCAAGCAATGGATCTTTTTTAATTCCTAAGTAAGTTTCAAAAATGTGAAAACCAAATCAAACCAAATCTTAACCTATTAGTTATCTAATAATTCCAAATTCTAATGAGCCACTGAAGTTCTTTTGCAAAAGATGAGTCAGACACAAACTAATTATGCCATCTTGTAGATGATTAATTCTCTTTTTTAAAACTATAAAATTCACCCTAATCAGACACTCCTAGCAAAAGATATGGATAGATGAAGTTTGATTGCTAAATGATTCATTAAAACTTCATCCACAGTTTTAGGTTGGTTCCCTAATTCAAAAGACTTTGAGGTTTTGATGATATACTTAAAATATTTCTTGATATCTAACTCTGAAGTTTGGTCTTAAGTTGACACATCTATTGAAGTTTCATTCAATCCCAGCTTAGAACTTCATCCTTTAATATCTTGTTGGGTTTTTAGTCTTTTCTTAATTTTGAAGTTCCTATGGGCTCTAATTATCCTCCTTTACAAGCTTGTGGTTCTAAATTATGATTCTATTGTAACTTCTAAGTTCTAGATTAGCTTTCTTTGTTCTTTTGGCCTTGGTCTAACTTCTGTCAGTTTATTATTTCTAGAAAGTTTACATTTTCTTCTTGTAAATCTTTATTTTACCTCTCCAAATTGTTAAAAAGTTATTGATTTGAACTCTGAGCAAAAGTTATGAATGGATGAAGTTTGACCGCTAATCGGTACTTTTAAACTTCATCCTTTGTTTTCTCCTAATTTACAATTCAAAATCTACTTTTACTTTCGCTTTTGACTTCTAGATTTCTAGTTCTAACTTTAATTTCATTTTTGTTCCTCTTGGATGAATTTAACTACTTCTCATCCATTTTTACTCCTAAACTTCATTCAGACATATCTTTCTAGATTTCACTCCAATTTTTCAGTGTAATATGGTTTTGAAAACCTCAAGATCTAATCTATAAGCTTCTAACTTTGAAACTTGAAAGACAATATATCTTGTTCCTCTGACTTGGATTTCTAATTCAGCTCAAAGTTTTAAATGGCTAATTAAAAAAATTCAGGGAAGAATGAGAATTTAGTAACTCACCTCATGTTCAATGTCACCTTGTAGGTGGTTGTTGACACCTCCAAATTCCCCATTCTTTTCCATGATTAACTTCCTTGAGAGATTTTGCTCACCGCTTGAATATGAGGTTTTAATACAAATTTTGGAATTAAAGTCCCAACTACTTCTTCCTTTTGTTTCCTACTTCTTCCTTTTCTTCTAACACTATTGCACTTCAATTATTGCCTTTCTCCAATGGTTGACTTAGGACCACATTCAATTGATCTATCTCTACCTTATCTAAATTTGATTGGTTGAGAAGGATTCTTGAGACTTCTTTTTCTTCTTCCCCAACTCTATATTATCTCTCAACTTTGTTCTCAACTTCACAACTTCATTGTAATTGAGTTTTTGAACTCACATCTTGTTTCTATAGTATAGATAGTCTAGGAGTGAAAGAGTGGTGAGTTAGGAGGAAACTAAATGCTACTATTTGCTTGCTAATTCATACTCTTCCTCTAATTTCTACCTACTATTTTAATTTCTCCTCTTTCTACTTCTACTTCTATATTCTCTTGACCTCAGTCTAACTTTTGACAAATTACTATTTTTAGAAGTTTATTGTTTTTGATGGATAGAGCCTATTTTTAGCTTTCCGAAACTATAAGACACTTGTAATTTGGACTTTCCTACTAAAAGTTATGCATGGATGAATTTCTATTTGCTAATTGGTGTTTAAAACTTCATCCACTTATAACTTTTCCAATTCAACTTGATTTTCTTTGTACTTTATGTTGTTGAAAAGCTCTAAACCTCTACTATTATATTCTTAACTTAAATCTATACTATAACCTCCTTTTCATGGTCTAACTTTGCTTTTAGCCTCGGCTTCTAACTCTCAAACTCACTTTTGACAATTTACTATTTTTTAGACTCTGAGTGATTTTTTCTTATAGAAATTAAGATTATCTTTCTAAATTGATGTGGCACTTGTAATTTGGACCTTTTTAGTAGAAGTTATGCATGGATGAAGTTCTATTTGCTAATTGGTGTTTAAAACTTCATTCGCTTATATCATACTCATTTTAATTCGGATTTCTTTGTGTTTTATGTTTTTAGAAAGCTCTTGACCTCTACTATGAGATTATGAACTTCAATTTGTATTGACCCCTCTTTTTAGCGCTCTGACTACACCCTTGGTCTCAGCCTTAAAGAAAGATTAATATTAGAAATAACAACTTGATCAGACTAAGGCCAAAATGCATAACTACTTAAAAATTATCAAAGGAAGGGGGAGGTTTAAAGTTTCGCCGTATTTTTTAAATATGGAAAAATTCTAAAGAAATTTTGCAAGTACTTCTGCTACTTGGTGAAAACTAGAAGGATTTTAAAGGAAATTTTGCAAGCGCTTTCGCTACTTGGTGAAAATTAAAAGAATTTCTAAGAAAATTTTGCAAGTACTTCCGCTACTTGGTGAAAACTAGAAGGATTTTTAAGGAAATTTTGCAAGCGCTTTCGCTACTTGGTGAAAATTAAAAGAATTTCTAAGGAAATTTTGTAAGCGCTTCCACTACTTAATGAAGTGGTTGGAGAAAATAAAACAAGTTTACAACAACAAGACGCCAAGTACCAACAATTTCTGCAATTATAATTACAACAAACCCCCAAGTGGCATCGCCAAAATACAGTGGGGGGATTAGCACAAGCTTTAGTAAATGGAAACTCAAACTAACAATTTCAACAAATAAACCAACAAGTTCAACAACTAAAGGCCAAGATTTAAAGCGACCCCTCAAGTCCTTCAAAGCTTGGAAAACAACAACAAAAGTGCCCAAAAACAAATTCGTGTACAATTTGGAACCAATATTTGGCTCAATAGTCCAATCTAATGGACTAACGTGTATTTGGTACCAAAATGGTCACCAATTAGTAATAAAAGGGTTTGGTTTGAGAAAAAAAATGAGAGCTCTTACATACTTTTGCAAGGGCCTTACTCCTCCCCAAGTTCCTACAAGGTAATCTTATTTTTTAAGTTTTTCATCCTAGTTCTAACTTTTTAACTTTCTACGCTGGTCCAACATGCTAATTTTTGGAAAAAGACTCCAAATTACAAACGGATTGTGTCATTGGTTTCAGAAGTCCATTTTTAGTTTATAAAAACCCTCACCCCTTTTTCCTATGTCAAAATCACAAAGATTCCTAGTGCCAACTGAATGACAAAAAATAGATAAAAATTCAACTTTTGGAGATCAACTTTTCTATGAAAAGTAACTAGCCTAGGCTCTTTAGTAGGTATAAAAAGTAAGAAAAGACACCGCTTTAACTTCAATCCGATGCCGTATGCTCCCGATACACCGGTCAACTTCACACTTAATCTTCAATTTTATCAATTTTGAAGGATCTTGTTAGTTTGAGTCTTTTGACTATCGGAATGCTACGAAACTTGTTGGAGCTCATTATTAACATAAAAGAAGCTATACTAATTTTTAGTGAGATTTTACCGCAACTTGGATAATTTCTAGGAATTTTCCATCATAGCTTTAAGCGGTTGACTGCTTGGAAAAAGATCCTTTGGAGATTAAAAAAAACCGAGAATTTTCATAGAACCTCTCATGGAGTTCCACAAGAGATGTGCAAAATTATATTTTCACTTTGCACATCTACAAAAGGAGAATCAAATCCCGCTATCTCTTTTAACTTTTGGTAACTAGAGAATCTTTCAAATGAAAGGAAATCTTGGCGAACCAATTACTCCATTGGATTCCTGGCACGATTTCACTTCAAGTCACTATACTTAGGTTGTAGATGCCCTTCTCTGGTCCGTCTTGAGTTTTCTTCATCTGTAGATAATCATGAAGAATATGAGGTGAAAAAGGTATTTGATTCACATTGCAGACGTGGCAACATGGAATATTTGATACACTGGCGTGGATATAACATCAATGAACGCACATGAAAATCAGCAACAAATTTAACTAATGCGTCGCAAAAGTTATATGAATTTCACCAATTATATCCTGATAAATCACGGTCCACTTAAAAGTAGTAACGTCTTGGAGAAGCCTTCTCATCCAAAATCTGATATAAAAAGGAGAAAGTTCATACAATGGCACAGTCTTCATTTTAGTTTCAAGAAAAGTTAGTAGTCTTTTATTAAGTCTCAATAGAAACTCCAATATGTCTAATTGGAGAGTTTTCAAAGTCTCGTTACACTACAAGGGATTGCAGCCCTAGATGACAAACATTTGACAAAATTTTGCCCGAATTGACAGCAATCACTTTTAACAACCTTATTTTGTCAATTAGGACAGACCTGTCAATTTTTTGTCAACTTCTTATTAATTATTTATCAAGATCTTTATCAATAGAATCCACAAAACCCAAGAATCCAAAACCCTAGTCAAACAACAAACTATAGAGTGCCACTTAAGCAAATACAATTAGTGATCAAACCATTTAAGCACCCAATAAGTATCAACACTCACTTGTCAAGAATATGAGTGTTGGCTAATATATACAAGGCAGTAGAACATTTACCAATACATATGGGATAAGTGTGTTAGGGGAGGAGGAGGTGAATTACAAAATTGTTTAAAAACTAAATTTTCAGACCGGATTTAGGCATAGTAAATTAATTTTTTTTTTAAACTTTTAACTAAGATTAGTTGGAAAAATCAAATGAAGTTCCACCTCCAAAAATCCGTTTGAGATTTCAGGTCTCCAATAAAAAGTTATGGATAAATTCCAGATCGGGTGTTTGAAAAGTTTGAAATTCACAAGTTGAAATTTTCTATTCTTAATTTTGACATGGCATATGCCACGTGGTAGCCTCTAAGTAGTCAGACCCCCTATGTCTAATTTAAAATTTTGAAGTTATAGAATGTCCGAATTGATAGAATTCTGTCATGTGATTAACATAATTTTGTCAATGGAGTTACAAAATCTTGTCAGTCAGACCCCCTATGTCTAATTTAAAATTTTGAAGTTATAGAATGTCCGAATTGATAGAATTCTGTCATGTGATTGACATAATTTTGTCAATGGAGTTACAAAATCTTGTCAAATAGGTGTCCAACTTTACTTGAATCAGCCCCTCCTAATTGACAAAGGAATTGACAAAATTTTGTCATTTTTTTGTCAATTCAACCACAATTTTCCTTGTAGTGTAAGATCTAGAACGTGATCATGAATCTGAGTCTGAGCTAGAGATTGAGCTTTTTATGTCAAAACTTCTGGACCAGTCATTACAACCTCCAGATGTTGTAGTACCACAACGTGAAGACAAAGGTGGATCTTTGGCACAACGAAAGCGACCTCGTATAGATCAATCTTGGCACAACAATCTTCAACTTGATGCTCGAGCCTTGGTAATATTGTTGCAAGCTGGAAGTCTTGAATCCAACGGTCTAGAAGTAACATTCCAAGGATGTTTTGAAGATTTGAACATTGAGTACTATCATCCTAGAGTTCGCCCTATGGAAGGAAGTCATGGTCACAATCATTGATTCTAAGGACCAATACATCTTCTATCATCAGAGCAAAGAGCAATTTATATTGTAGATACTTTTCTTTGTATTTTAAATTTCTTGCAAATATGAACCATGCATCACATGAGCTCCTCTTTGAACTTGTTGCTAGAAAGGGAGGTAATGTCACGGACACTTTAGAAACTTCTAGGCTTTTTCATAGTCTTTTCGCACCTTCTGAAAACTTTCAAAGTCTTCCAGAAGCTTCCACTTTTACATATGAATTTAATAGTGGTTCAGGATTTTTTTTAAAGTTGAATCTCCCCTTTGAAGACAATCAAATTTTCAAACAAGGTACAACATTATGTAAAAAAAATTGTCTTACAATTTTTTGAAATTTCAAGCATTTTAGATCAGGTTTTAAAAAAAAACAAGTGTCATAGACAAATTCTAATATTAATTCCATAACTCCTGATAGTAAAATTTAGGTGAACTCATTTAATTTCTTGTAAATTAGAACAGCTTAGAAAAAGAATTTTCATTTGTAAACTAAAGAAGTACATCAATTTAATTTTTTTCCTAAATCCTAAATCTTTGCAGCATTTACTACTTTTACATTATGGTCCTCTTACTTTATCAGTTTCATTCGTGCTCTTACAAACTCCAGTTTATAAATTTTAGTGCAATCAAAACATCTAAGTATCATATTATAATTTTTTTTAAAAATTTAAAACAGTTTTGGTAATTTAGAATCCTACCAACATTCAAGAACAACACATCTCTCTTCAATACTAAATATTTCATTTGCACTTCATTTGCACGTTCTTTTGTACTTTGTGAGACAAAGTACAAGCCAGGCCAATTTTATATAAACTTAGATCTACGTGGAAAAATTAAATTAAATTATTTTTTGATGAGGTGCCCATGGATTATCATTGAAGAGCGTGCTTTCAACTTCTACCTATTTTTTGTTTATCATTTGCACTCCCATTGCATGTTTTTTTTAACTGTGAGAGACAAAGTATAGGCCAGGCCATTTTTGCATGAACTTAGGGCCACGTGGAAAAATTAAATTAAATTATTTTTTTGATGAGGTCCCCATGGATAGTCATTGAAAAGCGTGCATTCAACTTCTACCTATTTTTTGTTTCTCATTTGTACTTCCATAGTATGTTTTCTTGGGCTTTGTGAAACAAAGTACAGGCTCGATAATTTTTGCATGAATTTGGGGCCACGTAAAAAAATTAAATTAAATTATTTTTATGATGAGGTCCCCATGGATTGTCATTGAAAAGCATGCATTCAACTTCTACCTATTTTTTGTTTCTCATTTGTACTTCCATAGTATGTTTTTTTGGGCTTTGTGAAACAAAGTACAAGCTCGATAATTTTTGCATGAATTTGGGGCCACGTAAAAAAATTAAATTAAATTATTTTTATGATGAGGTCCCCATGGATTGTCATTGAAAAGCATGCATTCAACTTCTACCTATTTTTTGTTTCTCATTTGTACTTCCATAGTATGTTTTTTTGGGCTTTGTGAAACAAAGTACAGGCTCGATAATTTTTGCATGAATTTGGGGCCACGTAAAAAAATTAAATTAAATTATTTTTATGATGAGGTCCCCATGGATTGTCATTGAAAAGCATGCATTCAACTTCTACCTATTTTTTTGTTTCTCATTTGTACTTCCATAGCATGTTTTCTTAGACTAGTCAGACAAAGTACAGGCTCGGTCATTTTTGCATGAACTTGGGGCCGCGTGGAAAAATTAAATTAAATTATTTTTTTGATGAAGTGCCTATGGATTATCATTGAAGAGCATGCATTTAACTTCTACCTATTTTTAATTTCTCATTTGCACTTCCTTTACATGTTTATTTGGACTTGGAAGACAAAGTACAAGCCCGGCCATTTCTTTGAAGTTTTGAAATGCGATTCTAAATTGACTCCCTTAATATTTGTTGGAATATGGCATGACCTAAATTTATACCTAAACAAAAAATGTCAAACTAGTTTGCACGGATTTTAGATTCATTGACCCCTTTTGTGATTTCTTATTTACATAACATGTATATAAAAATTAACGTAAGTTGTATTGAATTTCATTTTTAAAAGTAAAAATATCAACTTTTATTGAATTAAGACAAATAGGGAGCAAGGTTGTAGAAAAAAATTAATCTACTACAGTGTCCTTGAATTCCTTTTTAAAGGAAAAAAATTTATGATCTTCTCTTTAAAGAGAAAAAATGGGAAACATATTCATTGAACTTGTTCTTAAATCATTAAAGAAATCAAAAGTGATTTTTCATCTCATAATGCCAATTAATTTTCAACAAAAGCACAACAACCACTTAGGTGATCTACTAACTACTTGATATGATTTGTGGTAACCCACCTAAGAGGCTATTGCACTGATGTGCCCACACACGTCCCTTTAAATTAGCATGAGTTGGGAATACCAATAATTATGGGATAATGAAAGGTACTACTACAAGCTAAACTAGATGTCTAGCTTATTCTATATGAAGTACATATTCATCATAGATTTGCAGATTATTCAAATTTGAAATTTTTTATTTTAAGTTACAAGTTTGATTCGTCATTTGTACAAACTGTCTTAAGAATGTTCAAGTGGAAAAATTGTATCGATTATGACGTCTGAATTACATAACAACACATAAAACTTTTGTTCAAAAATTTAAAAAAATAGAAAGCAAATTTGTGGACTTCTTTGTTAATTCTATTACCTAAATGTTCAAATCATTCAATTGACCCGCACATGCTCCTAATCTTTATAAGGGTGGTTCAAAGCCATATTACACGTAGAGGATTTGTGCATCAAAAGTGGCCTAGTGATAGATCGCATCCACCAAATTCATTTATGAAGTTGATTCTTATTTATAAAGAAAAAAATGAAGGTGTTCAAGCAAAAGAAAATGGAGAGCTAATTTTATTGACTCTTATATGAGTTCATTGTATTACTTAAAAGTTAATATTAAAAACTTTAATTTTTAAGTGATGGTCGATGTGTTCATAATTTTAATGGGGGTTGTGCAAAGCAATATGACTTAGATGATGTGTGCATAAAAAGTGGGTCATAGATCATCACATCTAAAAAATTTATCTATGGAGTCAATTTTTGTTTCAAAAAAATAATTAGAAGAACATATTTTTTTTAAATGGGAAAAAACTAAGTGCTTTAGCATCAAGTTTTTTGGCTTGTCCATTTCATTAGCCAAATGAACCGAAAAATGTTAAATTGTAGATGTTTCAATTATCAATCATTATTCTATCTCAAAAGTGTTGACTTAGATTTATTTTAATTGTATAAACATAAAATTTATTTTGGAGATTATATTTCAAATTTGTAGAATTTACTATCGAATAGATGCATTTATTAATATAGAATATATTGAATTACACTAGAGTTGTTATGATTTTTTTTTTGTTATTAGTAGATTTAATATTTTCATTAATTTAGAATATATTGAATTAATGGTGCATTAATTTTTTTTCTTTACCCTAAGTAGTTGCAATACCAAAGAACCCTAAACATTGCAAAAAGAAAAAGAAAGCACATGCAGTATAAATCTTGTGTACATAAACCTTTAATTCACTTCTAAATTAAATTTTCTTGAATATTTCAAAAATATGATATGGAATGATTTAGTAAACTACAAAAATACCTGAACCGCAAACCCTAAACCTTGTAAATCCTAAATCCTAAATCCTAAACCCTTCTTTTTTGTTACAATCTTGTAACTATTTGATGCTATTTAAGTTTATATAACTTTAGCAAAAAAGAAAGGATTTATGTAAAAAAAGGAAAAAATAAAGATGGGAGACCATTTATACTTCAAATAATAGGAAAAATGAGAGTATAACTTTTTCCCTAGTATAATTAAAAATGGGACTTTGAATATTTTAACTCTACCATTTTTAATATATACATTTTTGATAGCTTATAATGTTGCAATTTAGAAAGCATTATAGTTTTGTCTTATAAATTATCTAGTACTTTATGTTTAAGGGGTACTATTATATTCATTTAAATTAGTGGGATACAATGATTAATTATATTAATAATCCCACCCACCCTCCCTTTATTACCCTCAGTTATACTAGAGTATTAATTTGTCAGTTAAGTACAATACTTAGTAGTAGTAGATATAATTTGAGCTAATCAAGCTAAATATAATATAAATCATGTTACTTCATTGAGGTACAAATAATCATATGATACCCAAGTTGGTGGGTAGGTCAGCTTATCAGCAACCTACTCAGTACTTCGATAAGGCTTCAGTCCGAACAAGCTCCAGTCGTCAGCATCAATCAGGCCAGTATATATGACACAGTATGCTGACTGACAGCACTAGTACAGCAAGCCCTAGTGGTGTAGAACATCAACTTTTTTCGTTTATTGCTTTCTCAGGGTGTGTTTATTTACTGATCTTTGGGAGATATGGCTACGGCATAGGTCCTTTTTTTGCTCTTGTTTTTCTTTATATAATTGGTTTTTCTTTGTATGATGGTTGAACGTTTAGGGTGTGAGCAGCGATTGTTTCGAAGTACTAATAGGATTGCTTGTAGCGGTGAATAGTATGGAAATCGATCTATAGTGGGTGAAGTCATGAGTAAGGTGAGAAACGCTTAAAGCGGAAAAGGAAGGATGGCTTTGGATCTCTATTACCAGAGGTGAGAAGTGACAATTTCCATCAAGCTTTAAGCGGAGAATTAACACATCAAGTAACAGGCAATGGGAGACAAGTGTGGCTGAGAGTTTTCCAACAGAAGTAAACTTTGGTACGGGGAGTTAGAATTGCAGCAATTGATCACGAGAAGAGTTTTTCAAAGCCTTTTTTATACCAAGACGAAGATCAGGGTTTAGGTGAGAGACCTTTCATAGTGCCATTATTTGAATGAATGAGTAGCTGTGCATGTCAAAGTGAAAGATGTGTGCTTGAAAGTGACTTCATTGTGCTAGGTTAAACTAATTTTCCTTTGGAAATTGTCGCTTGAAGCACAGTAGAGTTGTTGAAGTTCATTTGCCGACAAAAAAGTTAGTCAGCTTCAAGCAATTTCAGGGTTTAGTATTCTTTTTTGGGGTATAAAACATGAATGGAAGATTGTGAGTCTCGGTTTCATCACCTAAGACTCAAAATTTCTTTTTTGGAATTCTTATATGTTTTGAATGTAGTTTTAGGTGTTAAAAGACCTAAAGAGTGTGTTAGACCAGAATTAGTGTTGTACATGCCAAAATAGCTCCTGGTCATGTTATATGTAGTTTTTCCTAAAAACACCTAAATCCCGCATATAAATAGGGTAGAAATCCACATATTGTAAATAATAAGCATGTTAGTAAAAATTGCCCGATTATCTACATTTATTTATACAATGAGACGTTATCGTGATGTGGGCCGTCTATTATTTGAATTAGACATCTTGTTAGCTGAAAAATTAGTTGTTAGTATTGTATGTTGTGAGTTGCTAGTCATGGGGTATGTAAGTGTTAGGAGCCTTACTCTTGACTATGTTGTTGCCGGTTGATAACCGGTTGTTAGTAGTTGATACTAGGGTAGTGGAGTTAAGGTTAGGGTTAGCCGGCGGGGTTTGTGGTGGCTACTAGAGGCAAGGGCTGGTCCTTTGCTCTCTCTCTTTTTTTCTTGTCTCTTGGAGGGTTGGAGGAGGTAGAGGTACTTGAGTGAGTGAGTTGTGTTGTTGTTATGGGAGATTTATTTGAAGTAAAGTATTGATTTGGGGAGCTTTTATGTAACATTTTGTAAGAATATTGGTTGAATGTTATATTTTGGATCTGGGCTTTTGAAGAGTTGATACATAAGTGTGCCAAGTTTCAAATCTAAATCTAATATGAAGAAAAAATTATGAGGCGTTGAAGTGGGAGGTGTTTGGATTTCAAGGTAGCCAAGGAGGGTATATTAAGGAGCGTCATTCTTATTGGATTTTTGTGATATGAACGTGAAACTTGGAGGGTAGTCTTCTTATCTTATCTTCTACTTTGTGCCAAAAATTTATCTTCAATGGACTTAAGATCTAAGAGTTATGTACAAAATACAACCGGGGTGTGGAGGCAGTGAAGGTTTAGAAGGTCAATATTGAGGTATTGTCCACCAAAGTTGGTCAGTATCTTGGATTGAGTTGAAGTTGGTATAGGAGTATTTAAGTAGTTGATCTACAATGTGGCAAAGTTTCAAGTTATTTGGAACTACTGTCCAATAGTTATGGTAGATCAAAGTTAGGTATGAGAGTTTAGGGATATTTGACAAGGGTTAGGAAGTCAATATTGGGGTAATGTCTACCAAAGTTGGATAGTATCTTAGATTGAGTTGAAAGTTTGTATGAAAGTATTTAAGTAGTTGATCTATAATGTGGCAAAGTTTCAAGTTATTTGGAATTACTGTCCAATAGTTATGGTAGATCAAAGTTAGGTATGAGAGTTTAGGGAAATTTGACAAGGGTTAGGAAGTCAGTATTGGGGTAATGTCCACCAAAGTTGGACAATATCTTGGATTAAGTTGAAATTCGGTATGGGAGTATTTAAGTAGTTGATCTATAATGTGGCAAAGTTTCAAGTCATTTAGAACTACTATCCAATAGTTATTCTAGATCAAAGCTAGATATGGCAATTTCTAGGCTATTGAAGGAATTATAGGATAGGAATTTGGGAATATAGGGACCTTGAAGGTAGGGTTATGATTATTTAGGGTGTTAGGGAGATTATTGATGTATACAAAGCACTTTCACACCAAAAGCTCAGTGCTATTCCGAACCTAATCACAAAACCTTGTGACAATGTAAATTGGCTAAATTGGTCTAAGGGAATCTTGTAAGAACCTCAAGATACATTTCCCAAGAGAGGTTTTAGTTTCCCCATTCCATCGACGAAATAGTAGAAACCCCAATTTTTAGCCTACAGGTGGAGAAACTCAAACTGGAGCATCAAAGGGCATTTACGACATAAGTATGGGGATTCTAGGTGGAAATCATGCCAAGAGTCCAACGGCAAAATCAGTTCGCTAAGATTACCCTTTGTATAGAAGATTCCCTGTTCACCAGAAGTTAAAGGAGATAGCGGACTTTGTATTCCTTTTCTACATGCACAAAGTAAGAATTTAAGGTTGCACATCTCTTGAGGAACTCCATGAGAGGTTTCCCAAAAAGTCTTGGTTTTTTCTGATCTTCTAAAGATTTTTTTCAGAGCAGTCAACCGCCCAAATCCAAGATGATAAATTCATAGAAATTACCATGGGTGCGGTAAAGTCTCACTAAAAATTAGGTTAGCTTGTTTTATGCTAATAACATGCTTCAACAAGTTTCAAGACATTTTGATAGCCAGAAGACCTACAACTAGGAAGATCCTCCCCAAATCGACAATTTCAAATATTACGGAGGAGTTGACCGGCGTATCGGGAGCATATGGAATCGGAATGGGGTCCAAATTAGGTCTTTTCTTACTCTCTGTGAGTGCCCATTTGGTCACTCATGATTCGAAATTGTTTTTTTGGGGTTTTATAAAGTTTTGAGTGTAATTTTATATACAAAAAACCCAAAAAAGAGTGAATAACCAAAACGGAGATGTCACATACCAATATGACCATTGGTCCTAATTGAGGCATTTCTTGTTATTTGTAACCAAATCCTGCATGTAGATAGGGTAGAAACCCAGAAATTGTACAAAAGAACCATGTTTAGTAGAAATTGCCCAACTTGTCTAAACCTGCCTTTCAGTGATAGATCCTAACCAAATTGGTCCAAGGGAACTATGTAAAAACCTTAGTATAGATTCCCAAAGAGAGGTTTCAGTTTTCCCATTCCATTGGCAAAATAGTAGAAACTCCAATTGTTAATCTGCAGGTGAAGAAAACTCAAGACGAATCATAGGAGGGCATCTACAACTTAAGTACGGTAGTTCGAAGTAAAAATCATGCCAGGAGTCCAACGGAGCAATCGGCTCACCAAGATTCCCTTTTATTTGGATGATTTTTTTTTATCGGAAGTTAAAGGAGATAGCAGGATTTGATTCTCCCTCCTTAGATGTGCAAAACGGGAATATGAGTTTGCACATCCCTTGTGGAACTCCATAAGAGGTTCCATGAAAATTCTCGGTTTTTCTGATCTTCAAAAGATTTTTTCCGGATAGTCAACCGTTGGAAGTAATGATGAGAAATTCCTAGAAATTATCCAAGCAGTGGTAAAATCTCACTAAAAATTAGGTTAGCTTCTTTTATGTTAATAACAAGCTCCAATAAGTTTCATGGTATTCCGATAGTCAAAAGATGCAAAACCATCAAGATCCTCCAAAATTGGCAAATTTAAAGATTAATCGTGGAGTTGACCGGCGTACAGGGAGCATATGGAATCAGATTAAGGTCGAAGCGGGGTCTTTTCTTACTCCCTTACACCTACTAAAGAGCCTAGGCTAGTTACTTTTTTTAGAAAAGTTGATCTCCAAAAGTTGGGTTTTAATCCAATTTTGGTCTTTCAATTAGCGCTAGAAATCTTTGTGATTTTGACGTAGGAAAAAGAGGAGGGGATTCTAGCAGACTAAAAATGGCCTTCTGAAGCCAATGGCGCAATCCGTTTGTGATTTGGAGCATTTATCCAAAAGTTAGGAATTTGGACCAATGTAGAAGTGAAAATTAGGCAAATTAGATGAAAATCTTAATTGATAAGATTACCTTGTAGGAAAAAAGAGGAGGGGGGTGCCCTTGGGAGAGTATATAAGGGCACCCATTCTCCTCTCAAAACACCCCTTAGGTTCATTTTGAACCGCCTTGTTTTCATTTGGGTCCATTTAGTTGGATTTAGGCCATTTAGGCCACGTTGCCAAATTTCCTTGTTTTTGGAGCATTTCAAGCTCCTTTGTTGTTGTTTTTGGAGCTCTCTTGAAGGACTTGGGGTCCCTTCAAGCTTAGCTATTTTCTTGTGGTGTTTCTTGTGGGTTATTTGAAGTTTGGGTGATGTTTTGTGGAGTTCTTATATTTTGTTGACGTTTTGTAGGTGTTTTGAGCTAACTTTGTACTAATACTAGAGGTTCTTCCCTTATGATTGACGATGCCGCTTGGGGAAACTCTCTAGCATCGTTTTAGTTATTTTAGCACTAACATTTGATAGCTTATTGTTTACTAACAAATCATTTTCCTTGTGGTTGTCCGTATTCTCCTTGTTTCTTGCATCGGCGAAGCTTTGACTTTGTGTATTAGAAATTGTCTTAGAAATTAGAGTGTTATTAAAAAGACGGCGGAGCTTTGAACCTAGGTGTTAGAAATTGTCTTAAAATTTAGAGTATTTTCAAGAAAACGGCGGAGCTTTGAACCTAGGTGTTAGAAATTATCTTAGAATTTAGAATATTATCCAAAAGACGGCGTAGCTTTGATTTAGAATCCTTCCCAAAAAATTTCCAAGTTGCCGCCTAGGAAAAAATATTTGTAGTGAGAAAATCCGCAAAAATTCCAAATTTGTGTTACTTTTTTGAGGCCAGCTTCTAGAGCCAGCCCCGAATTCACCTCTATCAGGGCGGCCAAACCCCCGACAGGGGGAGCCAAGGCCTTGGGACCGGGTCATCAATCCCGGCCCGGCTAGGACTCGAGACCGGGAAGTGAAGCCCCGGCCCGGCTAACTAACCCGCTTTGGCAGGCCGACCAAAGCCTCCACTAAACGCCTTGGCAGGCCAACTAGGGCCTCCGACCAAGTAGTGCGGCCTTTGGCCCAGGGTGTTGCGGACGCAACTCTTGGACAGAACCAAGATCAGAATTGAGGGGAAACCTCAAACAAGAGCTGGATTAAGACTAGAATGGAGGGGATTCCTCCAACAAGAGCTAGAAGAAGAGTCAAAGATGCAGAAATAGACTTGGATTGATGTAATCAAGAGAAGAATACAACTGGTGTTGAAGAGAGTGAGGAGCAACGGCCCTGGACTCTCTATTTATACTAGACTTTTGGAAACTTTCAGAGTAAGGTCCTAGAGACCTTGGGAAGCACCCATGGGACCTTCCGAAATCTATGAAAGTCAAGCAGAACCTCCGGAAGCTTATGGAAGCTTCCGGAGGCATCTAGATTTGTATGGAAGCTTCCGGAAGTTTGTGGAAGCTTTCGGAAACTACTAGAACTATACGGAAGCTTGTGAAAGCTTTCGGAAACTAGTGGAAGCTTCCGGAAACTAGTGGAAGCTTCCGGAAACTAGTGGAAGCTTCCAGAAACTAGTGGAAGGTTCTAGATACTAGTAGAAGGTTCTAGAATCTTCTAGAACTTACTCTAAACTAATTAACGACTAAACTATACCAGTATTAGGTCTCACGGGAATCTGTGGGGTGTGGATGAAGTCTGGTATGGCACGTCCGTGACATCACCCCCCCTTTAAGGAACGAGTTCCTCTGTGGGCCAATAATAAAACTGGAAAAAGAATATTCACGTGGGATTCACGTGGACCAGACAAAAGAAAAGAATGTACAGAGTACGGAAAACCGTTAAATCGAATGTCGGCACTAGTGGCGGAAGGCGGTGTACGGAATATCGTTACGGATGTCGGAGAACCGTTAGCGGTGAAGAATGTTTTGAAGGCGGCGAACGACGGCGGGCGGCGGCAGGAACAGTACAGCAGTCGATCAGGAACAGTAGGCGGGTAGTATAATAGTATAGTTTAGTCAGGTGGTAGCACCGGCGACGTAGTGGTCGGATTGTACCGATTGATGTAAGCGGCACGGGTTTGATTCCGTTTGCATACTGGCCCCTAACCCTAAAGAGACTAAGCTAATCCTTGACTGTTGCGTCGTCGGTACCCCCTTCTTTTCACTGTTTTCTTCCAAAACTTCTGCACTTGCACCTGCACCAAGAACAAGACACAAGACTCGGTGCTGGTGTTAGTCCAGATGTGTTGGACTCAAACATCTTTTGCACTTGGTTTTGTCGGATATTGACAATGGAACTCCTCGATCATTTTAGGAACATTATCAAAATGAGCAGCAGGCTCCCAAGTTCGTTTGCTTACTTTATAGCCTTGCCAATGTACAAAATACTCCAATTTTCTTCGGTTGATGCGAGAATCAAGGATCTCAAAGACTTCGAATTCTTCTTCTCTATCAAACTTTATTGGTGGCGGAGGTACTTGCAGCCGTCCTAGAATAGTTAATTCTTTGTAGGACTCAAGCAAGAAAACATGAAATACTGGATGAATTTTCATAGATGTGAGTAGGTCCAATCGATACGCTACCTCATTGATTTCTTTACTCACAAGAAAAGGTCCAAGACGATGATAGTCGAGTTTGTCACTAGGTCGGCGAGTCTTCAGATTACGACGGAGAAGCCAGACTTTATCTCCAATTAAGATTTTCGGATGTTGTTTTCGAGACTTGTTTGCATTCATTTTCTGTTGTTCTTGAGCTTCTATAAGTCTTGCCTTTATCTCCTCGTGAATCTCCGAAAGCCTAGAAACAAGATCTTGCGCAGTTGGATTCTGTGCCTGACTAAGATTTAAAGAATCAAATCGTGGATGATAAGCATAGTTTGCAAAGAATGGAGTTTGCCGGAACGACTCTTGAAATGTATTGTTGTAGGCAAACTCAACAACTGGAAGCAGGTCCACCCAATTATCTTGATGATAATTGATGGAGCATCTCAAATGCTGCTCCAACACTTGATTAACTTGTCCGATCTGTCCATCTGTCTGTCGATGATATGCCGATGATAGATCTTGAACAAAGATTGCCAAAACTTCACTTGTAAGATCTTGAACAAAGATTGCCAAAACTTAGATGTGAATTGCGTACCACGATCAGAGATGATATCATCAGAAAGCTCATGATATTTGTACACATTCTCTATGAAAAGTTTCGCCGTTTCTTTACCCGTGATTGTCTTGTTGCATGGCACAAAGTGTGCCATCTTTGTTAGGCGATCGACGATGACGAAGATGGAATCAAAGGCTTTGGACTTTGGAAGGTCCGTAATAAAGTCCATGGATATAGAAGACCATGGCTTGTCCGGAATTGGAAGTAGGTGTAATAATCCATATGGTCGATGTCGAGGGATTTTGGATCTTGAACAAGTGTCACATGTCGTGACGTAATCTTTGACAGATTTCTACATTTGTGGCCACCAGAAATCTCTTGAAATTAGTTCCATGGTCTTGTTAAAGCCAAAATGTCCCGCTGTTGGAAAATCGTGTCGAGACTAGAGCACCCGAAGTCGGCATGGACCTTCAGGGACATATAATAGTCTTTGATAGTATAAGAATCCATCCTTGAACTGGAATCTTGGATCAGTATCATCTCGGGATATTTCACCTCCATGTGATCTATGGATTCGTGAACTGGAAGTAGGTAGATTCGGGGAATCCAAATTTATAGCCTCAAGAGTTTGAGAGTTCGTGACTAAAACATCTCCAGAATTAAGAACATCAGAATGGCTCTTGAATTTCAAAGCCAAAGGATCAGAGCGTAAACTTACGCGAATATTTTGGAGAAATGCTGCATCCACCAAAGTTGTAGTGCGCGCGGCTCGGAGCAGAAGTTGTTCAGGCTTGAGCAGGATTTGTTGTTGTTGGTCATATGCTGCATCGCCTTCCATTGGTGCAAGATAAATTCGTCTTGATAAAGCATCGGAACGAACTTGTTGTGAACCAGGCCGATATGTGATGATAAAATTGAAACGTGATAGCAATATGCTCAAACGTGATAGCAATATGCTCCAACGTGCTTGTCGCCGATTTAGCACTTTTGCTGACATGAAGTACTCGAGATTCTTGTGATCAGTGTAAACTGTAATTGGATGTTGAGCTCCTTCAAGGAAATGTTGCCATTCTTGAAACGAGTCGACAATGGCCAATAACTCCTTGTCATGAATCTCATAGTTGATTTTTGCAGTCGTGAATTTTCTCGAGTGGAAAGTAGTAGGATGGAGGCGTCCATCTTCTCCATGTTGGGAGAGAACCGCTCCGAGGGCATAATCAGAAGCGTTGCTTTCAAGGAAGAAAGGCTAATCCTTCTGAAAGTCAGGATGAATCAAGATTGGCGCCGAAGTAAACGCCATTTTCAGGATTTCAAATGCTTGGTCTGCTTCCATACTCCATTCAAGCTTGTCCTTGCAGATGAGTTGTGTTAACGGAGCAGCAATCTTGGAATAGTCTTGAATGAAGATTCGATAGAAGTTTGCAAAACCGAGGAAACACTGAACATCTCGAACTGTTGTCGGTCTCTTCCATTCAAGAACTGTTTGAATTTTCTTAGGGTCCATGCATAAACCCTCTCCAGAGATGATAAAACCCAAAAATTCGACTTGGGGTTGGTGAAAGATGCACTTTTCTAGCTTGGCGTATAGCCTAGCATTGCGTAGCTTCTTCAATACCAAACGAACATGTTTCTCATGATCTTCTTCATTCTTTGAAAAGATCAGAATGTCATTAAGATAACAAACGACAAAATCATCCAAGAATTCTCGGAAGACGTCGTTTATTAGATGTTGGAATATGGCAGGTGCATTTGTAAGACCAAAAGGCATGACGTTGTATTCAAAGTGTCCATACCTTGTTCTAAATGCGGTCTTCCATTCGTCACCTTCTTTAATGTGTACTAGATTGTAAGCTTCACGAAGGTCGATTTTGGTATATACTTTAGCTGGACCCAGTTGATCAAGAAGTCCAAAGATCAAGGGCAGTGGATATCGATTCTTGATTGTAATCTTGTTTAGTCCACGATAATCCACGCACATTCAAAGTGAACCATCTTTTTTCTTCACAAAAAAAATGAGAGCTCTCGTAGGCGACTTAGAATGTCAGTTTTTGTCAAGGTTCTCATCGATATATTCTCGCAAAGCTGCGAACTCATTCTGAGAAAGATTATAGATTGGTCCAAAAGGTGGTTGAGTACCTTCTTGAAGATCAATTCTACAGTCGTACGGCCGATGTTGAGGAAGTACATCTGCATTCTTCTTTTCGAATACGTCTTCATATTCCTTGTATCAAGCCGGAAGTTGACTAGAAGCTTGAACTGGTTCAGATGTAAGAGTTGCATAGATAACAAACGTGGTTCCTGTCTTTGCAGCTCTCATGAATGCTCTAGCGCCAACAAATAGAGGGATTTGGGCTCTAGATGCCTTGACTGGACGAAGATATATATTTTTGGATTTTTGAACAATAGGTGTATTAATATTAGAAGGGATATCACTACTTTTTTGTTGAAATGTCAATACTCGAGTGTTCCAATTAATATCAGGGTTGTATCTATCTAACCAGGAAAGTCTTAACACAACAGGGTTAGACGGGGATTTAATAACATTAAAAACTATAGAACTTTGGTGACTTTCTACAAAGATGTCTAGTGGTTTGGTTTCTTCAGTTACATCACCAGATACAAGGGGTCTACCATCAATACCCTCTACATGAACAGGGGATTTTTTTGTGTCTAAGGGCAAATTATGCTTTTGCGCAAAGTTTTTATCTATAAAACAGGCTGAGGCTCCAGAGTCTAACAAGGCTTTTGTTTTAATACTAGAAAGGCCAAACTTTAATAATAGAGGTACTAAGAAACAAGGAGAAGGTTCAGAAGATAGGATAGGACCTATAGACTACGTATCTCTCGCAAGCCACACGGTCCCTATTGTGGCTGGGTGTTGTCGTTTTCCTAGTCTTCTACCTCCTTCACGACCAAATGATCTGCCGAAGTATATCGGAATTTGTGAGGCTTCGAAGTAGAGACCTTCTTGTGGCAATTGTGTGCTCTATGACCTTTTTTGCCGCAATATAGACACAAGTCTTCTTTACGACGGCGTTCTTTCTCTTCTTGAGAAAGTTTCAAGACCTTGGAAGCGTCAATTTGCATTGGCTCAGGAAATGATGTGTTGTTTTGACGTATTGGCGTTGCAGCATCAACTCGAAACGGTCCTGACGATGATCGGTGCTTTTGTCGACGCTCAAAAAGTCGATTGTCACACCGCATTGCTTGTGTAACAACTTTTGAAAGTGTAGTTGGATCTGAAAGATTCAACAACAAGTCCTTGACGTCGTCTCGTAATCCTCAACAAAAAGCGCTGATAAGAGCTTTGTCGTCCCAATCCACGTCACAAGCAAGTTGTCGAAATTCTGCAGCATAAATGGAAGCTGCACGCGATCATTGTTGCAACGAACGAATTTTCGTTGTTACAGTTCTTTCTTTGTCCGTTTTACCAAAAATATTGGTGAATTTTTCAAGAAAGTCATGAAAATCTTGAAGTAGTGGAGAATCTTTCTCCACAAGTGGTGAAAACCATGATAAAGCAGATCCAGACAGTAACGTACCAATAAGTTCTATTTGAGTTTCTTTAGTAGGATATCGCAATGGCTGCATACGGATGATCAGCCGAATTTAATTCACAAATCCTCGAAACTTTGAGCAGGTTCCGTCGAATTTGTTTGGAAGTCCAATCCTTGGCTCTTTTGTTGTTTGTGGAGCTGGATTTGTGACAACAGCTACAGGCCTTAGAGACCTTGAAGTTGAAGCTTGAAGCTGCTCGAATGCATGTCTCAAGTTGTTGTTTTCCTCTTGAAGTTGCTGCAGCGCGCTCCACATTTCATTGACTAAAATTCCTTGATCGAAGCTAGTGTCTCCCATCTTGTACTCAACCAACTTCTACAGATAGATATAGAACCAAAGTTCCCTTTGAAAAGTCCTTGGTATGACTAATGGATGAGAAGACCTCAGAAAATTTTGATATTCAACTTCTCCGCGCACTCGAACAAAGACGTCCCTCAACTCAGTTTTTGATCTGCAGGCTATGAAAACTTTTAACATTGGTATAATTGGAATTGGAAGACGATTCAAGTCCATACATTACTTACATCAAAACTCTGGGAAACAAACTTTCAAGTATAGAAGATCTGAACAAAAGAAAAGCAAGATTCGGAAGCACTCTCTTCAAACTGTTGCAGACGCAACTCTTGGACGGAACTAAGATCAAAATTGAGGGGAAACCTCAAACAAGAGCTGAATCAAGACTAAAATGGAGAGGATTCCTCCAACAAGAGTTAGAAGAAGAGTCAAAGATGCAGATATAGACTTAGATTGATGTAATCAAGAGTAGGGTACAAGTGGTGTTGAAGAGAGTGAGGAGCAACGGCCATGGACTCTCTATTTATACTAGACTTTTGGAAACTTTCAGAGTAAGGTCCTAGAGACCTTGGGAAGCACCCATGGGACCTTCCGGAAGCTTATGGAAGCCTCCGGAATCTAAGAAGGTCAAGTAGAACCTTCCGGAAGCTTATGGAACCTCCCCTCCTCACAAACAAAAACTTGAAACTTGAAATTTATTTTTGTTTGTCTTTTCAAAACTTTGCCATAGGAATTAGGAAAGGACAAAAAAATAGGAGGGAGGAAAAAAATAGAGATAGGAGAGAAGAGGAGAAATAGAGGTGAAGGGAAACAAATGATCATACAAGAATATATAAAATTGCCATAGGAAACAAAATTAGGAGAATAGCATAGTAATTGCGCACTTTTAGGTGTCCCTCACGAAACCCCTCTAAATCTCGCCCCTTTTGGTGCACCTCGCATCTCTCTCTAAACACCAAGTACAAACAAAAAATAATGAAGAGTTATGAGAGATAGAGAATTAGTAGTAGATTAGAATAGAATTAGAACCATACCAATACGGGGTCCAATAGGATTGAGACACGAAGGGTGGACCATGTGAAATGTTGTAAGGTGTCATTAGGCAAGCAAAAAAATGGAAAAGTAGTGGTTAGGAGTTAAGAGCTTTCTAAGCCAACCATTAGAAAAGTATAGTATAAAATCCCAAATAGAAGAAAGGAGGAATAGTAGCTAGAATTTAGTTGCAAATTTGTATTAAAAGTCTACTTTCAAGCGGTGAGCATAAATTACCGAGCAATGGAACCATAGAAGAAAATAGAGATCTTGGAAGACTTATCTACAACGTCCAAGACGACTTACAAAGTGAGGTAAGATTCTAAATACCCAAATTACTATTAAATTGCAAAGTAGATAGTTTTAAATACCTTAGCCGATTTAACCTTTTAAGTCAGAATATTCAAACTAGATTTTTTTTCAAGTTTTAGATTCAAATTGTGATACCTTTAGTTTAGAGGTTTTCAAAAATGTCTCACACTTAAAAATCCTACGAAAAATGAGAAAGATAGAGACGGATGAAGTTTAGGGGTCAAAATGAATGAAAGTTAAATAAATCATCCAAAGTCAACCATATTAGAAAGTCAAATAGTAAATCTCAAGTAAAATTATAAGGTAGATTAGTAGAAATCAATGGATGAAGTTTGATGAACCAATTAGCGGTCAAACTTCATCCTTCCATAACTATTGTTAAAAAGCTTGGATGAGGTCGAGTTTTATATTTTTAGAAATGGCATAACATGTTCTATCACTTAAAAATGATAAATTTAGACTGAATTCATTTTGAATAAAAACCACATTGGCTTAGTTAGTTGAGATAAAAGGGTAAAATTTATAGTTATTTAAAATTTCTTGATGTTTTGTTTATTTTTCACATGTAAAAGTTAGAAAAGATCCATTGCTTGGAAGGCACGATGGATTGACGCTAGGCACCCTTAGGACAAAACTTACAAAACAATACTAAGAACCTGGTTGTGCAACGCTAGTTTACCATGGGTGGGTAAAAAAGTGCTCACACTCTCCCAAACCTACTTGAGGCCCTAGTCTAATTACTTTCTTCAGAAAAGTCAACCTCCAAAAATTGGGTTTTTACCCTTTTTTGGTTTTTAGTTGGCGCTAGCTTTAGGTGGTTTTTTGACTGATGAAAAAAGGGTGAAAGGTTTCATGTAAATTAAAAATGGCCTTATAAAGCCAATGGCGCAATCCGTTTGTGATTTGGAGCATTTCTCCAAAAGTTAGAATTTTGGACTAATGTAGAAAGTTAAAAAATTAGAATTAGAATGAAAATCTAAAGAGATGGGATTGCTTAGAGTGCACTGCAAGTCTTTTTTGATTTTGAGGATCAGGAGAAGGTATATAAGGCCTTCCCTCCTCACTCACTCTATCTCTCTTGTAGTCTCATGGTCTTCTAAATTTTGGCCATTTGAGCCATAGTTTGTGTTTCTTTTTTGTGTCATTTGGAGAAATTTTGGTTGGAACAAAACTCTCAAAGTTTAGTTGTGTACTAGTTTGTAAATCATGTCTTAGAATTTGAGGTTAATTTCTCAATACGGCGAAGCTTTGACTTCAAGTCCTAAGATTGTTGTAGAACTTTGATGATTTTCTAAAAGACAGCGGAGCTTTGACTTCAAGTCCTAGAAATATTATAGAAATTTAATGATTTTCTAAAAGACGGCGAAGCTTTTGCTTTATCACTAATCTCAAGTGTCTCCCTTTTTGTTAGTTTTTTAGGAACTATAGTTTAGAATTAAACAAAAATTGTTTTATAAGTGTAGGACATTTAGGACACTTAGAAGGGTGAATAAATAAGCGCTTACAAAGATGCTGAAATAATTTCAAATAGTACGCTTTAAGCTGTGTAACTGTTGTTGATCTTTAAAAAATGTTTGAAACAACAAACTAATTGAAGAAGTCTGTTGTGTAAACAAAGATCGTTCTACACAATAGATTGAGTGCCACAATCAACATCTAAAATACCATAGCAAAACAAAGCTAGAATGTGCAACAAACACGCCCTCAAAGAGAAACAAACTAATCTACTCATACAAGTCAAGCGGCTCTCACTTCACAAAGGAAGAATTCAAGAGTGCAAGCGTGAGAGAAGAAGTATGAATCTTTACTAAGTAATAAACACCACTGTGAGTGTCCATTTGGCCATTCATACTTCGGAATTGTTTTTTTTGGATTCTATAAAGTTTTGAGTGTAATTTTATATACAAAAAACCCAAAAAAGAGTGAATAACCAAAACGGAGATGTCACATACCAATATGACCATTGGTCCTAATTGAGGCATTTCTTGTTATTTGTAACCAAATCCTGCATGTAGATAGGGTAGAAACCCAGAAATTGTACAAAAGAACCATGTTTAGTAGAAATTGCCCAACTTGTCTAAACCTGCCTTTCAGTGATAGATCCTAACCAAATTGGTCCAAGGGAACTATGTAAAAACCTTAGTATAGATTCCCAAAGAGAGGTTTCAGTTTTCCCATTCCATTGGCAAAATAGTAGAAACTCCAATTGTTAATCTGCAGGTGAAGAAAACTCAAGACGAATCATAGGAGGGCATCTACAACTTAAGTACGGTAGTTCGAAGTAAAAATCATGCCAGGAGTCCAACGGAGCAATCGGCTCACCAAGATTCCCTTTTATTTGGATGATTTTTTTTTATCGGAAGTTAAAGGAGATAGCAGGATTTGATTCTCCCTCCTTAGATGTGCAAAACGGGAATATGAGTTTGCACATCCCTTGTGGAACTCCATAAGAGGTTCCATGAAAATTCTCGGTTTTTCTGATCTTCAAAAGATTTTTTCCGGATAGTCAACCGTTGGAAGTAATGATGAGAAATTCCTAGAAATTATCCAAGCAGTGGTAAAATCTCACTAAAAATTAGGTTAGCTTCTTTTATGTTAATAACAAGCTCCAATAAGTTTCATGGTATTCCGATAGTCAAAAGATGCAAAACCATCAAGATCCTCCAAAATTGGCAAATTTAAAGATTAATCGTGGAGTTGACCGGCGTACAGGGAGCATATGGAATCAGATTAAGGTCGAAGCGGGGTCTTTTCTTACTCCCTTACACCTACTAAAGAGCCTAGGCTAGTTACTTTTTTTAGAAAAGTTGATCTCCAAAAGTTGGGTTTTAATCCAATTTTGGTCTTTCAATTAGCGCTAGAAATCTTTGTGATTTTGACGTAGGAAAAAGAGGAGGGGATTCTAGCAGACTAAAAATGGCCTTCTGAAGCCAATGGCGCAATCCGTTTGTGATTTGGAGCATTTATCCAAAAGTTAGGAATTTGGACCAATGTAGAAGTGAAAATTAGGCAAATTAGATGAAAATCTTAATTGATAAGATTACCTTGTAGGAAAAAAGAGGAGGGGGGTGCCCTTGGGAGAGTATATAAGGGCACCCATTCTCCTCTCAAAACACCCCTTAGGTTCATTTTGAACCGCCTTGTTTTCATTTGGGTCCATTTAGTTGGATTTAGGCCATTTAGGCCACGTTGCCAAATTTCCTTGTTTTTGGAGCATTTCAAGCTCCTTTGTTGTTGTTTTTGGAGCTCTCTTGAAGGACTTGGGGTCCCTTCAAGCTTAGCTATTTTCTTGTGGTGTTTCTTGTGGGTTATTTGAAGTTTGGGTGATGTTTTGTGGAGTTCTTATATTTTGTTGACGTCTTGTAGGTGTTTTGAACTAACTTTGTACTAATACTAGAGGTTCTTCCCTTGTGATTGGCAATGCCGCTTAGGGAAGTCCTTTAGCTTGCTATTCCTCTAACTTGTACTAATTGTAGTAGTGTTTTGTACCATTAACACTCACTTATTGTCTTAGTGGTTTTTGTGTGTTATTTGATCTCTAATTGTCCCTAGGTAATAAAGCTCTTGAAAAATTTGGTTAGAATTTCCTCCGTATTTAAAAATACGGCGAAGCTTTGACTTTGTGTGTTTAGAGTCGGGAGTCTTTTTAGTGATTTTCGTAAAACCACGGTGAAGCTTTGACTTTGATTAGAAGGAAGTTATAGAATTTTTTGTGAATTCCCAAGAGACGGCGAAGCTTTGACTTTGGAAAGAAATAGAGTTTTTTTTAAATTTTAGAGTGTTTAGAAATACGGCAAAGCTTTGCAAGAAATTCTCACCAAGCTTAGTTTTCAGAAAAAATGTACTTTGGGAACCCCAAGCTTAGTATCCAAAATTAGCACCATAGTTGTTGTATCAACCTCCAAAAATTAGTGTTCCATTTTTAATAGTCACCAAGAAGTAGTACCAAAATTTCAGTAGGAAAAAAAGTCCAAAAAACCCTCCAACATCCCCCGAGCCGAACTGTCCAGAGAAGAAATTGAACTGTCAAAAACCGGCTCACAAAGGGCCACACAGGAAAGGGGTCTGGCTTATCTCAGGTTGCCACGTGGCAGTGCCACCTCGTCGATGACTAGGATGGGTCCAAGCAACCCGAGGGAGACACGTGGCATAGTGGTGACTCCCGGTCTTGTGTTCTTGCCTGATCGAGTGTTCTGGTGACTTCCTGCTGGTCGTGTGTTCTAGGCTCCCGGTCTATTCTTCGGTGGCTCTCTGGTCTATGTACTGGACTACTGGACTGCCGCGGCCTTTGGCCAAAAATTCAGATTTTCCATTGAGAGGAAACTCAAATAAAAGAGAAAAATAGATCAAAGAACAAGCTAAATTTTATATGTAGGAAGAGGCTTTTAAAAAATAGAGAAAGAGAGATGAAGTAGAATAGATGGGAGGATAGAAATTAGAAATAGAATTAGAAGAGAGAAATTAGAAGTAGTATCAATTGCAACTCTTCACTTTACAAATACAATCATAAGAAAAGAATAGAACTTAGAACCTCTCATAGACTCCTCAACTCTCTTCAAAACTCAATAGAATGGAATGCAAATGAAGAAGGAGAAGAGTCCAATTAGAAGTTGAAGTGACAATTGGAAGTTGAAGAGAAAATTAGAAGTCGGATTAGGTGGAAATCCGTGGGAGTCATTTTGAACCAATAGAACTTAGATAAAATAATAATTGACTTGAAGAGTTGATAGAAGATCAATTATTGTTTATAGGCCAAGTCAACCATTTGAATACAATAATGGAAGGGGAATA
Organism: Climacium dendroides; assembly: GCA_950106755.1. Taxonomy (NCBI): domain Eukaryota; kingdom Viridiplantae; phylum Streptophyta; class Bryopsida; order Hypnales; family Climaciaceae; genus Climacium; species Climacium dendroides. Next base: position 17,290,671 of record OX467083.1, read on the forward strand.
GTGTAGAAGGGAAAGAAGTGATAGCAAAAGAAAAGAAATAGTACAAGCCTTATCTTTTGTATTTTCAGCCCTACTTTAAGCTGTGAGCAAAATTACCAAACGACTTCAACTAATGGAAAATGATGGGGATATCAATGGAGTGATCAATGGAGTGATGGACAACCTATCGGATTATGTCTCCATCGAGGTATGAACTCAACTTCTCCTATTTCTTTTGATGTCCAAAGTTTAGCATTTATACCATTAAACCGAACTTCAAATATGATTCAGAGGGTCTAGAGTAGGTTTTAGTCAAAGTTTATCATTTTATATTTGTATATTAGGTCTAGAGGATTCCAAAAACATATAACACCTAAAAAACCGAGTTAAAACGATCAAGATATGGAAGGATGAAGTTTAGGGGTCAAAATGGATGAAAGTTAGATAAATCATCCAAAGTCAACCATATTAGAAAGTCAAATAATAAATAGAGTTCAGAGCACAAAAGTCAAATCTCAAATAAAATTATAAGGTAGATTAGTAGAAATCATTGGATGAAGTTTGATGAACCAATTAGCGGTCCAATTTCATCCTTCCATAACTATTGTTAGAAGGCTCGGATGAGGTCGAGTTTTATATTTTTAGAAATGGCATAACATGTTCTATCACCTAAAAATGATAAATCTAGATTGAATTCATTTTGAATAAAAACCACATTGGCTTAGTTAGTTGAGATAAAAGGGTAAAACTTATAGTTATTTAGAATTTCTTGTTGTTTTGTTTATTTTTCACATGTAAGAGTTAGAAAAGATCCATTGCTTGGAAGGCACAATGGATTGACGCTAGGCACCCTTAGGACAAAACTTACAAAACAATACTAAGAACCTGGTTGTGCAACGCTAGTTTACCATGAGTGGGTAAAAAAGTGCTCACAACCACCTTCAAGCAAGCTTCCAAAACACAACAATCCTCTTAAAACCACTCACAAAACTTGACTTAACAAGAATGTCAAGTCAAGGAACTCTCTCCACCTTAAGCTTCAAACCCTAAAATGGATGAACTATAACAAGTGAATGAAATTCATCCCAACTAAGGTAAACTCTCCAAAAAGTCCACCTAACACTACATCTAGATGCCATGTGGCTACGATGTCACCTCACGTGACAAGTCGCTTAAACGAGAAGTTAGTTTGGTTCAACGGGAAGTATATTATTAGCTCAAGCTTCAAAAATAAACAAGCAATACTCTTAAAAAGAAAATTAGAGGTAGGATTAGACTTTGAGTCTTGATGAAAATCGGGGTTTTAGAACAAAGTTGAGCTGACTGATATGATTGAAGCTTTGAGCCGAGTAAACTTGCTTTGTAGAATAACGTTTCTTTCCAAAGATCTCTCAGGAGTAATTCAATTGTGAAGATAATTCATAGTATATAGTAAAGAAGTTTTAAGCAAATGCAGATGATAGTTTTAGAATAACGATAGTCATTGTTTCACTTAAAGCAGTAGTGAAGAGGGTTTTACGAAGAAGACTAAGTATAAAAAAAATGTGATAAAATATGACTTTAAGCAACTGAATTCAATTAGAAACGGTTAAAGCAATTGAAAGTATGTATGTATATTTAGGAAGGGGAAGACTGAACCAAGAAGTTTGCATATCCATAAAGGCTGTTTCAAAAAACTGTTTAAGCAAATGAAAAATGCTTAAAACGAATATAGAAGCGTTAAGCTAACTGATTTGAGCAACCTGACTTCTAATTCAAATAATTGGCCAGTATGGAGAAGGTTACACCGAAGAAAATATACCCCACGAGTTTCAAACAACGATTGAGTGCTCGCAAAAATAAGCTGGAGAGGACAGGACTTTAGTTCTATGTCATTCACTTTCATAAACCTACTACTTACCAAGAGGACATTTTGCAATCAATGGTACAAACGTTTCAGAAAGATTCTGATGAGCTCATCGTGCAATTTGCAAGCTCTCAACTACATATTATCCCAGTCATTTCAGCGATGTTTCATCAACTCCCAAATGATAGGGAACACTGTACAACGTTGAGATAATTTCACGAGCCATCAAAGTAGGTGTGGAAGGACATTTTTTTTAAAGGTAAGAAGGAGGCTTATGACCCGCTAACTAAGAGGTGGGAGTATGTGAAAGCCATAGAGCTATGGAATACATGATTTTTTTTTGTGAACCGATACATTTGTTTCGAGGAATTTCCCATAGAGTTGCCAATGACTACAATTCATATGATGATTGCAGCTTTGAAAGGAATTAAGTTGAATTGGAGTGTGCTATTTATCCACCACCTGAAGAGATCTTTATGAGAAATGAAGGCGAACTCACTCGGAGATAAGCCGATGAAGTACATTCTTACAATGTTATGGGAGAACATTTACAATCTAAACTTGACTGTTTCGCTTAATATAGCGATTGTTTCACCTGTCCGACCCTTAAGGGAGAAAGTACCAATCTCGGAGGAGGAAATAAATCGTTTGAAACAGGAGAAGTTGAGTTCCCATTCAATCCAAGAGGGAACTTTTGACACTCAAGCTAAGGAAACATCGCACAAGAAGACATGGACCGAACTCCGATCAGCTCCAATGCAACCCTCATTTTGCCATTGGATTCAAGAAATTATAGCAGGTATAAATGAACAAATCACGGGACAGGTCGCTTCAGCGTCTGATTTGATTGTTTGGGACACACGTATTGCGGAGTTGGAGGAGACACTACGGAACCAAGAGTATACCAAATTGATTGCCCATTCAAACGCTAATCTTGAAAGGGAGGTTATAGCAAAAAACAAAGAGCTTCAAAAGTATGCGAAGGGTGTAAGGTGTAGTGACGAACAACTTAAAGTTAAGGACGAAGAATGTGTTTGGCTGAAAAAACAGCTTGAAACGTTGGAGTTAACAGTGAAAACCCAAGAGGATCAAATCTACCGACTTCAAAAGGAAAACGAGAACAAAAACATCCTTTTAGCGAAGAAGGACCAATCGCTTCAAGCGGAACGTATAGCCCCAAGATGAGAAGATAGCCGAGCTTCAAGTTAAACATATTGATGAAGCGCTACAGCGACATGTTTTAAGAATTCTTGGATGATTTAGATGCTATAGTTGGTTATGTATTAATGGTGAATTGCGATAACAAGCAGTTGTAGATTGCAGACACCTTGTTTATGATATACTAACATTTAGATGTTGAGTGTGTCATGGAGATAGGTGAGGTTCACAACCTCCTTCAATATTCTACCAATTTGTATCTTTTCAAAACTTTGAAGACCATCTATCTGGATTTATTCTATAATATTCATCATGTTTAGTATACATGATAATACTTGTACCAATTAGATGTGGTGAGTAATTTTTGAGTTAGAATAATATTATCTTTGGGCTAGTTAAAACTTATCATTTAACTATTTTTGGCATTGTTATGACTTGGTATATGCATAGCAATTTCATGAGACATATTTATAATACAATTTGGATTGCCTACTTTCACTACTATAGAATGTATATTATATATCAGTTAATGTTTGTAAAGAATTGCTAAAAAAAGCCTCGCCTTGAGGATGTCCCTCCCATCCTCTCGGGTCTCTTAAATTTTTATAAATGAAATCAGATGGAGACAATTGGGTGGTGCAAAAGGTTATGTTTGTTTAAATTTACAAACAGACCCTAACTTCACTTAAAACAAATTGATTTTCAAAAATTTAAAAAAAAAAAAAAAAATGAAGGACTTTTTGCCTTCTTTATATTAGAAATTGAATCTATAAATTATTACCTAACGGTGCAATAAAACAAACTCATAAGTACTCGATAGTTGTCAATGGCTATTTTTGTCATTAATAGTGTAGGCAGGAATCAAAACACTTGTACCTAAGAAAGAATTTGCAAACAAAGTTCTAAACTTTTAAATTTTGTCTTACACCTCCTGCCTTCTCATTCGCGCCAATACATTCCTGCCGTCTGTGCGCATTAAGTCACTTTTTTACTCCGTCGTGAATACGTGAACGTTCGTGCGAGATCACACTTTTTTCATGCCATTACTCAATTTTGTTAATTTCTATACTTCTAATATCTGAAGTGTCGGACTATTGCGCTTAGAGGATCACAGTGAACGTGCTTGTTGTCTTTGGTATGTCCTCAAGAAGCTTTTAGCATCTCCAAATATTTTCATGCAATGGATTGTACTCGTTACCTTATCAGCACGTGGTAGTTCTGTAAGTATGTATAATATATTTTCTAGCGCTACCATCTATTATCAAGTTCTGAGTTCTGAAAAATGCTCTATTTAGGACCAAATGCTATATTGATATGTGACATTTTTATTTTTATTATTCACTCTTTTGTGGATTTTTGTATATAAAACTATACTCAAAACTAATAAAATCAAAAAAAAATAATTTACGAGTCTCGAATAACAAAATGGGCATTAACAGGCTCAAATGAGAATATTCAAAGTCTTTAACCTCTAAAGGCCAAGGATTTTATTTTGCCAAAAACACACTCAAAACTATCATTTCTATTGCAAAAAGTAAAAAAAAAATTGAAAATTATTTTTTGGCAGATCAAAGCATAGGATCTTATGCCTATCTAGTATGAAATTTGTGGACTAAAACTTAAAAACTTTGACTAAATAGATTGTATGATATTTGCATTTAAAGTAAATAAAACAATTTTTTTTGTTTATTGCAAAACTAGATTATTTGACTTTGAACTTCTGTAGCTTAAATTTTTTACAATATAGAGTTTTGATCTTTAATTATTTATGGTGGATTGGTGGAGAATTGAGTTGAAGGTTTAGAAAAAAAATAAGAATATAGTTTCCTTTCTTAAGAAAATTATTAAGTAGAAGTTGCTACAAGATAGAAGGAAAATCTAAATTTTTTAAATGAACTAATTCTAATGGTGAGATTGTTTTAGAAAAATAATTAAACTATGAAGAATTTATTTTTCTTAAAATTGTAAAAGTTGCATTAAAAAATGAATCCTACAAGTTATTTTTTCTAAATAATGATTAGATTGTCCTTTAAATAAGATTGTCCATAACTTTCACATCACTTATTCAAGTGAAATGAATCGAAGATTTTCATATAGAAAACAATTCAATCTATGAGAAAAAAATTTAAAAAAAAAAAAAAAATTAATTTTGTTAATTAACATAACTTTTGTTCATTGGCATCTATTGAAACAAAAATAGTTTTTCCACCAAGCTTATCAATTTTCCTATCTCAAATTTTTTTTTTTAAATTCATGAAAAAAATTAAAACGATAGATACTTGCTCTAAATCCAATTTCTCCTTTGAAGGCACAATGATCCTTTGGGGTTAAAACAAAAACTAAATAGGGAGTGCTCGAGTTGTAATTAAGATAATTACATAATCTAATGTGCTTGTATTTGACATTATGATTGCATGCACAAGCAAAGATTTAAGGGAGTTGTGGAGAGGCACAAATTAAAGTGTTTTATAAGTTAAAAACAACTTTTTTAACATTGAAATGAAAAAAAATAGAGAATTGTCAAACTTCAAAAAAATAAACCATGGAATCATTACAAGAGGGTGGTTTTAATTTATTTTTGTATTTCATAAATGCTTGGTATTTCATGGTTTGTTTTTTAAGAGTTTAGGTAACTTAAGGATTTTCATATATAATAGTATTATTGTATTACGAATTATAAAATATTTTTATGAAGTTATATAAAACATCAAGAGCCTGTAGTTTATTATAATTAAGCTAAGTCCTTAAATTTCATCACTCTCTTCTTAAATCAAAAGTTTCAATTCTAAAAAAATACAAGACCCATCTTTTTGAGGCCACAAGATTTGTCATCCTTTACTTTAATATCTCATTTCTATGGATAATCTAACACTAATCAATCATTCTCTCAATTCCTATATTTTTTGTATATTCTTTTTGTCTACCACTCACCAATCATTCTTTTTGTTTCTATATTGTCATTTCTCACTTTAATATCTAATTGCTAATCAATCATTCTCTCAATTCCTATATTTTGTGCATAATCTTTTTGTCTTACTACTGCTTATCAATAATTTTCTCACTTCTTATAATGTCATCCACCACTTTCATATTTAGCCGCTAATCAATCATTCTTTCATTTCTTATATTTTGAATATAATCTTTATGTTTACCAATTGTAACCTTTTGTGATTTTTGCACTAGTGTTGTCTACATTTAAGCCATAGCGTAGCTAATGACATTATTTTCATCAAACATTTATATAGCTTTCAAATACTTTCAAATTTTTTAAGCACTTTTTAAGTTCTTGTAAAGTGTATTATTTACAAATTTAATTATCGGGGCTTGTTTTTCTTCCTAATGGTATGACAAAATTGGGATACTTAATTTTTGTTAATTAAATATTCTTTTAATTTTCAAATGCTTAGTCTTCTAGTTCATCACCTTAGTGGATAGAAGTTTCAATTGAATTACCTTATATTTTTTTATTATGATTCTTTTAACATGCATTGATGACTGCAAAAAAATGCACAATGAATGGTTCACCAATTGTTTATTCCTATCATTAAAAAATCTCATTCAAGTTCCTTAATGCTAAGAGAATTTTAGTGTAGCCATTATACACATGCAAAGGCTTCATTTTTTGAGCTTTTATTTTAAAATTAAAATTAATAAAAAAATAATTTTTGAATAAAGGGAATAAACAGTACTAAAGAGTGTTTTAAGTGAGTTTTTAAGTATAGTCTTAAGCATAAATTATAAATAATGACCTTTAAAAGATTTTCAATAAAAATGTACTAAAACTATATGTGATTTTAGTAAAATTTTACTAAAAATCTTGTAAAAAATCATTACTTATAAATTTGTATCTAGGGCTTTATTTATAAAATTAACTTAAAACAATCCTTTCTCTCATAGTAAAAATAGTTTCAAAGTAATAAATTAGTCTAAAATCTTGAAAAGTTTAATTGATTTATGCTTTAAAGTACTAAACACCTATTTTAAAATGATAAAACACTATATACCGAGACTTTCTTAATAAAAGTTATGATCAAATGAAGTTTTATTTTAATAAATTTCATCCAATATTTTTTATAAATTGGTATGTACGTCCAAATTGATTTTTACTTTTAAATATTTTTTAAAAATTGTAACAAAATTTTGAATTTTTTTTTGGCTTTGATTAGATGAATAGTTGCATCTTTCATTTAAAACTAGTTTAATTAACTCTAAAATTTCATCCTACTCTATCTTCCTTATTTTTTATGTAATTTTTTTAAAATAAAAAACTTTTGGAAACTTCTAAGGATTATCTATATGATTTTAAATTCAAATCTTGTATTTCAATAAACTATAAGGTTTAATTTTAACGTCAAACTTCTAATTAACCATTGATTCTAAAATAAAAAACAAAACAAAAAATGAGGTTAAATGACAATGCAATAATTTTTTACATTTCATAAAGAAAAGGTTATATTCAATATAATTTTTTGAATTTTTTTGAATGTAAGGAAGAAGAATACTTTACCACTTTACCAAATTTTTTTTACGATTGAACTTACCCACAAGGAGTTATAAATAAAAATTTCATTTTTAATTAATAGAGGGCAATATTCATAAGATTATTTACACTAAAGAAAAATTTTCATTATAATTTATAAAAGAGTGGAGATAAGGTTGTTAAAGCAATAAAGTATGAATGAAACTTTTGACTTAAGTTGAAAACAAGTTGCTTCTGATATTTTGGAGAGCTTCATAAATTCAAGATAAGGAGATGATTTCTATATGAAATTTGTTTAAATTAAAAATTTTGACATTAAATTCAAAGAAATCAAGGTATTTAACAATGACCTCACATAACTTCAAAAATCACTTATTTTGTGTGTAAAGAGATGAGAAGCTAAGCTCTTTATACAAAAAGGATTGTACTAGTATAAGATAAAATAATCCATATGAGATATATAAATTAGGATTAGTCAGAACTCAACCACTCATAATTAAATGAAATGTAGGAATTATATTCATAGTAGAATTTCATATCTTATATAAGCAATATTTTTTCCAAAATTTTTTTTGCTTAACTTATGTGAAAAATTAATTTAACTTTCATATTTAAAATTTATTTGGGATTTTAAGTTTTGAAAAAAAATTGATGGAAAAAATTCAAAGAAGATGTTTGAAAATGTTAAAAAATGCATATCCCTTCCAACCTCTTTTTTAATGCCAAATTCTTAAAAATTAAATTTTATAGAGTAAAAAAATATGTTCATGTAGAAGATGAATGTAGGTGTTCAGAAGACATGGTACGTGGTAAACTTATTTAATGAAATGATGCATGATGAATTAAGCATAGCAAATCCTAACTTGGCCTCCTCTTGTTCAATATGCTTAATTACTCTTAAGTTCAACTTGAATGTTTTAAGTCAAAAATTAATCAAGCTTACTAAAACTATAAATTTTAAGCAACATTTTTCTTCTTTTAAAACAAGCAAAGACTTAGAACTCTATGATTAACATTTTGAAGAGTGTAGTTAAAATTTTTTAATATAAAAAATCATATTTTAGTTTCATAGGTGAATAGAAAATGTTAAATATTTATAAATAAAAATAACATTAAAATAGATTATTAAATTTAAAAAGATCTAAAAATGAATATATTTTAATTAATCAATGTAAAAATCAAAATCAAAGACCACATCAATCCCTAATAAAGATCAAAAATATTAAGTAAAAATAATATAAATAAGTTAAATTTTTTAAAATTGATATTGTATTTATGTATTTTATATTAATATATATCAATATTATTTTTCTTGACTTGTAGTGCTCATCTTGTATTTTTGTGAAATAAAGTTGATGTAGTCAAAAGTTGTGTTCATATTTTAGTGTCAATTTTTGTATGCAGTATTGCAGTGTATAACTATTGATTATTGAGTATAGTGTGACATTGCAAATTGTGAAAATTCTGAAAAATTTATGAATTTGAACACATATGTACAAGTATGTATTCTTGAAAGTTGAAATCATAAAGTTGTACAATAACTTTAAAATTAAAAATAAATTAGTAAAATAGAAACAAAGCAAAGTATAATTCATTTTTTTTAAATGATTGTAAATGATTCATTTGGTCAATTGAAGCACTATTGAATAAAGCAAGATTTGCTTTAAAAAATCACAAAAATTTTAGAAACAATCAAGAATGAAATAAATAAAAAATAGTTGTATATAAATTTTAAGTTTTAATCATTCATTCTTCTATACTGCCATAAAATTACTCTTCATTGGCTTATCATGTTTAAACTTTGAGTTGACTTATGCATTGAGGTAGGGGTAACAAATCATAATATACAAGATGAATATAATCAATGGCATATTATGGGGTACCGATGATGAATACGACTCTTAAACTTTCAAATTCATGGTCTGTTACTTATCAATTTAGCTTCAGTGTAAAATAAAGTAAACCTTGATTATATAAACAAATAATCTTACTTCAAAGCCACAATACAAAATAAGGTTAAGCTATAGTATAACCTACATTTCCCGTAGTAACAAAAATTTATAAAAAAAGAAAAAAGTCATAAGCCATAACATACAAGTTTTCAATGTCTTCTTTAATTTTAATTTTTTAAAGAAACTTTAATTTAGTGTCACCATTTCATCAAAAGTCTAAATAAAATAAGTAAAATCTTTTAATAAAAACCTTATAAAACCTTATCTTCATTTTTTAAATTTCAAATCATTTTAACATTTTTTTTACTTCTATGGCCATCTAAAGTTTTGACTCTTAGAATTAAGAGTAGTTAATCGTTCTTGAATTTAATATTTACAATTCATTTACAAAAACATTTACAAATAGGATGAGCAATATTTTTGTCAAAAGTTAACAAAATTTTCTACTCTCTCAAAATTTCATTGCAAGAAAATCATTTCTATTTTTTATGAATGAAATAAGTGTTTGTTTTTTTGTAAAAAAAAGGTGGTAGACCTTCTTTCATTTAAATTAAAACAAATCTATGATGCCAAATTTAATTCAAACACCAATTTTTTAAAAACACAACATCATCATAAATAACTTATGAAATTTTCATTTGAAATTTCTATACATAGTACAATTATATAGTAAGTGTCAAATTTGATAAATTTTACTAAAATATTTTGAATTACCAATGTGAATTGAATTTAGTAGTGTGAATGGTTGTAGTTATTATTTGATAGTTAATTATAAGTGAAATATCAATAGATGTGAAGTAAACAATTGAACTCTTTAACCAATTATTTAGCTATAGGAACTAAAAGGAAGCCAATTTGAATTTAATTTTTTCATGCAGATGATGCTACAGCTCTTTTTTTGAAAGAAGAAAGTAAATTTTAGTATATGATTGAAGTTTTAAAGTTTTTGAGTGAATGTGGGTATGTAAGACAATTGAAATTAATGGAATCTATATGCTTTAAATTTTGAAATGTATATCAATTGTACTGTGTGATTGATGCATGTGTATTGCTTGATTGAAGTGTATAATTTGAAGTGAGATAATCAATTGTGAAAAATATATTTGAAAATTAAAATTAAATATATTAGACTTAAGTTTGAAAAAAATAAAAAATATATATATATATAATTTTTAAATTTTTAAATTTTTTAAAAATTAAAAATTAAAAAATTAAATTAAATAGGAGTATCATTGTATTAGACAATTGGATTGTGAAGTCAAAATGACATAGAAATAATGATGTATATGAGTGAAAAGAACCCAATAGGTTATTATAAAATGATAGGTGACAATATAATACAACAAACCTAGCAAATTGCCTTCCTAGTGCTCAAACCCTACCTCTTTTGATATTTTTCCAATTAGGTAAAATCTACAATTTTTCTTTTAACATATGGTCTTTAAATCTTTTCCAAACTTCAAACTCCATAATACATTAAATTCTTGTGAAAAATTCCCAAATAGTTTCTTAAACCATGTTGAAACTTGTATGAAATCATCTGATTATCAAAAACAAACTTTGAATAAAAATGAGAGTATTTCAAAAATCTCAATGAAAGCACTAGGCTGTATTTTATTAACAACGTTAGACATATTCAAGAAAAAAAGAGTAAGAAAAATAAGACTTTAGCAAAAATTCAACACAAAAATGTTGATTTTTTCTTGTTAATTTTAATAGGTTGGTTTGGGCACTTGTTAACAAAAAAGTGTTGATTTTTTGGCTAATTTGTTAATTTGTTAATTTGGTCAAGCAAAAAGTATTTTAAAAATATAAAAAATAATGCAATTCAACAATACATAATTTGACAAATGACATTTGCCACATCATCCCTAAAAGTGCCACGTAAACCAACCATACCACATAGCTAAGTCACTTACGCGGATTGCTACACAAACTAATTGGTGCTAAGAGAGTTTGAACCTTGCACCCCCTATACGTGAGTGTGAAGGAAAGTCTTAACTAATAAATCAAACACCTACACACATGTGCTTGTGTGAATTACAATTCTATTTATTTAGTTCTTTCTAGTTTTTTCCATCTACTTTGTGAACTTAGTAGACTTTAGAGTCCATTTAAGTATAGTAAAATAATTTTTTCAAAAAAATTTAAACTTTTAAAAGTTAAAAAAGCAATCTAAATTTCACCTCCAAAAATACATTTGTGATTTGAAATCTCCAATCAAAATTTATGAACAAAAAAAGGAGAGGGTGTTTAAAAATATTAAAGAAAATGCGAGAGAAAATGTCCATTCCAAGACCTCTCTGAACTTTGTTCATAACTTTTAATTGGAGAGTTTAAATCTCAAACAAATTTTTGGAGATGAAAGTTAAAAAGATTTTTCAACTTTTGTTAGTTAAATTTAAAAAAAAAAAAAATTGTTTTACTATGCCTAAATGGACTTTGAAATCTCTTGAGTTTATAAATCATCAAATTATGAATGATTAAATTCAAAATATAAAATTTTATTATATAGTCATATACAACTTTAATCTGGTGATTTAATTTGTAAATGCCCAAGCCTTTTGAAGTATATTTTGCTTATAAAAAAAGATCGTGGACTTATGGTTATTTTTAGTGAAGCAAAAAATTAATTAATTTCAACTATATAGGTGTTAAAAGAGCTTATTTATTAATGTGTATTCCGATTTTGAGTATGAAATTACACAACAGTTGTGAGATTATAATAAAAAATATATAATTATCCCATTTTTTGAATGTTGACCCTTTGTAATGTTTGAGAAATTTGCATATTAGAATTTTTAGATATTAGAGGTGACATGAATAACTAAAAATTATATTAGCATATTAAAATGCACTTTTAAAACCTTAAGGTTGTCATGACTACCTTGTACTTCTGTCTTTGCATCCAATATTTCTAAAAAATAAAATAAAATGAGTCTAAATTGTATATCATCAAAATTAGTTAAGAACATTATTTTTATTATAAATTAAATGAAAATGAAACTATAAAATCTTTAAATGACCTATGCAAGATTATTGTAGAAATAAAAGGTTTAAATTTGAAATATTTTGTATTTCAAAAGCAAAGCCAATTGTCTAACAAGCAATTATTCAATCCAATCAATACCACATGTAACGTGGGTTTGACCCCACGCCACGTCCCACACTCTAAGTCTAGGTAAGAGTTAGAGACTAGAGAGCGCTCGACTGAAGGGCGCTTGACCTGGAGAATTGGTCATTCCTTAAGAAAAGGGTAAGTGTGTGGGCCTGCTATCAGAACTAGGGCAGTGGGTGACCCAAGGCTTGATGAGGACATCAAATGGTCTAAGTGGGGGAGGGTGTAATGCCCCCATGGCCTTGGACTTGGCATGGGGATGACACATTGTGGAAGTACTAACAATGCCATGTCAAATGGGACTGAGTTGACTCCAGTTGGGCGTGGTGTGTGAGGCTGGTAGACTTACACACCCGTTAGGAGGACCCGTGCCTTGTGTACAAAGGGTGACACTGGGAAGTGGAGCAAGTGAGGCTACTTTTGGCTTGGGTCCTCCCAAGCCATGTGACTTAAAGGACCCGGGGCAAGTCTTGAGAGACTCTAAGAGTGTGCTAGGCTAGGGACTAAGTTGGTTTGCTTGTGAATGAGGAACTAATAGTTTGCTTGTCTAGTGCAGGTTGGTGAGGTGAGGAGTTAGCCACACCTTAGACTTAGAGTGTAGGACGTGGCGTGGGGTCGAACCCACATTACATGAAATGCGGCGCAAGAGCAATTTTGGCCCTAGTATTTCTCAAAGCACTGCCTTCCAAGAAGTGGATGTGCAACCAGTCCAGAATCCAGCTCCCATGGACATTGAGGACGCCTAAGCCCCTAATGAGGAAACGGAGGATGCGGTTGATCTTGGTGGAGGTGGAGCCATAGAGGGCATTGAAGGTGAAGACTCAGATAGAGTGTCACCCAAAAGGATGAGGAAAGTCCCAGTTGTGGCTAAGGCAAAAGTAACTGCCCCAGCCCCTAATACACCAGTTGTGAGCACCCCGATTCCAATTCCAGTGTTACTTCCTTTAGAAGGGATAAACCCCGAAATGAAGCGTTATTTCAAGATTGTCCAACAGTTGGTTAATCATAACAACCGGCTTGTGTGGGAGCGGGACCACTACAAGGAGTTGGCAACAAAGGGGGTTCCAAAGCTGTGTTTATGAAAAAAGCCCCAAAGCCAGCTTCGTGGGATACTAAGGACAAGAGGACTATAGAGACCTTCTTGTCTGAATTTGAGACCTATTGTGATGCGGCGGGGTTTAACTAGGATGATCCAATGATAAAGGGCTTTGGCACCTTTCTCAAAGAGGGTGCCTCAGCCACACACTAGGCTGTTAAAAGTGTGATTGCAACGCATGGTACCTGGGCGACACTCAAGGAGTGGGCCATCACTACGTGGCGGAAACCACACCAACATTTGTTGGATGTGACTGCATTGGGTGCAATGAAGCTGAGATCCAATGGTAATTTGACCAAGTTTGCAGAGGAATACGAGACTAAGTACCTTTAGTACAAAGTGGAAGAGAATCCACAACTTGAGCTTATGGGTGCCTTTTTTGCTAACCTAGATGAAACCACGAGGTTCAAGATTTGGGAGCATGAGAAGCTCCCCACCTCAATGTTGGACAGTCTTTTTAGTAAAATTTTACTTAAAAACTTACTTAAAAGACGTTACTTAAAAGACGTGATGTCTAGGACACTACTTAAAACACACCTTTCTCTTGTAGTGCTTAGACTATAAGTTAGACTATTTTAGAATGGATCAAGTCCTTTAAGGGTTCAAATGAACATGGAGCTAGGGATGCTAGGGTGAAGAAAAATTGTGCTTTGAGGAAGTGACAAATATTGAAATACGTAAGCAAATATGAAATTAACAAATAGAACTTATACAAAATGGAAGTAGTACAACAGTACAATATCTGATAATAGTTGTATGTATTTCATGTACATCATAAAAAACAAAATTGAAAAATTGCACAACATAGCATTTTTATAATAGTCTCAATGTGCTGTGCTGTACATATGGGCGTACTTGATAAATATTAAAAAAGCTGTAAGCCTCTACATTTGTAAGTAGTTCTATCTATTTTTTTTCTATTATGCCTCAACTATTCAAAATTAGGCTTAGTCCACATCCATAGGACTACTAGCAGTGCCACTTGGACTTGCTTTATCGTCATGTGTGCCGCATTGGGGAATGTGGTCTTCATCAGAGCCCAAGCGAAGACCGGGTCGCCTTATTGTAGACCGGATTCGCCTAGCTGGCCCATCCTCCTCTAATATGGCCCTCAAAACTTGGGATTGTTGGAGCTCTTCAAGCACTTGATGCGTTTGTGGACTATGTTGGTCCAACAAAAAATTTATTGCATCAAGTTTGAATTGGTTTCTCCACTCGGATTCCGACATTATGACTCTTTTCCGTGGACCAGGCATGTCATATCCGTCGTCGTTGTCGCTTTCAATATCCACCACCTCGTGCTTGTTAAGACGCACTCCATCTTTATCCCAGAGGTAGTTCCGGGGGTGGGGCCCAAATCAGAATTTCTCATCATTTTCATCCCAATGCCCGTTAAAGCATTGGAAGAAGAAATTCCTCTTTCCTTGGCTTGCTTCTAATGTGCCTTTAATCAAGTTGTGGCACACTCTGACAACTGCATTTGGATCATTTTCCCAACCCCGTTGATCACAAAATTGGGACTTCTCCAACGAGTGGTACTTGTACTGCCAATTCCAAATAAGGTCATCTCCTCATTTGTTGGGATGGTCAGGCGCATTGTTGGCATCAAATTCCCAACCTAGTGACATGAATTCGACCAAGCCAAACAATTCATATAAATGTTTGTGGAAAGGAGCCTTGCACACTACACAGTATCTACGGTTGACCATTAAGTTGATCAAGAAAATTGGATGATACAAGTGCCCACACGTACCCAAATGCATTCCACCTTCTGGGCTAAAGTTATTTAAACAAATTATACACTGAGTTCCATCTTCAACAAAGGCAGACGATTTTGGCCATAATAATTTACTAGGGGTGGTCACATGGGTAGACATGGCATTCTGAAAATCCCAACCACTTTGAGCCCAATCAATGACAGTTTGATTTCCAGAGATGACATTGGTTGCCATTTTCTCGGGTTGGAAGAGGTTGTCCACAGGGGCCCAAGAAGTTAAGCTGAAGACACGTTCTTAATTGTGTTCAAAATATGTGTTGAAAATTTTAGTAAACTCAGTAGCCATTTGCTGGTTCCTATCCATGGTAAACACGCATGCCAACTTCCACTAATAATGAGATCAATGCATTCAAACGCTCTTGGAGCTCCACATTCTGTGCAAGAAGGGATGGAAAGTCTTCATCCTCTACTGTGACGTCTGCTGCAGGAATATCTTGAGGTTCTACGACTGTGAAACGAACCTCATCAGTTATCGTGGTCGTTTCAAGAGCACGTTGCAAGCGACCAATTTCTTGAGATTGTCGGGTGATGGTATTGTTCTTGCCTTCTTGGCTTTCAACTCCATCCTCAATCTGTGACTATCTTCATATAGTCCATGAAGTTCACTGATTTTGTCATTCGACTTCTTCTTCAAACTCTCAACCGTGTCCACCTGCACAGCTATTTCCTCTTGCATTGGCATAAGAGGTTCTTCTTCAGTTGCTTCAAGAACCGGTTCATTTGGTGCTTCAATGACCAGTTCATCAGGAACTGCTGGTGGAACACCTTCTTCATGTTCATCCATTCGTAGGGCCCTCCGTCTTCTGATGCGTTGTTGACTTCGAGTAGTTGGTGGTCGTGGAGGCGTACGTGTGCCATCGAAATCATTATCTGTAGAAGAATCTTTAATCATATAATTGTCGTGAGGCGCTTCCACTATTGTTCTGAAATAGCCCAATGCACCCTCTAGATACCTTCGCGTATTCAATGGGATTAATCCGTTTGTGGGATGTGGCACTTTGATTTTCTTGCCTCTTTCCAGCATAGTAGACTAGTCCACCCTCTTTTTAAGTTTGACTTCTGCATGTACGCCCCGCGCAATAAAAAGATGAATCTCGTTGCGTTCCACGATGGGTCAGTCATATAACACTTGGTATACGTCAATGCATCGGTTCTTAATGCATCATCTGAGCAATACCTCAAATTTGCTTTGTGGAATCAGCGGTGATGATTATGCCGATCTTCTGGGAAGGATTTGTCAATGTCGCACCACTCGATGTAGAAGGCGCAAGTTTCCATGGTCCATGGATCAGGTATGTCTTGCCAACCTCTGAATGCAAGTTTCGTGGAATTTTGTAAAACTTTTATACGCTTGCATTGTTTTTGGCCTTGTCGTTTGCAGGTTTTGTCTCGTTCCATGACTTCCATCTTCATCATCCTTGGTGGCGTGTCCATGGTGATGATGACCTGCAAAAAAATTGAGTGAATTTGGTACTGTAGAAGACCCCACAACCGCCCGGGCAACCAGCTCAACAGAAGTGGAGGAACAAGGGAAGGTGTGAGGTACAATAAATGGGGCGGAGACGCCTTATATAGAGACAGGGGCGCAGGCGGTCAAGCGGGGACATCCTCGATGGACGGGCGGAGACGTAGGGACTAGGACGCGGATGTTCTCGATGGGGCGGGGACGTTGTCGATGGGGGCGGGGACGCCTAGTCTATGCGTAGACGTTGGGGCATGGACGCAATGCTTGTGCGGGGACGTTGTCGATGGGGGCGGGGACACCTAGTCTATGCGTAGACGTTGGGGCATGGACGCAGTGCATGTGCGGGGACGCAAGCAATGTGGAGGCGGAGACGTACGTCTAGGGCAGGAACGTAAGTGTCCATTGACATTCCCGCCATATAGGATGGGCCTCCCAAATAATTCTCTAGTTAATTCCACTGGGCTATGAATAATTAATTATATGTGAGTAAAAATTAAATTAATGTTTGCAATTGTATTCAACAAAATAAGTAGCGAAATGATCAAAATTATATGAGAGCAATAGTGTACCAAAATTCATACACGGAATTAAAATTTGAAAATTAATCCTTGAAGGACCAAAGTGCTTTGGGGGAGAATATAGCAAATTTAGGCGATTCACTATGAATGGAGTTTTGACTTTGTTGCTTCAAAATTTTCACAAAACATGTGGCTAAGGAGTAGCTTGAAGGCCCAACAATTGTCTTAGCTTTTGACTACACAATTAAAAAATCATTGTATGATATAAAGTCTTAATTGTTTTGAAGGCAGTTGTGGTAGCTAAAGAAGATTCTAAAAAAATCACTTTTTTTTTAAATTAAAAATTGAAACTAAATTTTTGGATTTATATCTTCATGGGAAGCTTGGAATGGCTCCATATGGATCAATGAATCCAAAGTTATGAAGAGTTTTAGATTGTGGGTAGTTTTGGAATCTATACTGTAAAATAAACTTTAAACTCATTTATGTAACTCAATGTTCAATATATTTGGAGAAAAATTAAAAGCACTAGGTTCACCATTTTTATTATAAAATCACAACATTGGGAATTGGCATTTTTCAATTCCATAATTAAATTGTTAACAATTTAGTGTTATGAGTCATTCTGAACATCTTTCTACTTACTAATTTTTTCCTACATGTTGTCCAATTCCAAATTATTTGAAAATTTTCAAGCATGTAGCTAACTTGACAATTAGAATAAATTGAAAGAGTTACAATTGTTTTGGATATTTTTTCATGATGATATGTTTTTCTAAAGTGCAGCTGCCCGGGTTTTTGTAGGGACTTGAAATAGATTCTTCTCACTTCAAACGCTAATATCTTGCAATCTATGTGGCAAAAATTCTTGAATTTTTTCCTACATCTTCCCAAACTAGCATAATACAAGAATCTATGGTTACATGCGTCCAAAGATTTTGTTTTCTAAAATTTTGATACTTGTATTAGAAATGACAATTTTCAAATGTTTCAGGTAAAAACATAGTCAAAAAGCGTTAGGGGTAAACCGGTGAAATGTAGATCACAGAGAGGGGCCCTAAGGGCCGTTCAATGATTAATGAAGCCCATGAGGAAATGAAGCAAGAAAACTTTGTAAGCCCAACAATATTATATTGGAACGAATTTTCTTTCATTTTCTTGGAATACAGAAGTTGCAATAGTGTTTTTGTTCCTTGAGGCCTTGCTGGAGGCTCAACGGTTTCTTCATAGTGGAGGTTTCCAATGAGTCCATTGTATTTTTAAATTTATATACATATGGATGTGTTTTAAACTTTTTAAAATTACGCTAAATCAGAAAATGTTTTATTCAAAGTGCATGGAATTGTTTCTAGAAAATATTGAACATAGGATATTTAGATTATAACAATATCAGAAAATCACCTTATAGGCCAAAATAGCTGAAAGATACAACATCTATGGAATCAGAATCATTAGAAATGAAGACAATGAATCATGTATTTTTACCTATAAAAATAATGTATTGGAAATTAACATGAACGTAGGTTTTTTTAATTTAATAATCCAAGATTAGAGAGCAATGGTCTTATATGGATATCATTGTTGGAACACGCTAACAAGGCTATTTCTATTCCAAACCTCCGGAGTTTGTATAATTTATTCATTTTCAGCAAGTAAGAACTAAGAAAATCCAAAAAAGATAAAGAAAACTTTTGCACTTGAATGTTCTGAACATGTACATTCCTACTACAATTTTCCTTTATCTATTAGCGGTTGGCACTTGTTCTGCTACACATTCATAATTAGAATTTTATTATACTTTTGATGTATTAGATAGAATGCAAAACAAAAATTTCAATAAACTTTTAAATAAAAATTACTAAAATCTTGCTATTACTATTTTATAAGTGAATATATACGAAAATGTACAATAGAAATTTATTGAATGATAAATAAACTAAACCCAATGGTGAATACTGAATACTATAAATGATTCACATGCTTGATAATGCATTAGAAATTTGGCTCAATTGTTACCAACAATGGCAACCCAAATGGAGGATTTTAGCGCACCCTAGGTAATTTTTAAGAATTTTCTATCGTAGGTTTCTACGGTTTGACCATCTAGAAAGGCATCTTCTGGAAGTCAAAAAATTCCGAAATTTTTATGGAATCTCTCATGGAATCCCACAAAAAATGTGCAAGCTTATACTCTTACTTTGCACAATGGTCATAGGAGATTCAAATTCCACCATCTCCTTTAATTATCAATGCTCAGGGAATCTTTCATACAAAGAAAAATCTTGGTGAGCCGATTTCACCTATGAGTTGCTAGCATGAAACTGACCCTAGGTTACCCTCCCTTGGCTGTAGATTCCTTTATAGTCCCATCTTGAGTTCGTGACACCTACAAGTCAACAATTGAGATTTCTACTAAAAATGGAATATGATTTTGGAACTTGAAACCTCTCCTTGAAAATCATCTGAGGATTTTTACCTAGGTTCCCTTGGACCAATTGGGCTATAGTTTGTCACATATAGGATAGGTTTGGCTATTTTGGCCATTTTCACTAATTATTTACAATTTATCCTATTTTGGTATTTCCTAGGTTCTAACCTATTTTCAACCAGGTTTGGGTTCTATTTAGATAAAAACACTCAATCTATAACCAAATATTATAGTGATATGTAACATACCTATTTTGATTTTACACTCTTTTTTGAGCTTTTTGTATCTAAAACTGTACTCAAAATAATTAAAAAACAAACAAACAAACAATTAGTTCCAAGTGATGAAATGGGAACTCACACCCTTCGAAAAACTTGAGCCATTGATTGAATTCAAAAAAATAAAATGACCTTTCTTCCAACTGTCGATGAAACATCCTGTTGAGGAAAAACAAGAACCTTAGGATCTTGATACGAATACAATACAATACAAATATAGTATAATTTGATACAAATACAATATGGATATGGATATGATACATATATAGGTTAGATACAGATACAATATAAGTATGGGATACAAATACGGGATACAGATACGGGATATATCCCATATTGATTGGCATTTCCACCCCTTAGAAACTACAAAGAGGTGGGATGGGGGGGATAATGAAAAAATTTATTAAAATTTTTTTTTTGAACTCACTAGGGTGGATGTATATGAAAAAAAAAAATTTAATTTTTTTTGAGCTTAATGGGGAGGATATAAAAAATTAATTTAAATTATTTTTTTGAGCTCATAAGGGGATATAAAAACTTATTTTAAATTATTTTTTTAAGATCACTAGGAGGTTGTAATGAGATCAATTTGATTTTTTTGGAGTTCACTAAGACACTTTGTCACAATGAGTTCAAAAGGTGCAATAACCACATTAATTGCATTAACTACAATGTGTGTGTTGAATTGAGTGTAATGTATATTGTAAAAATAATTGTTGTGAGGAATGTTGCTTATATGCTTTGAAATTCGCCAAATTGGAGTTTATGAGATTATTAAAATTAACTTGTGAGTGTTGTTGTGTGTATTGAATTCAGTTTGAGTCTGTATCAATTGGCATGATTATGTGTATCTAATTGAATTTGTTATAATCATTGAGCTTAAATGTCTTATTGTTTGATATTGTTGTAGTCAATGCATGTGTATATGTATAATATATTGGAAAGAAATTCACCTAATTGGGGTTGTTGTAAAATCAATTAGTTTAGTAGAATGAAAAGTGTAATTGTGTCTAGTAAATGTTAAGTTAAATGTTGGGAGAGCATCTATGAGTTCCAAGTAGGATAATTCATCTTTGAGTTTATCTTGGTTGAATTCAAATAATTATGCAAGATTTGAAATTTGTATGATCTGATTAGTTGAATGAAGAGATTAATTTTAAGTTGGAGATAAATGAGTATATATTATAATTGAGTTAGTTGTAATTTTTCATACCAAATTGAGAGATTCAAGTGCATATTATCTTGAGAATTATTTGCTATAAATCAAATAGAATGTTAAAAGAGAGTTGATGGAAATGATTTAATTACAAGAAGTAGATTTGCCGAGTGGGAAAAATTGAGTGAGTTGTCCACTAAGTGTGAGTTATAGAAATTTTACCAAATTGAGGAATCTTAAACAAAATTACATATATCTGAATGAAAGAGGATTCAAATCCCATGTTGGTGAATAGTAGTTGAGAAAAAAATCTTAATAAACCAAGTTGTAACTAATTGTATTGAAATAGAGGTCATATCAAGTGATTTCAAATGTCCCCTAGGGAATAATTGAGAGTTTGGGCAAGTTAATTAAACAACGAGTCTAGGTTTCAACTCTCATTGGGCTTGTTGACTAACTTCAATAATCCAAAAATTAACATCACTAGTGAGACAAGAATAAACAATTAATCCACTACTCCACCCCTAAATTGTACTATGACAAGATGTAGAGCACCTTAAGTCCATTAATAGGCTTGCACATTGATTCCTAAATTGTGTTTTTTACCACGATCTCACTTTTTTTCATTTGCTTGGTCATTTGACTTCTCACTTCTCTATATATATGATGCAATACTTTGCATCATGGAAACTCTTTATAAGCTATTAGTGTCGAGGATTGTTTTCTTAAAGTTGAATGAGTTCTATGCTCTACAAGAGATTGAATTGTGGTCAGAGCCCAATTGAGAGTGTGAAATTGAGGTTGTTGTTTATAGAAAAAATAGAAAGACTCATGTATTTGTAGAACAAAAAATGTGAGTTTGAAAATTTCAAATTAAATTAGAATTTGTTGTTTTGAAATTTGTTTCATTGTAGTGGCTAAATTCTTTGATTGAATTAAAAATTGAAAAATTAGTCCTTATTGATTTATTGGGAGAAGGGGAGAAGTGGAGAACAAAGATCGAGAGTGAAGCCTTGGCTTCAATCTTCTTGCACTTTACTTTCTATCTTTATTAGCTATTGACTCCTAGAACTTCCAAATCTTCACCTCTTCCAAGTTGGGTCCAACCAGCCAATGCCAATAAGCAACATACATTTCTATTGCTCTACAAAGTTTAAAATCATCAAAAGTAAGCAAAAGAACACAATGGTTGTTGCTGCTACAACAGACCTCCTTCCTTTATTTGAAGAGACTTGCAAAAGATTGTTGATTTAAGCCTAAGCTACTACACTATAGAAAAATTGTTGGTGATAAAACTAAAGTAAATTTTGGTATGTTGGGCAATTCTATCTAATTCACTTTTTAGATATGCATTCATGTAAGGGATTAAATGGTCTTAAGCTATCCAAGCATGAATCCTTGAATTCCATAGATCATAAATACAGATAGAAATATAACCACCTGTGTGGGATTTTGGGATAGTAATTGATCCATCAATAGAGTGTGCATTGTTGATTAAGGAATTGGCTTTCTTAGGGGGTGCACTAGATAGGATGTTTGTTGGTACCGTACATTCAAGTCCTTATTACAAGGAGGCTATGTAGGTAAATTTTTTGAATTTACATGGGACTACATTTACCTAATATTTACCTAAATTTCTATGTCAAAGTACTTTCAAACTCAAAGTAGGCCAAAGCTCAAACCATATAGAAACAAATGAGACATATACAAACTTTAGAACCGTGCACAAAATGATGAGACATGCAAACTTCATACAAAAATTCCACTTGCATTCAATGTCAAAATGCATTGTACAGAAACAAGTGCATGTGTTACCAAACACAACACAAAGCATTTACAAGGTTTAAAAAAAAAGGTTGACTATTCTAGGATCTGGATTTAGGGGGCCAAAATGCAAGAGAAAAACAACACAAAACTTGACCTTTTAAAGTAGAAAAAATACAAAGACACTACTAGAATCATGCACCTACACATTCTTGAAAGAGCATCCGAAATGAATAAAATCAATCCAAAAAAGCGGATTTTAAAAAGTAATCATTACTAAAATAAAATTTTACTAAAAAGAGTAATCCAATAGGAGATACTACATAGTCTGGAGAGCAATCCAAATAAAGGGAATTGAACAAAAAAAATGGAATTTGAAAACTAATCACTTCAAAGAAATACGCATGAACTCTACCTTCTTTCTTCCTCAAAAATACATCAACCTAAAACAAATTGTAGGCGACCTACTGCAACTAGCGAACCCTACAATGTGTTTAGAGACCTTGGAGAAAACCTTCAACTACAACGATCAAAAGGCAGACACACAATGATAGATCTAATTTAAAAAGAATCCACACCCTTAACCCAACCCCTAAGCGAAGTAGAAAGAAAGGTCCTCAGACTAATACCGCTTACTTAATTAGAAACCAAAAAGTTACAGATTGGTCCTCAAACCACTTAGTCAAAAATTCCTACTATATCCTACGACCTACAACCACCTATTCATAAACTCAGTCATAAATCACGTTTGGGATCCTTTTGAGATGCCTAGGATACATTTACTATTTTTCAAATTTTTTTAGCAATGCATTAAAAAAATTTCATAAACCTGTGTTGTGAATAATTATACTAGTATTAGAAATTTGTTTTCCTTGAAGTCGAAGTTGGTTTATTCTTTCTCTAGCTTTTCCTGAATGTTAGATAATTTCCTTTTGGTCCGCCTTCAACTGGAAAGTATATGGGTATATTTAATTGGACTTGGTGGATTGGATCTTGATTGTTTAATTTTAAACGGTTTATGAAATTTTTCAGTTCTTTTCCCACATTAGTACAAGTGTGAGAAACAGTAAGTGCAATTGAAATTATATTTTTTTTGATAAAGTGTAAATTCACTAGGAATTTTGAAGTGTTCAACCCAAAAGAGTCTCTAGACTACCTTAAAACCAACAAAATCTAAATTTGTAATGCTCATCTCACTACCTAATGCAGTCGAAATATTTTCTATTATGGAAGGCCGAAAAAGTCAATTTTTACAATGAACTTCACATTGAAAAGTTAGAAGTTCCTAATGAAGTCACTCCATTACTATCATGTAAGACACGCATTGTGGACCACATCTCACATACTAAAAAAACAAACCATAATGGGTCATTTCCTAGGCGACTGCAATGGGTCATTTGACTGCAATGGGTTGTTTTACCTTAATGGTGATTGGTCTTGAAGAAAAGAACTTGGGATGAAGAAATCTCAAGGTAAGCAACAAAAAATAAATCTTTCCATTGCCGAAAAAGGTGAAGTAAACCTTGGTTAGATTCTCTATTATTGTATGTTATTGTTACCATTCGAGCTAGTTACAATTAGCTCCCCCCCCCTTTTTTTGCTTTTTTGAAAAGTGCCAACATGGCAATCACGACCTTTTTTCTTCCAAAAAACACTCAAAATTGCCATTTCTATAGCAAAGAATAAAAAAATAAAAATTAATTTTTGTGCACAACTAATTGTAGGATTTTATCCCTAACTAGTATGAAAATGTGAAGATACCTATGTTTAAAGTGAAAAAAAACAAGTTTTTTTTAGCACATTCTGGGATTAGATTATTTGATTTTGAACCTTCTTAACTTTAACTTTTTGCACTACAAAGTTTTAAGCTTTACATCTTTATGGTGGAGAATTGAGTTGAGGGCTTAGGAAAAAAATTCAAAAAAGCTCAATTTTTATACTTTAAAAATTTATTAAATAGAAGTACGTACAAGCTGGAAAGAAAATTTAAATTATAAATATCTGTAAAATGGAATTAAAATGCACTAATCCATGTGGACCTTTTTCTTAAATTGTAAAAATTGCATTCAAAAATGAATCCTACAAGTTATTTTTTCAAAAAGATGATCTAATTGTGTGAAAAACAAGATTGTCCATAACTTTCTCATAACAAATCAAAATGGAATGAATCAAAGCTTTCCATGTAGAAAAAAAATATAATCTATGAGAAAAAAAATTTAATTCAAATTTTGATTTTTTTGTTGTACAGTACATTCTCTTCTCCCCCCCCCCCCCCCCCCCTTCTCTCCAGTCTCCACTATTTTGAGCATAACTTTTGTTCTCAAGCATTGATTGATAAAAAAAATAATATTCCCATGAAGCTAATTAATTTTTTTATCTTCAAAAAAAGTTTCAAAAAATTAAGAAAAGAAAATGAGCCCTTAGGTACCTGCCCAAAATCCCACTTGTTTCCTGAAGAGACAAATAGTCCTTTAGGATTAACTCTAAAATCCCAAGGCCTCTTTTCCATCAAAAACCACTCAAAATTACCATTTCTATAGCAAAGAGCCAAAAAAAATTTAATGTTTTTTTTGGGGGGGTTGCATATATAATCGTACAATCTTGTACTGGACTAGTATAAAATGTGTGTAAAAAATTTCACAAACTTTGATTATGTAGATTGAAGATAAAGTAAAGTAAATAAATCTTTTCACACCTTGCTCAATTACATTTGACTTTGAACCTTCATAAATTATAATTATTTCTCTACTAATTTTGAATTTATAATTTTATATGATAAACAATTGAGTTGAGAGTCTAGGAATTTTTTTTTAAAAGCATAGTTTGCTTTCATTGAGGCTTTCATTCATTAAAACTAGAGGTAAATTCAAGATTGAAGGGAAAACTAAACTATTAATAGCTCTAATATGGAATTGAAATACATTAACCTCAATGGTGAGATTGTTCTAGTAAGAGACCTTGACCTTGTGGAGTTTTTTTTCCTCCTTAAATTGTGAAAACTGAGGTCAAAAATGAATCCTACAACTTATTTTTTCAAGAAGATGCTTTGATTGCCCAAAAAACAAGATTGTTCATAACTTTCACATAACAAATCCAAATAGAATAAATCAAAGATTCCCATATACATAAAAATATAATCTATACAAAAAGGTTAATTAATTTTTTTACTTTACATTGTTTTAGGTGTTTTTTTGCCCACCAAACTAAAATTTAAGCTTTCTGTGCCATAACTTTTGTTCCCGGGCTCCGATTGAAATAAAAATTATATTTTTGGAAAACTAATGTGTTTTCTATTTTTCAAAAAAAAAAATTTGAAATGGTGCAATCTGGCCCCATGGTACCAAAAAAAAGGACTGGTTACAATCCGAGTGGTTTGATGTAAACAAAATGCATGAAATTATGAGTTATGGTAGAGATTGGTCTGTTGTGTGCATTGTTTGCCGAATCTCCTAAAGCTCCTTCTATGAAAGATCTGAGGATGAGTTTGTGTAATTAATCTTTTTATGATGATGGTGATTATTCAAATACAGATCTGAATCTTCATTTGATAGGACAAGCACCGGGCCCTCCAAAAGGATTTTTGGCACTTCAAACACTAATATCTTGCAATCCACATGGTGAAATTTTCTAATGTTTTTCCACATTTTTCCAAACCATTGTGCTACAAGATTCTAAAGTAACATGTGTTGAAAAATGTTCTTTTTCTAAAATTTGGTACTTCTACTAGAAATGACAGTTTTGGAGCGTTTTAGGTGAAAACATAGTCAATGAACTTTAGGGGTTAAATTCAAGAGCTTAAAAATCCAAGTAGAAGATAATTTCAAGTTATAGATTAGAAGGAAATAGGAGATGAAGTTTTAAAGTACCAATTAGCAATCAAATTTCATCTGTCCATAACTTTTACTAAGGAAGTCCAAATCTCAAGTGTCGTAACAATTTGGATAGTTTATTTTAGAACCTAAAAGGAAAAAATACTGAAATTTTAATAATAGTGAGATAGAAAAAGAAGTCTATAGCCTTTAGTGAACTAAGTAGTTAGTAATATAAAGTCTTTTGAAGACAAATAGACAATAAACAAAAGTTAACATCATCTAAGAGAAGTTTAAATGGGTTCTAAAACTAATTTATATTTAGAAAACGAAGTTAAATTTGAGAAGATAACAAGGGATGAAGTTTAGTATTGAGGTTAGATGAAAGTAGAGAGTCTACATCCATCCTAAATAAAACTTAAAACTTAAGAAATAGATTTAATCTTAAATCCATACCTTGATCTATACTAAAAATTAGAAGTCAATTTGAGTACACAAGTTAAGAGAAATCCATGGATGAAGTTTCAATTACGTCCTTCAAGGCCAAATTTCATCCTATAACTTTTTCTAAGAAACTCGGAATGGAATGCATTTTATCATTTCAAAAATGAAAGACTTTGATCTATAATTTAGGATAGATAACTCTTAAGTCTTGATTAAAGTATTCTTCATATCAAAAACACAAAATCTTGACCTAATTTGGTTGTAATTGTCAATCTTGCTTTCTTTTGAGATTTTAGGTTTTTTTTTTCAATTTATACTACCTAAAAAGTTAGAAAGATTCATTGCTTAAAAGGCACAATATACCACGCTTAGACACCCACTATAAGAAGTTTTACATAACAAATACAAGAATCTAGTGGAGATGAAAATGCAACTTGCACTTATTAATCCAAAGCTAGAGAATTTGTACCTATGAATCCAAATAAGGAATACCAAAGGAGATGAATTCAGAGCAAGCCAAAAAACAAAGGCAATAGGATAAATTACTACCTAAAATGAGAAATAACCAGTCCATAGTTCAAGTTCAAGGTGATGGGTGAAATTTTTCCTTTCCTTGAATGCATGAAAATTTTGTGGAAATACAATCAATGAATTAATAAAGTAAGAAGAAATTGCTCAAGGAAGTAGGTATAGCAAGGACTACAAGGTCTACAATAGGAATAGACACATTTGATTAAAATCCAATTATTTGTTTTACTTTAAATTATAGATAAGTGAGTTTATCACTACCAAAACTTCTAAGAAAACCAAAAGATTGGTTTGCTAAATACTTAGAAGCCGATGTGCATGTAATAGCCTCAATAATGGTTGTAGATAAAAATTGCATGTCACAGTCAATTGGGCAAATTAGATACAAGGCCATGGATTCTTAAGGATTTAGGACTCAAACTAAATTGCTTGAAAATACTTGATGGATGAGTGTAGAAGAGTTTATAAAATCTTAGTAAAGTACCAAAATAGGAATGTCAAATTTCTAGCAGATTAAGTGTACAAGGGCAAAGTCTAAAAATTGTAAACTATGAGGTATTCTAAGAAGTTTATTACTTCAAAGGTTTAGGTCACCTACATTCCCTACTAGACTCTATTTGAAAGTTTTTTGGCCATTATGGTAAAAAAAACCATATGAACTAACTCCAATTTGTTGGGTTGTACTTGGTTTTTATAATAATAAATATCAAAATTGTATACATATTTCAAAAATGAGTCTACAAGACATCATCCCTTCTCCCTCTTGTGTGGCTTTGGGGGCATGTATTGACGTGCTGGACAATAAGATCCTTCTAAGTGGATCATCATTTCATCCACCATCATGTATTTGTCTAAGGAAAATTCCCTCATACATGCTAATTGAATTCCTTCTACTACTTGTCTTATTTTATTATAATTCATTCCTTTCCAAATTGCCACATACATTGTTGGATTTGTCACATGAAGACACCTAGTTATATTTTGAAAACAATCATACTACTAAAATCACAATTCCTTCTGTAATATCACATTTTACACTATGTGATATTATAAAGTTCCAACGGTCATTTGATCACTGTAATATCACACAATGTTAAATGTGATATTACAGAGGTTTCATATTTCTTGGCTTCACATTTCATTTTACTTCCACAATTGTATGATTTTCCTTTCTTACTACCAAATGATTTGAAGCTTTGTTAGATTGAAGCAATTTTGGATTCTACAACAAAATATTTACAAAGTCTTTGCAATTTGACAAATTTGCATTTCAATTCTTCAATTTTGGTCACCATTGTTTGTAAGTGAAAAAATTTATCAAGTGGTGGTGTCCTTGTAATGTTTTCATGTTTGCAAAGATTTTTTTTGTGAAAATTATGATACAAAGATTTTTTTAAATTATTTCTATTGCACAATATATGTATTTCCAAAAAATATTATATGAGAATGTCAATATTTTCATTTAAAGATTATACATACTTTATTGACCTACATTCTATCACATGAGAAATTGATGAAAGTAATATAATTAATGTGTAGCAAAGCAAGCGCCAACCGCTAGTTACAAGAGAAAATAATAGAACAATGGAAGAAAGAACCTTCTTTTTGCTAGTACATTTATTCAGCAAGTTGCTTCTTCAATCCAATATAGAAAAAAAAGGCAAAAAGTGCCTTCATTAAGGAATAGTCAATCTTGGCCACCTCGGCCCCTTGGATTGTTGACCATCAAAATCCACCATTGTTGCACAATGACTTGTCTCTACTTCAATTTGTCACAAACGTTAGTTTAACCAACATAAATGAAGTCAAGATAGTAGGCATTTTAAATCAAATTTTTGTTAGCATCAAGCAAGCTACAAAAGCACTTGAATTTGAAAAATGTGATAAACAATTATGCTCCCATATTGAATCTTGATACAAATATCTAGCACTATTTTGATCTACCTCCAATCCTTCTTCCAATCCAATTTGATCATCATCAATGAATTCATCACTATCACTTTTCTTCAATTTTAGATATACACCTTCTAATTCTATATTGTGTCTTTTGCAATTTTCTTTCTACATCCCGTTTGTACATGGTGGTAATTTCTACCCAACCCTCCCTATGCATCCTACTTGTTGGTTGCCCATTCAACTCATCCCAATCTATCCCACCTCCATTCAACCCACTTGAGTTCAATCAAGGTTGTCACATTGGGTGGATTAGGATCATTGAATGGCCCAAATAGGTAGACAAATCAAATGGGACAAATAGATGATTTGAACCACTTAGAAATTTTTTAAGGTTGGAGAATTTTTCAAGTAAAAAAAATTACTATGATTTACCTTTACTAAATGACATGACATAGTACTTGTAGATGTGGCATTTAATGTTGGAATTGGATGCACAAAGGCAAGCACTAGGATGTAGGAATGGGCATAGATACAAGTGTTTTTTTTATTTGCAAATGAAATTTTGAGAATTTTGGGGCATGTAATATACTATTGAAAAGGTTTTAAAAACACTACTAGAGAAAGGTATATTTTAAGTGAGTTCTTAAGTATAGTCCTAGACAAAAAAATACATGTAATGACTTTTAAGGAGATTTTCAATAAAAATTTATTTGAAATACATGTATTTATTGAAAATCTCCTAAAAGATCATTACTTATAATTTTATGTTTAGGACTATATTTAAAAGCTCACTTAAAACACCTTTTTTTTATTGTAGTGAAATGACTTTCCTATGGTATATTATACACCCTCAAATTTTCAAAATTGCAGTCGCAAATTGAAAAAGAAATTTGTTGACAAGATGGAACTTTAAGGGATAAATGGGATGTAGGGATAGTTACAAATACAAGAGCATCAAATTCCTTTGGAAGAAGTGTTGCAATAGGTTGGAATTTGAGGCGGATAGGATGTTCTAGAATAGGCACAAACAAAAGGATCAATGTGGATGCAAATTTCTTCCTTATTTTACGACTACAATTTTTAGAATTTGAGGTGTGTAATATACCATTGGAGAGTTCTTGAAAACAACTTTCCAACTATATATGACATACTCTTAAAGTCTCAAAATTTCAATTGCAAATGAAAAAGAAATTTGTTGCCAAGATGGGCCACATAAAGACAAGCATTGATACAAAGATAGATACTTAGGGACATAGATGCTATAAGACAAGTATAATCCATAGGAGAAATTGATAATTTGTGAGCCTCATTCATTCAATGTTCTATAGGATACTTCTTTCAAAGTCAAAGAATGATAAATTCTATTGCTAACATTATATTTTTTTAGATTTTCACCTAAAATAACAGCTATTTTTAAAATTTGATGTAGTATGTATTGTAAAGAGTTTGGTAAGAATTTTCCATTGCCATAGCCTATAATACAACATGATAAGGGTCTTTGTTAGAAAATGACTTTGTGTATTAAGTTAGAATGTTGTGAATTCAATATTGTTTAAGGAATTCACTTTAGGTTATTTTGATAGAGGTACAAGGATTTGCCATTTCAATTGTTGAATTCAATATTGAAATTGCGTTGGATTTACATTAATCACATTTTTTAATTTTAAAAAAATTGGATTAATTTAGAAGGTATATTAAAGAGTTTTCCCTTTCAATTAGTGGAATGAACACTAACTTTATTTGTGGGATTTACATCAATCATATTTAGGTTAGCTTTAAAAAAAATTGGGTTGTTATAATGGGTGTGTAGAAGGCTTTGAGATTTTTATTGGTGAATTGAACATTTGGGTTTGCAAGGATTCATAGTAATCACATTCTATGTATTTTGTTTCCTTTAGATTATTTATGTGGATTGGTAAAATTACATTCTTCTTCTACTATCTTAAAATACTTTGGTGAATTAAACATTGGGGTTGTATAGATTCATATGAACCACATCATGTTTTTTTGGTTTTTTCTTCTTTGGTTCACTTTTGTGGGTTGATATATCCACATTTTGTTTATTTTTAAAAAAATTCCTTGAAGTTATTTTTGTGGGTATGTCAAAGAGTTTATCAATTCACCGTAGAAAAATGAAGAAAATTTAGAAAACACTTACATCTAGGCACAAAGGTAATTTAGAGATAATTTTTAAAATGTTGCAATATAGATGTTGTGAACCTTATGAACCCCGACTGTTCCATTTGTCAATTTAGTGTTCATAGGTAGATGTTCATAATAGAAACTTTGGTGTCCATAGTGGACTATTTTACTTTAATCTTCCTAAATGTCCAAGGCACCATGTTTTGAGGTCAACAAAATTTTGAAGTTTAGTAAAATCTTACCAAATTACTATACTCAACTATTAGGATCAGCATTTTATGCCAAATAATTAATTAAATTTGGAAAAAAATTGTTTGACAAGCACTTTCCAAATTAAAAAAATTATCCAATTTTGATTTTTTTCAAATTCCATCACCATGTATGTGGCCACTTTGTCCAACAACAACCAATAAATTTTTATATGCCACTATATTTCACTTGTCACAAAAAGGCAAGTGCTTTATAGAAACGGGGAAGTAGGAAGTACAACAATTTGTGTGGGATATTCAAATTAAGACATAAAAGAACTTGACCACTTGCATATCCAAGTCAAAATAATGCAATAATTGTTTTCACAACTAAGCTTCATACCTCCATAACTTACTATTAAAAACTAAAAATCACAAATGGATTTTAAAAGTGAAACTTAATTTGATTTCCTACATTTTTTAGTTGAATGAATTTTTTTTTAAATGATTTACAATGCTCAAATGAGGTCTAAAGCTCTGGTATAAATACAATTACCTTGTAATTTGTTTCAACTCTCACTTTGCTTTTAATATCCCATAAACTTCGAGGATTGATGAAGAATAGTGAACTTCTCTATAAGCACCTCTCCATCCCTCCTATTTATAATACATCAATGAAGCAATCCACCACACTCACAAGGTTATCTTCTAAGAATTATACATGCAAAGTGTTTGATCACGCAACCTAAGGTAGTTGATCCATTTCCAACCACTTAAACAATTATGTATATTTGGACCGTAGGTTTTTTGGGTGTGGAATTTTTCCTATGTAAAAAAATAGAATTTAGAAGGATTACATATTTTTCAAAATTTTTATTACATAAAACATAATTACTATAAATTTTTTAATAGAAGAAATTATCTTCACCTATAATGGTGATATAGACCTTTCTATTTCTAACCATAGACTAATTGTCAAATTGACCAAGGGTTGAAATTGACATAAGATGGTCCTTAAATTGATGTTCAAGAAAAAAAATATGATTATTACAAGAGCCAATCACTTTTCTTATTTTTCCCATTTCTCTTTACAAGTTGCAAGTGAACAATTTATGGAAGACCTAGGGTCATAAATAGGTGTCTATGATACAACTCGTTTGAAAATTCAACAATAATTCAATAATGCTTCAAAAAAAATGAAACCACTTGAGTTATATTCCACATCTATTTTCCTTTGTCTAGAAAATGAGCTAAAAATATTCATGTCAAAGGAGATATATGAAAAGTCGGAGCAGCCCTTAGATGAGTTGAGCCTTCTACTTTTATTTGGAAATGGAGGAGTGTGTATGTGGAAATGGGTCAATTACTATATAGTAAAAACATTTGAAGAGTGAATTATGTTACGAAGGCATTGGGGACTACTCCTTCCAATATACAGTATAGTCGGGTCTAGTTCATTTACAAACTGCCTATTTCTGCCAAGCACATTTCCCTACATAACATGGAAGAGATTTGGAATTTTTCCATCTTGCATTATTTACACTCAATTCTTACAAAATCCCACTCAAGCCTACCAATTTTCAGCTTTAAAAAAACAAAAATTCATTTTTGTTGAATTTTTTAAGTCAATTTTTATGATTTTACATAGTATTTTATTGAAAATAATTGATGATGAATTTTTTTAATTCAATTGCATAAATGTGTAAGGAACATCCATATGCACATCTTTTGTATTAAAAAACACCCCATTAAGTAACAAAAATATAAGCTCCCAATAAAGGCCCAATTGATTGTAACTTTGACTAACCTCTATATTTTGAATTAGATCTTGGCAAAGTAATTGTACCATCATGCTCAAATGTACCAAATTAGTTACCACATGAGTGGCAAACAAAAAAATCTAATTATAACAAAGAAATATCTATTCTTACAACATTTAAACATTGTCATCCTAATACTTAAAACTCTATAGAAAGAATTGTAAAACGTTTCTAGAGAAACTTGCCTAGGATAAAATGTGCATATGGATGCTCTCTACATATATCCACAATCAAACTTTAAAAATTCACTACCAATTGCTTGCAATAGAATGTCTTATAAAACCATGAAAATTAACTTTAAAATTCACCAAAAATGGAGATTTGGTTTTTTGAAGTTGAAATTTCGTAGGCTTGAGCGCAATTGTGTAAGGATGCAACGATAATTATCTCTTCCAAAATCTATCAATTATACTCTACATTGTAAGAGAAAATTTGAATGCCTCAAAGAGGCAGTTCGTAAATGAACTGACCCGACTGTACAGTACAGTACAAGGAATGATCACAATCTAATACGGAGCACTCTGTATAACAATCACCCTCACTCTTTTCATTGACCTGTGCCTAACAATAATACAACAATAGAATGCGCAAGAACCCTAATATGTAAGAATCGCAAAAAGTATTCAACTCCAAACCTTCCCAAGAAAGGACATTTCCTGCTCTTCCAGAGCGAAAATTCGGCTATTCAGAGCGAATTCGTGCCTGCAAGGAATTTAGTCCAATACAAAAAACATAATACAAGAAATGCTTGGTAAGCCAAGCACCATAATGTACAAAGAGAAGAACGAAGATGCTAGCCTTCAATTCTTTGTACGAGCTGACAATCAATGAGGGACTTGCGATGTAAAAACGGAAGCATCTCCATGTGAGATGGAAAAATACGTTTCCCCTATCATTGGCTACTATCTGTTCTACTGCTAAAAAATGGCAAACTAACTATTCTACAGCTATCGACCACACGGCCATGTGGATGGTTGGTTTAGTATGCACATCTATTTTTTACACCACAGGTACAGGGTTGTTATTGAGGTTGAGAAGAGGTACCAAGTCTTTGCAAAGGTATGTCACTATCTTCTCGCTTCATCGAAAACCCAGTCGTTTGACAGGCCCTTTCAAGTAACGTAGACAACTGCTCTGCTGTGTATCGTTCACTTGGTTGCATCTGCAAATGGATAAGAAATTCAGTCAGAATGATAAAGGAAAAACATCATAAATGGTGGGCAAAATCAACAGGTTCATGAAACATAATCATCACCTCAACAATGTCATCCCAGACAAAGCAGCAGCATTAAAAAGCGGCTGTGTTGGACAAGAACCAAACCGCAAGTGTCTCTACCCCAAATAGAAATGTATAATTTTCCATGTGTCTTTCCATATACCGGTAACCCCTCAACACAATCCTAAATGATCGAAAATTTGAAAAATGTAAATCAGATATCTTAGAATGCCACTACTCGAATACAATATTTTGCAAATTATACTAGACAGAAGAAATTCATTCCTTGGAAAGATTGGCCCCAAATGCAACTATTAACTTTCATATTTTTCAACCATTGCTTAATCTCTCCCCGTTGTCTCTACCCTTTGGGGTAGAGACAACAAATTTGAGAGGTTCACGAAGTATGAGTTCACATATGGCATCCTCAATCAAGTTCAGTAACGCCGATTCCGTTACATGGAAAGACACATATGAAACCTTACATTATAACAGTACCTAGTTTTTCGAACTTGAGCGTCACGATTTTGGCCCTCTGCATGAGGTAAATATAACGAAATCGACGTTTGAGAGACACGATACCTTGGCAATAATAATGTGCAGCATGTGATCACTTGCAGTGGATGTATTAGAATGTTGTATGTCCAGACACAGTTCTTGCAGAGTCAACATAATGTTGACAATAGAGTAAGCATTTCGCAGGCAGGTGACTCGTATCATGGCCTCCTCTCCAAGGATGTCCACGGCAACGTTGCACTTCTTACCAGCAGAATAAATGCCAAATACAGGACTGTTGACAGTCCGCTCAGCTTTCATTTGGAAAAGACCGTCTTTTCGTGCAACAATAGAACGCAACTCCGGGGCCTCGTCACGCTTGGCACTTTCAAGGCTTTGGCTTTGAAGCTCCTTAATATGCATTTCTGCATTATGGAGTTTTTCTTGTAAGTGAGTGATATGCGCAATAGCGTCGCCTAACAGAGAAGCTTTGTCCATCTGATGGAAGCATGTTCACGTGGTGTTAGAATCTAGAAAGAGATTGAAACAAGCGGCTGAACACCAGTGTCCCTACCCCAACTAGAAATTCCGAATTTTCACATGTACTTTTTCAAATACGTCAATATAACCCTCAGTATAATCCTCACATATTACGAAAAATTAAAACCGTACTTGACAATCTTAGAATGACAGCATTCATATATCCACATAACACAATCATAATAAACATAAAACCATAATAAACATAAAAAATTTCATTCTCTTGGAATGATGAGACCTAACAGCTACTATCTCTTTTAAAGAAATAGACTCATTCTCATTGGATACCATAACTTTCTACATTTTCATACCACTGCTTTATCCCTCTGTTTGAGTAGAGACAACAAACTCTAAACATCATACTATCTTTTTCACAAGAAGTTCACAATGGTAACTTACAACGTAGTTACAAATCCCAATTGCACACCAGTAATCGAACAAATGACATGAACCACTAGTAGAAAACACCTCCGTCACGTACCAACATTCTAGAAAATCTCGCTGCGTCAAACCCTACCCAAATCTGCCATTAGTAACACACCTAGGTTTTCTAGGATACCACTAGGAGGTGGGTTTAACGTTAAGATGCATGAATAGACTCCAGCAGACGGATCAAACAGTTTTCCTGCAGAGCGTATGTTCTCTGTTGTAGATAAATTCTCACCTTCGAGACATTTGGCACAACAGCCCGAAGTGCATAAAACCGTTTATTGAGTTTCTCCCGCCGTTGCCGCTCAGCTTGCACATGGTTCAGAGGCTCCTCCCTGTCATTAGCAGGCTTCCGGCCCCGTTTGCGAGGCAGCTTTGGGGCCTCAATTTCTTTTGGTATTACCTCAGCCTCTAGTTCCAGACTATCCTGCTCCGTGTGATCAATAGCAGGCAATCCATTTGCAGCAATTGAAGGTCCTGCTATCTTTGACGGCGTTGCGTGCGGCAGTGGTTTGAAAACAGGCATAGGCTTCTCCGCCATGAAAGGCCTTTCAGCTGCAAAATTCACAGGAGGAACGTGCAGCTGTTTCTCTTCGCTGCGCTCATTTGGTCTCATCGGTTGAGGGTTGAACATTTCATCCACTTCAAAGACACCATTGTGCTGCGGAAAGGTATGGGAGGGTTGAAGCTTGGGATGCGGTGGCCTATCCATTGCAGGCAAAGATGCCGGCCTATGATCTAGCTGCGGATTTTTCTTTATATTATTCTGCTGGAAAATTGGATGTCTCAAATCTGACTCTACGTTTTTAGTAAGTGGACTAGGGCTAGAGGTCAAAAAGGGGAGGTGATCTTCTTGCACTGGTAATCTACCTAAAGTATTATACACGGGCTGTTGTTGTCCTAAGTCTTTCTCGACGTTGGCAGTTGAAAGTATATCGTTCAGGTGGAAATCATTTGTTTGCCCCCAGAGATGATCAAAGCCAAAATGAGATCCCATCTTGTCCATATGGAATTGCCCCCTTCCCCCAAAATCCGAGCTGTCATTGCTCACTAGACCTGAATCAAAGTTTAACCCCATGGAGGTCACACCTGCGACACTCGTTGGATCCAAAGGCATACTTGCTTCATGGGGCATAAATATTGACTCATCGTTTGGAAGTGCAGATTGGGACATGATTTGCATATCATCCAAACCCCACATTGGCTCTTCAAACACCGTCTGAATGTGCTGCACAACTCCCCATTTCTCTTGAATCTGCAATTAAAAGAGAAAACAAGACTCAGAAAATCACATTCTCTTTCCAAACAACCACACATCATCGCCGGTGATTCAAGAACAAGACAGCCACAACGTCAAGTTCCAAGTTCATCACCCAGAGCCAAGAAACCCCTAAACCAACAGGAGACTAAAGTTCACTCTATAATTGGATTCGTCACCTTTCATTCATGCAAACATCACTAAAAGAAGTGC
This sequence comes from Climacium dendroides, assembly GCA_950106755.1. Taxonomy (NCBI): domain Eukaryota; kingdom Viridiplantae; phylum Streptophyta; class Bryopsida; order Hypnales; family Climaciaceae; genus Climacium; species Climacium dendroides. Next base: position 17,328,664 of record OX467083.1, read on the forward strand.
AAAATCACAATTCTGACGGGCTGATCAAGGATTGCTAGGATTTTTTACTCAAGTTTGATAAGTTTAAAAAAAGGTCTTAAAATTAGCCTTAAAATTTCAGAATATCAGAAACTTACCAGATCGGTTGAACCAAGCTCAACCACCCCCTCCATAGTTGGCACACATAAGATAGTCTGCCACATGAAAACCGATGAGAATCAGCTGTACGCTCACCTAGTATTTCTCAATCAAAAAACAGACCACTTTTGCAGCGCAGGAGTCCATCAGGCGAGTGAAGCAGTGTCTTGGAAGTTCATAAACGACAAACCAATCACAATTACGAATATATGTACTTACGCCATACCTGAATTCCGGCCATCTGTTCTTGGGAAGGACAAAATGCAACCACAAAACCGACAAACAAATCTTTATGAGTATTATTATAGAACCTTCACCTGTATTCGTCCCTAGTACACCCATACTCTACGACCAAATATCACAATCTCCAATCCTTTGAACTCCTATCAGAGAAATAATCTGCATAATCCACCATAAACTAAAGAAAATCTAAACATGTGAATGCATTACTCTACTCACTCAGCACGGGCATCAAAGAGCAAAAATATATGTTCCAAGACGGCACATGATCCTATATATTTGAATAGATATAGGTTGATACTACGTGCACTGCGTATCTGAAGCCACGTATCTGAAAGAGTAGATCCATGAATCTCACCTTCGCTAAATTAGCTCGTGTGCAGACTTGATTAGAGGCCTTATCAGCTTGTTCTAGCCATTGGTAGTGGCCAGATGCCAATGCCTGACCAGGAGTACTACATCCAACATAAAACATCGAACCGATCAGGATTCTCCACGGAGTAACTCATGCGTCTTGATCTGCATGCACCTACAAATTGAGAAACAGTCTAACCGGTAATAAGGAAGGGAGCAGCAGGACCGAGAAAAACATACCCCACCCCGTGCGCAAACGAATGAGCCATAGAAACAAGGTAAAACCACTCCGTGTCTGAGACGTCGTCAGTACCATCATCATCTGGGCACGAAACAAGCGCCTGCAGCTCCCGAAGCACTTTCTTCCGTTGTAACTGATGCTCTTCCGTTTGCGTTTGCCTTGGCTCAACGAAATCGCTCTCTCTGGGACCCTTGTAATACCCATCGCCCCAACCCAACATTCTGCCACAATGACAAGGTCGCACATGTTCCATCAAGATTAAAACCGTTAGGGACCTGATCCCGTTTCCTCTACTGAACGATCTTACCAACAGCAACTCACCGATTCATACACTTGCTTGGCTAACAAATTAGCAAGGCTGTAAGCTTCACTTGGCTAACTGTCTATGGTCACTGATCTTTGAATGTGATCTGTGAATCGAAATGGGGTTGCCTACTGTCACCTAGTGGTCTACAACTTTCCACTTTGAATGATAGCATAAAAATCATACACAATTGCAAAAATTTGATCTGAACAGATTTTTCACTTGTGCTCAAAATGGTAGCCAAAAAATCAAACTCCTACACATGCTAAATGCTTTAATTGATGCAAAGACCCCCCTACCTTAATACCAAAAGTGCCATTCAAGGCAGCCCCATTATCAGTGAATAAAAAGAGAACAAATCCCTAACATTCTTCGGCCCCGCCTGCACCAACTAGTACCAACTAAGTAGCACCAAATAGCTAACTGGAATTCCCTACTAAATGCCTGCTCCGCCCAATGTGAACAAATTGGTGCTTACTTCTGCTAACTAAATTGCAATGCAATTTGATCTCCAGCGAGCTAACTCGAAAGCAAAAGTCCCCATTGCTGGTAGTTACCTTCCAACTACTTACTGAAGCTTAATACCCAAGTAAGATAATAGGCGCGAATTGGAATATGAACCAGAAATAGGGTTGCCTTCCACTTCAAAATGAGGACCAAGTAAAATCTTGAATTATTGATACATTACTGACCTTCCAAAATCGTCACTGAACTTCATCACGACCTCTTTAATCCAACTGCTTGGAGTCCCAAAATAACAACTACAGCATAGTTTGACTGTGTAACAAGTGAACTACAGTCAATGATAGTTCGGCAAGTGTGCAGAATATTCCAGAATGTTACTGTAGAAAAGGCCATATTACAGAGGTCTGAGTATACTATCGAATAATAAGTATAGACCTTAAAAACAAGCTAATAATAGCCTCGTTCACCACACTGCTCTAAAAGATTGGCATTAGGCAATAACACCTTCTCTCAATAAACAATGCCCTACTTTAGAGGATCCTCAATGCAACACTGCACAATTGACCCCTAAAGAATATCAATGGTACAGAACCTCTATCACAAAGCTAACAGATAAAGTCCTTCATTGATTTGCTTAACAGGGCAAGTGTAGAGGGTTGCATTGAGGATGCTCTTAATGCACTACTCTAATGCGCATAAAAATACTCTGCTTGTGCCCCAGTCCATCGTCAGGCAGAATTTCTACGCAAAAATGTCAAAAAAAAAAAGACATCAAAATCAGAAAACCAGATCAGTAAAGCGAAAACTTACGACTCCCCGTTCGGCGCCATCGAGAGCTGCCAAAAGATACCATAAGTCCAATTCTCGATGGACTCCTCCACCAGCGTGTGCAGCCTTCGCTGCAGCAGCGAGTCCGTCGGCTCCGGCCCTGCCGCACCCCCAGTCGCCAGCGCTCCGTCGTCCTGCGCTTCATAACTATTCGGAATCCCGTAGCCTCCAATAAACGCCTCGATCATCAACGGGTCCGTAGCGTCCCATAAGTTCGGGAGCGCCATCTCCATCATCGCTCCTCCTCCTAACCCTTGCTGGTCCTCCCCTAACATGTGAGCTTTTAGTCGCTTCTTCTTCTCCTTCTTCTTCTTCTACTTCTTTTACTATCCAGCAGTAACAACCCCCGACCTGCCAGGGCGTTGCCAAGGTCCTCAAGCCTTACCCTAAACCTCGCCATCGCCAGCTCGAAAAACGCCCGTTCCGCTTCATCTCTGCACCATTCTTCCCGAAATCGGTCTCAAATTAGAGATATGAACGAAAGCATTCCGAGGGAAGAGGATTGGGCGGCTGGTGAATGGTCATGGCAATGGGAAGCGATGGCGGTAGAGCGATGCCCGCACCACTGTGAACGCTGGAACTGGTAAGCTCACAGTAAAGGGTAAGGGCGGGGAGCAGAGGCCGACCTTGCCTGAAGCTCATATATGTATTTTGGTATTATACGTATATATGGCAGTATATACGACAGACGTCGTGGAACGTATGACTCCGTCGTTTGATTTGGATGAGAAAGTCCGGGGAGGATGGATGATTTCTAAACAGCACGTGGAGCTCGTGGCTTGGAGAAAATTCGTTTATTCGTTCCGTACTTGCGGTAAAGGGCTTGCACTGTCGCAGTGACAAATGGCTGCACCGGCACATGTTCACAACGTGACGAGGGAAGTCTGTTCACCAGACTACGGCCCATTAGGGGCGGGTTTAAACATTTATAAGGTAAAAGGTAAGTACTAGGTACACCCAAAGCCGCCACTTTTTTGCTACTGAACCTATTTTCTATTATTAGACTGGTCAAATTTTCATATGTTTTTTGATGGCAAGTGAAAGGAGGTTCCAACGCACCAAAGAATGTGGCATTTGGATATTGTATGCAAAAGTTATTAAAGAACAAAGTTTGGTTCTAATAGTGTTTCTTTCACATAGGTACAGAACTGATTTTGGAGATGTACATATAGTATAGATGGTGGTTTAAGGTCAGTGTCACATTTGGGTGCACCTACCTTATATGGTAGAGGTACCGATTCCTAACTAGAGCCCCATGAGCAATCAATAGGGTGTGTTAATTTGGAGAGGTTGGGACTCATTTATGTTTTTTTAATATTTTAAAAGGTTACAAAAAGTTTCCATGTTTGATTGGTTGTCACAAGAAATAAAGCATGCCATATTTTCTGTGCTGCTATAAGTAGCCTCCAATTTGTTAGTGAGCAATTTTGGATGACTTTAAGCATTGGCCATGGGTCAACAAGAACTTTGGCCTTTCAAAAATCATAGAAATTTCACTTTCAGTGCAAAAATTACCATACTTTTGCAATCCCCATCATTTATGATACTGCACCTCATGCAATATTTGCTTCACCTTCTACTACTCCTCATCGTGTCCCAAATCCCTTATTTGATCAACTATGGGTGTCTTTATTATAATTGAGCATTGTTCCAATATGGGTTTTTTTTTTGTTATGTGGCCTTTCTTTTTAACCCTTAATTGTTTGAGGTAGATGTTTGGGATCAAATGGATGACAAAATCTTTTAGTGTAGGATTAAAGTGTAATTATTCATCCTCTAAATTTTGTGTGAAAAAGAGAGGTCTTTTATAGTACTTTGACTTCCAATGAGTTTTTTTTTTTAAACCAATGATTCTCATCATCACAAAGTTTAGACCCTATAGTTTGTCAACAATTATCATGTGATTATCATTGTTTCCTAGGTTCATACATTAATTACAATTTATCGCAATGTACGGGGAGTACCAGCATTTAGTTGCGAGCTAGCTAGTTGATTTTGAGAATTTCCAAATGAGGTAGAAAAGTTTAGGAAGTGGTTCCAAATGAAAAAACAAGATTTTCGGAAATGGACCGGTCAAGAAAAAAAAATTAGCTATTTTGCCATCCGCCCTAGGAATATGTAGGAAAATTACCAATTTATATGCCTTTTTTATGGCAAGTAATCGCCCGGGTACATGCTTTTTCGAAAATATTTTTGACATGTATATAGAATTTTTTTTAATATACTCAATGTGTTCTTGGGACTTGGGAGTTGGGAACTTGGGATTTCCAAAATCCAAAGAAGAAAAATAGTAATTAGTAAAGTCTGCATAGTAAAGTAAGTAAGTGAGTTAATGATATTGACTAATTTATGAATTCTGAAGTGCTGCAAAAGTGAAAAATACTCGTTGGTATTTGGTAACCTCCGTTGCTGTCAAGTCTGTCTGTGCTTAGTGTGTTGTGATTGTTGTCAATTACATACACATGATAGCCGGCGCTTCTCAAGGGTTTAGGGTTTATTCTCTTTTAAAAATTTTGCCTCCTCATTGGCGCACTCAATCGCTCAAGCGCTCACTCGCTGGCTCATGCAGTAACTCAATTGCGTGAAACTCACACTTGTCTCCCACAGCAGCGGAGCAGCCTCTTGCCCTTTCCTCACTCACTCGTTGGCTCATGCAATAACTGAATTGCGTAAAACTCACACTCTATCTCTCACAACAGCGGAGTAGCCTCTCACCTTCTTGCTCACTCGTTAGCTCATGCAGTAACTCAGTTGCATGAAATTCACCCTCGCTCACCTCGTTGACTTCATAGAGCTTTCTGAATATCTTTTATGAGTTTCGTGACTTTCGTCTACTTCTTTTCATTTTCGGTGCAAGCCGCGAAGCCACGGGCATTGTGGAATGCGGACTGTGGACTTGCGACATTGTCTCTCTTCAATTTAGATTTCTCTTCAAAAGTTCTCGTCAATTTGGTGATCGGTTGATCGCTTTAGAAGCCATCGTGACTGCTGCGCTTTTGGGTGTGTTTTGGAAATCAAGTACACTTGTCGCCTTGTCCCTTCATCTTCGTGTACTATGAATTTTGTTTATGTTGGTTGCATGTTTTTTGAACCTTTAGATTTTTGAAATTTACTTCCCTGCTTTTGGGGTGGGATGATCACATGCTCAGTTGTTCTTATCGTTTTCTGATCTTATTCTTTGGGTTCTCAAATCATCTGGTACCTTGGTTTTCCGTTGAGATTTGTGTGGCAGTTTCCATGGCAAAGCGGCAGAGGAGCATTCATGACAGCTATTTTTCCAAATCGAGGGAAATGGACTCAAAGGAGTTTCCATCCTTCACCAAAAGCTCCAGATTGAGCAAAACTATAAGTACAAATCTCACTTCCCCTTCCCATGTAGAACTTGCACAGGTTTTGTAGAAAGAAGGGTGATCGACCTAGTTTCCTTGGCTAGAGTTCTTTGCCGAGGTGGGGAAACTATTCTGTAAAGTTTGTATGGAGAAAGGAGGCCACTCGGCATACGCCAAAGAAGGTTCAAAAAACTTCAAAGTTAGTGTTTTCATGGATCATGGAAGATCAAATGAGCACCGCTGCCTTGCCTGGGCATGCAACAGTGGTGGAAAAACGATAGAAAAAGCAATTCTCAGTGGCCAGCGTATTTATAACGAGGCCCTGCATACTCTTTTTTGAGTGGCCTACTTCACAGGGAAGCAGTCACTACCTTATGCAAAATTCCCTGCTTTATGCAAATTGTTGTTGTTTGTCAAGGCTCCAATCACTGTTAGCATGTACCAAGATGAAAAAGTTTGCGACGATTTTATTTGGTGCCTTTTTGTTGTAATCCAGAAGCAGATTCTCTAAAGGATTCGAAATTCACGTTTCTTTGGCATTATGATTGACGAGTCGACAGATATTAGTACCATAGGCCATCTTGTCATATTCGCAACCATTGTAGAAGAAGGTTTGCCTCTTACCATTTTTCTAGGACTATTGCAGTTGCAAGGCAGAAAAAAGGACGCTGCCACCATTTTTGATTGTATCATCTCTCAGTTGCAGCTATGGAGTCTTGATCTTTGTAAATTTGTGGCCTTCAACAACAATGGAGCAAGCACGATGGTGGGCTCCTAGGGCAGTGTTGCAACAAGGATAAAAAACGAGGTGAACTAATTCCTTTTGTCTTGTCATTGCGTGGCTCACCGAACTAACCTTGCAACCCTAGATGCTTCCAAGGCACCAGATTGTAAGGTTTTGTCTAATCAAATTGATTTGTTGTTGAATTCAATTTCTTCCTTATTAATAAGTCCAGTAAAAAGAAGTAGGCTCTCACGGCCTTGCAAGAGCAATTGTTTGATTTTAAGAAAACAATGAAATAGTATCATAAGATCCGTTGGTTGAGTCGTTGGCAGTCAGTCACAGCTTTATGTGATTCACTTGAAACGGTACTTGCCTTCTTCAAACAAGTGGACGGTAAGGATGCAAGTCAGGCAGTGGCTCTGTTAGATAAGCTAGGGCAGTTTAAGTTTGTTTACATCTTGTTTTTTTTGGCTGACATTCTTCACTCTCTAACTATATTGTCTAGGATTTTCCAACTGAAGTTTGTTAATGTCATAACAATAGGTAGTATTGTTCGCACTGAGATTGCTCAAATTCGCATGATGTTTATTGTGGACTCATGTGGTTTGAATGTTGATGTGTTCAACGAGTGCACTGGTTATCACGTCTTGCATGACTATGGTCCACATGGCGGTTACCTGGAGAGACTGCAGTCTCAGCTGAAAGATAATATGTTTCATGATTTTCAATTGCAGCAATCCAGGTTGGGTTTTGACCTTGAGGAGGCGTTGGCATTTCAAAAAAACTTTGCTGAGGCGGTTTGTGCTGGCCTAGAAGCGCGTTTTAGGGATAATGATGTGATTTCTTGTTTCAAAATCCTAAATCCTACTAACATGCCATTAAAACAAGTGGGCTTGCAGAATTGGTGCATTTATGAATTGGAGACTCTACTGCAGCATTATGGAGTAGACTGGTCGCACTTAGGTTTTTTTCTCCCTCCTCTTGTAGATCAAGTAGCTTGTAAGCGTGAATTCCTTGCCTTCAAACTCCAATGCACCACGGAATGGGGAGAAAAAAATTCCAGGGATTTGTAGCATGATTACTTGAAATCATGCTTTACAAACTTGGTATCCTAACCTTCTTGTTCTTGCTGAATTAGCTCGTGTGCAATGTGTTTTCACAGCAACTTGTGAGCATACTTTTAATGTGCAGAATTTGATCAAAACTTGAATTAGAAACAGGTTGGGCAGCAAGAACTTAGAAGCAATGCTGCGAATTGCACTAAAAGGCCTTGAGGAGGAGGTAGACTATATTATTAGTGATGTCATTCCTATTTGGAAGAATGACACAAAGTATCGGTTTTTGTTTGCTAATCCATCTTCTTACTTGAATTCTCCAAGTGGACCTACTGTGAGTGATGCATCTTGTTCGTCTGGTGCTCTTGCTCTTGATACTGACAGCAGTGGTATGCAACTTTCTTGACTTGTAGAACTAACCAAACTAACAAGCCTCTAGAAAATACTTGGACCCTTTTTGGATCCTTATATTTTCTGAAGGCTACATCCTTGGCCCTAAGATGGTAGGGGCTTTGCCAGGTCCAACCCCTGCCAAGGATACTTGAACTATAGAAAATAAGAAGTGAAAGCCAAATACACTTTAAAACAAAAAAAATGTTGAGTGAATTAAAATCCACCACCAAAATGCAAAACCGACCACATTTTTGACATTTAGAAAAATGACAAACTGAAAAAAAAGTTGTCGGCTAATTACCTAAATCCTTTAGGAAATGGGGGATGAAAATTGATAAAATTTACATCCTTTAGGTTCACTTTTGGATAAAATTTGAAAAATCTGAGTTAGCTTGAAGAAGCTCGGAAATTGTCCGTTTTCTGTACAGAACTTTCCGAACTGTGATTTATCGCATTGTTACGATGCAATTGCAAGTAATGCATTGTAACAATGTGATAACAATGCGAAGTAATGCATTGTAATAATGTGATAAATTGTAATTAATATGCGAAACCATGAAACAACAATAACCACATGATAATTGTTGACAAACCGTAGGGTCTAAACTTTGTGATGATAGTATCAAAATGGATGATTTCCACGGTCACTAGTTTGTTGTTTAAAGGTTAAGAAGGTTTTAACCTATAAATAATGCTCTAGTCGTTCTTTAGCCTATAAATGACAAAGAATCCTTCTATATGGTACAAAAAATACAATTATTCATCTTCCAAATGTAGTATGAAAAGAAAAATTCTTCTACAATAGTTTGACTTCTAATTAGTACTTTTGGATTTTTTTTAACCAATGGTTCACAGAATACCAAAATGGATGGTTTTTACGATCACTAGTCCATCCTTTAAAGAATAAGAAGGTTTTTGAGTTTTCTTGCTCTTTTATTTAGGGGCTCAAATTTAAGTTGGGCAATTTTGAGTATGCAATTTTTGTATGTATTGGCTCTATATGCAGACAAAATGAGGTTTTGGAAGCATTATGGCGGTAGTGTGCAAGGCTATGATTACAATCTTGCATTTTTAAGCACATTTTACCCACTTTTTTGTATAAGCTTGAAGTTGTCCACTTTTTTTATGCAATTGGGCAATATATTATTTTAAAAAATATTAAATTGTCCTTTGGTGGTGCATATGTGGCAAATGTGTATACGTATATAAAGGTTGTGATTGGCCCTTGAATTCCAAGGCCTATTTATTGTCCAAAATAGGGACAACTTCTACATTGAGGATCTCTGCAGTGTTCACACGCATCTACATTCCCCATTATTAAATTGTGGCTAATCTTTGGTTGGATTTTGTTTAAAGTGAAAAGAATATTTTGGATTTTTTTCTTATGTATTTCATAGGCACTTGAAGAATAAGCTATGAATTTTTGAAAGAGTTAAAACGAGTGTTTCTTAAATCGGCCTTCTAAATCTCTTTGGAATAATGGAAGTACATTTTATAGAAGAATCTATAGGGGAACAATTTTGGAAAAAGGGGTCACAATCCTGGGAGGTGCACTATAAGGAAGTTCATGGGTGAGAAGTGACCAAATTTTGGACCCCCTATATTATATCCTAAAATTTTATTTTTTTTCTAAAAAAAAAATATGAATAGATTTTCCTACTTTGAAAGTTTATGTTCTAAATTATTGGTATTTTTTATGTTAATAATAATTAGTTACAAAATTTAGAAGAAAAAAGATACATTGTGAAGCTAAAAATAACTTTCACACCCCTATATTATAATAAAAAAATTTGAAAAATGAAAAAAAAATTCTATAAAATATCTTTCTACTGAAAGTTTATTTTGGCTGAATATTGATACAATAGTCATCTTCATGTGATCTCTATAAATATTTTAGTTGAAAAATATGCCAATTTAGTTCATTTTTCAATCCTTTCCAGACAATATATCACAAGTTATTTAAGATTGAAATTTTTGGCAATAGAAACCTATAGACATTGTTAAACAAAGCTCAAAATTGTAGGTTGAAATTATAGTTTATTAGAAAGTAATTAGGAAAAGTAAAAATGAGTAGTTAGGGTTTGGTCACTTCTCACCCATGAACTTCCTTTGTAGTGCACCTCCAAGGTCACAATTAGATATAGTTATTTTATGTGATAGGGGGCATTATAAGAAGATTTTGAAGGGGAAGATAGGTTCTTTTCATAACACAAGTGGTAATCCCAAAGAGAAAATTGAAAATGAAACTTTATTTTCTATATTGACTTGTGAAGTAGGGAAATGAACAACAAGTAGAGAGTAACAAAATGAGATTTCTAAGATGCACAAGATGTTCCAAAAAAATCTTCTCCCAAAACAATTTGAAAAAACATCTTAGTTTTGGTAATGTAATTGTATGTTGACCTTTAATAGAGGTGTATTTTTTGAAAAATAACTCGTCAATTTTTTCTTTTGAAAATTAATTTTGATACTTTCAACAATATAGTAGAGTTTCATGGTGTTTTAATAAAGTGTAATTAGGAAGTGTGAAATTGGAAAGGATTTTATTTATATAAATAATAAATTTTTATGACTATAATGCCCCATTCTCTAATAATATTTTATATATTTTCAACAATCTTTTGAATATAGAGAGTTTAACCAATAATAATTACTAAAATTGATTATTTTTTAGCCTATTAAAACCTATAGTTATTATGTCCTATTGTTGCAAGAATTTTAGTTGGGATGCAAATACCTTTCCAAATATATTAAATTACAAAGTTGTGGACTACGACATTGATGCAAAGACACTAAAAACATTCAAATTCTATGGAACTCAAATTGTAAAGAGTTCATGATGCAAAATTTTCTTAGTGTTTATAGCAACAATCAATATTTTCTTAACATGTACCACAAGACATTTTTTAGTAAAGTTGTTGTACATACCCTATAGTTATTTCTCGTATCCGAAAGTTGTTTGCATATGAAAAGGTCATTTTTCTATTATCCACTTTGGTACCATATTATTAGAACCATAAATAAATCAAAGAATCAAATAAATAGTCTTTGTACGGGTATCTTTTTATGAGATCCAAATTTAGGATTGAAAGGCAATGATGAGAAAATCTTTCTATATCTTCTTTGAATACAAACCAAGGATATTCTTGGGTGTCCACCTGGACCAAGCTAAGGAAAAAAAGTATTTTTAGTCTTCATATTGAAAATATAAAGTCTTAAGAAGATTTAATATAAGAACTTAATAAAAAAACATTAAAAGGGACTAAACGACATAAATAATTATTGAAGAAAAGATGAGAAAAAGATAGCTCTATAAATAAGGGTGAAGATTCAATTCTACTTTCATTTACTAAAATCAATAAATTATGTTAATAGAACTAATAAACTATTGATGGTATATAATAAATGGTGGATTATTTTAATGATATGGATTGGGATTATGAATTTAAGAGTGATATCTGAATATTTTTGCATTTGATATCTGAATATTTGGATTAGAACAATGCAAACTTTGTTGAATACAAAGGTTTGTGTTTTATTTATAATTTATTTATAAAAAAATTCTCCCTCCATCCCAAAATGAATTTTTTGTTCGACACAATGTTCTGGATTAAGACTAAAAATAACATTAAAAAATCCATTTTGCATTGTAAGTAGACTTTGATGTACTTCTCACATCTGAGTTTTAGAGCACTTTCAAAGTGCAATTTTGGATAATTGAAAAGTAGTATTTTTTAGGCATTTTCAAGGAGCAGTGGTGGGCACTTAAGATTTGGATGTGATGTCATCATTATGTGGGCAATTAATATGAGCCCAAGACCTTGTGTAGACCTCTATTTGCCTCCCAAAGCTTCATCTCCTTCAATCAAGCAATATTTAAAGAGATGCAAAAAATAAGAGCAAATAGTGTTGATTGACCTTTTTAGGCATTTCATTTGTTTATTGATTGATGATTACATAGATGGAGGAGAAACTACTACATAGAGATTTTTTGCTAATCCTAGATTGCAATCAAAATCCAAATTTGACAAGTTCACAATGTCGCAAAGTGCAACAAGATCATTTTGGGACTAAAAATTAAGGCCACTAGGAAGATCATTTGGGGACAAAAAGAGTAGTTAATCTTGTATTGTTGTATATGAAGTCAATTTTGTCTGGATGTTTACAAAATTTTGACACAAGGTGTAAACATGTACATCCTCAATGGCAATATAGTTTTTTTCTCCAATTGGGTGTCCAAATCAAAAATTTGGCTATGCTATCCTAAATTTTTTTGGCAACTTAGACAATTTGGGCATCTTTTATTGGAACACTCATCAACTTTTGAAATTTGGCACATGTGTAACTAATAAAATCTGGCATACACTTGTTTAAAAATATAAAAATCTAGTTCTAGAATCACATTCTAAGAGGAGTCAAAATTTGTTAGCTCTATTGGGTAGATTTCAAGAAAAACATTTTTTTTCTAACTTCAAGCCCTATTATGTGCAATTTGTGACATCACATTAGAAATTCATTTAAAAAAATTGTAGAGTAGATTTTAAGAAGCGATAAATTGATTCAGGTTCTCGAAATTTTTCCCACATATTACAAATGTTTTTCTCTAAATTTTCATCATTTGGATTTTAAATAAAATATTTCCTCATTGCACAAGAAATTATCAAAAATGACTAGTGTATCACCAATCTACTTAACCCCTTTGCATTACAAGATGATTTAAAGTAAGTTAGACTTCATATTTGGTTTTGGAAATTTTCATGAGTGAATCTAACATCATATACTAATAAATGGTCAAAATCCACATTTTTGTGTAAAGCAAGAATTTTATGGCTCAAGGTTTATTGACCTTGTTTTATAGGAATGAAACAAAGTTTCTTTTCTTATTTCAAACATTAAAATCTTTCAATATACATAGTTAAATAGGCAAAAAAAAGATTCATATATTGTCATATTTGTTTAATATATTTTTGTATGGTTGGAATTCCAAAAAAAAATTAATTTTGAATTTTGGACAATGCATTAAAAATGAGCAATTTTGGACTTTTCCTCTTCCAAAACACCAACCAATCTTTGGGAATCAATCAATCACACACATGTATGCCAATAAAATATAGGGGTGACTTCTAAGGGATGCTTTTTTACTCTTATATATCCTCTACATGGATCAAAATTTATTTTTGTGGCCTATGCAAGAGATTAATTTTCAACAACTTCTATGTTGCATGATTGGCACCAAAAAAACTAGTCACACATAACATAATACATGTGAATAAAAATTGCATGGAAGAAAAATTTGTATGGTTTCTTGAAGGTATGTCTCTTTTATGTCTTTAGCATATAGTTCATGAAAAAAGTGTACTATTCAAATGTAATTTCATATAAGAGCAATGTAGCTATGCATTTTTCTCAAAAATATGCAAAATATCTAAATGCTACTAAATTCAAGTTGTATTGTTTTTTTAACACCATTGTATAGAAGAATATCTAACAAAAAGAAAATTATTAAAACAAATACATATGTTCTTATTGTATTTGACTCTCTTTTCAAGTAAGACAACTATTCAAAGTTTCTCAGAGTAGCTTCTATTGATGCAAAGCTTCCTTGCCTTCATTTTGACAAAGCCAATAAAACTCCAATGAGAAAAAATAAAGAAAAAGGAAAAAAAAATGTTTTAGTAATTTTCAATATATATAGTACAATTGATGAAAAACAAGTTCATGTGTATTGAATGGAAGAATCTATAATTAGTCTATGTCATTTTTGATGGGGCACCTACCATGAGATGAAACTGCACCAATTTAAAAGAAATATTTCATTTTTCCAAATAAAAGTAGTCTTTTTTTGCCACCTTTGCTTCATTTCTATTCAAAATTTAGATGGAGTCGCCATCATACTATCATACTACTAAAATCACAAAGCCTTTTGTAATATCATATTTTAACACTGTGTGATATTACAGAGGTCTAATCCCTCTGTAATATCATATTTATAAACAATGTGATATTATAGAGTTTCAAAGGCCATTTCACCTCTATAATATCACACAGTGTTAAAATGATATTACAAAGGTATAGTGAAATTATGGAGGTTTCATATTTCTTGGCTTCACGCTTCATTTTACTTTCACAATTCTATGATTTTCTAAAAATTTTCTTTAATTACTTTTGATTGCACAATAGATGTATTTCCAAAGAATATTGTATGAAGATGTTAATATTTTCATTTAAAGATTATACGCGCTTTATTAATTTACATTTTATCACATGAGAAATTGATGAAAGTAATATAGTTAATGCATAGCAAAGCAAGCGCCAACAGCTAGTTCTAGATTAAAAATACTTTACTATGATATTTATGAAGCCACCAATGATATTTATGCACTTTGGGTCCAAAGATGAATGAATGTAGAAATACAATAGGAGGGGGTACAACAAGAACCTTCATTTTTCCAACTTGTGGAAAAAATGCATATAGAAGAACATGAATGGATAACCAAGAATCATGTCCTTAACATGTATTTGCCCTTGAAAATGAGTAAGAGCATTTCTAGCAATATGAAAACATCATCTTTCAAAAATACATGGACACTTTTTTGTTACAACAAATTTTTATTTGTCCAATTGGTGCAACTCACTACTTTGTTTTTCAATAAACCACAAGATTTGTAGTGTCTCAAAGCAAAAACAATCCCCAATATTGCTAATCCAATGAACTATTTGTAAAAGGAAAAAAATTGTGGAATTGTTTTCCCTTGCAAATTTGCAATTTTTGGTATGCTAAAGACAATATTTTAGCAAGGACAAGTATTTACTGCTCACTTTTCATCCTCAAAACACTAGCATGGATCTATTTGGTGTATTGCTTATGATAGTAAATATCTCAAGTATAAATTTCATAATAAATATTCCAAGTATGAATTTTATATATGAACTGAAATCCAACATAAATGTATGTTGAGATTAAGTAAGGCAAAAAGATTTAGTTCTTTAGAAAGACACATGTTTCTTCATTCAAAAAACTATTTTCTTTTTGGTGTTGATGTGTTGGTAGAGTTACCTTTTCAACTTCATTGATATGTAAAGGTAGGGTGGTCCAAGGTTTTACATATCCTCTTTAAATAATTGCCACATCTACAAATTTCCTTAATTTTGCTTGACAACAAGTTAGGCTCCTTATTACATTCATGGCCAAGGAGGATTGATTCCCTTATCGCCCCAACCAAAGGCAAATATAAAAAATGCCCCCATTTTATGTAGCATAAATTTGACACTTCTTCACCTCTCTTCCCTATCTCACGGCCTCTAATTGCAAATATGAATTCAAAATTTGTAAATTTTATCGTAGGTGGAAAATAAAAAATTTCAATATTTTCTTTAGGGATAGAATATGGGGCAATAAGGGGGGCCAAATCCTCCCTAGCCCTACACTTATAGGTCCCACCAAAATATGCCATATCAAATGCCACTTCATAACTTGTTGTTGGACATGATGGGGCTTCAAAGATTGATAATTTGCTATTAAAGCCATGCTTACATTTAGGTGGGATGGGATTCTAAGAAAGGCTTCCCCCAACTAGCTTAACTTCACTATAGCTATACTTAACTTTATTGTACCTTCCTTACTTTGTCACCAAATATGAGGCTAGGGTGAGTCACCCCCTTCATTTGTCTTTTGCAAGTCTCCAATTTTTTCCAAAGGGTGCATGTTAATTTTTTACCAAGTAGATATGGGGCCCCTAATTGCAAATATGAATTCAAAATTTCATGGCAAAAAAAGGTTCTGTGTTTTCCCTGGGGGGTAAAACTGGGGGGTTCACCCCGGCTAAATTTGAAAGTAAAAAAAAATGGCCTGCTGAGTAGTCAGTAATGTGAAACCCCTAGTATCATATTCCAAACCCTAATTCCGCCTTCGATCGGAATCTCTCTTAGGCGGAAACGAACGGGCGATATCCTGGCAGTGCTTTCTGCTCCTGGTTGTGTCGTCCTGTGCAGCTGCCCTAACCCGAGGGTGGCGATGGCGCCAGGCCCTTTGTTGCCAGAGACGATGAGCACTGCAGCAACCATGGAGCGCGCGGACAAGGGTGACGCGGCTGCGGCCCATAACTCGGCCAACCAGAGCCTCCACCCGGTGGGCATGCAGATTTACTGGAACTTGTCGTCCTTGAACATGGCGGTGCGCGAGGCTGCGGCGTTGGCGCTGGTGCGTGAGCTTCAAGAGAAGCAGGAGGAGTTTGCAGCTGGAGGGGGACGAGGGGGAGTTGCGGAGGTAGGGCGCCCGAAAATCAGTGACTGAACCAGGGTTTTGGGTTTAGTGCGGGGTTTAGGGCTTGCTGTTTCTGAAAGAGAGATTGGTGTTTTGCGTGCGTGTAGGTGCTTGGAGCAAAAGACAATGATGGAATGCTGGACGGGTGTGCTCCTGCTGTGCAATATGCATTGCGGCGGCTCGTGCGTGGGCTTGGTTCTTCTCGCGAGGTGAGGCGGTTCAGAATTCGTCTTAGGGGTGTGATTTCGGACGTTTTGTTAATGAAGGTCCGCTCGCACTTGGTGTTAGAAGTGGTGTTAGCAGAGTGTTGGGAATGGATTTAGGGACACCGTTGGTCCGTATTCACTTTGCTAACACCACTATTAACACCTAGTGCGAATGGGCCGTTAGGTTGCTACGATGAACGGGGAGACATGTTCGAGTACCTTCGTTCAAAATTCAGGACGGAGGCTCTTATTTATGACCTAAATTTAGAATGATGATGATGTGTTCAGTGTGCGAGACAAGGATTTTCCACTGCATTGACTACTGTAATCGGAACGCTTCCAGTTCTTCGAGGTGAAGCTCTGCTGCGGATTATTCCCTCAAATTTGGAGGTCACTTCTTCAATGAAAAAACAGGTAAACAAGCAATAATAGGGCATCTTCAAAATGTTGAAGGTGCTGAGGAGGTCAAGAAAGAAATATATTGAGGGACTCTCGCTGTTATGATATTTTCGTGCGTCGACCTACTATGAGTGTGTTGTTAAGAGTGAGATTAAAGTCAAAATTTTGTCCGTCATAGTCTATTAAAGTCAATGTAGTCTAAATCATTTTATTTTCGTGTATTATTTTATACCGCCATCCCTGTGCATAAACCATCGAGAAGCGGCCTTTCTATGAAATTTATGCTTTTGTCCAGTGCAGTCGAATACGTGGATTGGTCAATCGCTGGTGGAGCTCCACTTGTCCTACCTCAAGAAGTATCGATGCGATCGCTGATGGCATTTGGAGTGACTGCGTTTGAGTTATGGTATTGGTGTGCAATCGGAAACCTTGCTGAGTTCATTTTCGCTGCGTGTCTTCACAGGATGCAAGAGATGGTCTGTTGGGGCGCTTATTTGCTTATGGATCTTTGGTGCGGTCAAAGAGACTATTTGGAGACGGCACCAGTTCAGAAGAGAAAGAACTGGCTAAAGAGATTGTTGAGCAATTATTTGCTCTCGCCAAGCAGAAGACTTTTCTTAGGGAGCCAGCTGTGAATTTGGTTATCGAGCTTGCAAACGGGGTATGCATCTCGTTCCATCGTGTATACCTTGCAAAGCCATATTGCTACTGTTTTCGAGGTCGCAAACTTAGGCTTCAGAGTGCGTCTTCGCACTATGGTTTTATTAAGGGGCAGTGAGTTTGAAAGCAATGTTACTTTCTGTGATCCCTAGTACCCTACATTTAAAGTAGTATCAGGACCATATTTAGAGGGTGATGGTACTGTTTTGAGATCACATCACAATGCCTTGCATTGCCTGTAGTCAACTATGACTTGCCTTGCTTGACTTGTGCTGTTTATGACAACGTTGAAATGGTCAGTTGCCTTCAAGTGCTCTCAGGGAGACCGTGTGCGCAAGCCCTGTTTTTGATGAATGGTTGCGAAGAGACGTGGAAAGTCAGAGTCCGGAGGCGTTGTTGTTAGTCTTGGAGCTGCATGATAAACTCCCGGCTCAGAGTTGGCCTCTGATTCCTGAGTCTGGGAACGTGCAAGATCTTTTTGAGCCATCTCACCTGGCCAAATTAATTCCGTGCTTGAAGGTGAGACCATCGTAGTTTTAAGTTGCTTTGCAGATGTATAAATTCTGTTATTTCCTGATTGTTGTGTATGATTCAATTTAGGGGGCTTTGCTGTGGATCTTCCAGGGACAGCTTTCTCGGATGGATGTCTGTATTAATACGCTATTATCCAATCTGAACGCAGGAGTCTTCTAGCAGCCACCCCCGTGTGCACTCGGTTTGGCATCTGTTATTAGATCGCCTTTTTACTCCAGCTAACAGCCTCACTCAAGTATCAGCAAAGAAGAATCGAGCGAAATCTGGCGACTCCAAGGACGCAAACTATATAAAGAAGATAGAAACGAATTTGGCAAATCTCTGGAGTGTTGTAATAGACGGAGCTCTGTTGACCTCTTCTCACGAAAGGAAAAGTCTTGCAATGGAGCTCCTCCTCTTAGTCCTACCCAGATTACCGACCCCCGAATCTGTCGGCATTGTCTTGTCGAACATATTTGTTCGATGTATTCTAGATATTCTGTCTTCTAAAAACACTCTCCTTTATAAGAGTGCCGAGAGATGCTTGAGTGAGCTGCGCCTTTGGGCTGAAAGTAGCAATCTTCGTCGGGCTGCTGTAATTGTGGGATTGCAGAAAAATAGCTATGGGAAGTTTGATACGTTGTCGAAATCCCCCACCGTTAAAGCACTCACCAATGGATTGACGACTGAAGATGGCGCACTGGCATTTGTTCACAGTCTCAGAGAGTTGTTTGTAGCGGTTGAGTCTACTGTTGTTAAGATTCCTGAGGAACTTGTGAAGGGATCAGAAGAGGCTGAGGTGAATGGAATCGACAAGATTGCAGCAAACAATAGGATCTGGATCGTAGAGCAGATGTGTGCCCTTTGTCGGCAGTTGAAACTAGAGCCTAGAACAGCTCAGGCATCAGTGTACAGAGAAGTGATAAAGTTTTTGGTCGCCCACTCCTTATTTGAAGCAAGTAATCAACCCAAAGCCGGTGATTCTGAGAAGAAAGAGTTCAAGTGGCCTCAAAAGTCTTTGACAGTGAATCTGCGAAAACTACTTGCAGAGCGCCTACACAGTATCCTAGTCACTGCTGATCACTGGATGGCTGCCCAAAAGCCCAGGAGCAATAACGCAGGTGCGAGTGGAGTGAATGAGGCAGTAATAATTGATGAAGACTTTTCTCACTTTGCGGCTCTATATTGCTTGAGGGTTCAAAAGTCTCCAGATGCTGTTCTTGTGCAGCCTCTGAAGGATGAAGCTGCAGAATCTGTTAAAATCCTTCAGCAGACTGTGACTACTTTATCCTCAGCTGTGAGTTGCATCCCTTGTCTAATTTTGTGATTAGAGTACCCAAATTTTTGTCTGAATAATCTTGGCATGTTGACTGCAGTTCACATGATGGTTGTTCGCGGGGGGATTTATAGAGTGATTTTAGTTTGCAACCGGTTGTAATGAAGTTGTGTGCTTCATTAATGAAGTTGTTTCTTGATGCTTTCATTGTGCTTGAATCATAGTGTGTTGTGTTACCAAATATCTCACTATCGTCACAAATTCGCAGGTTAAATCTGAGACAGATGTTGATCGATTGAAGCGGCTGTTAGCACTAAGGTCCCTCCTTTCACTTCTGCTTCTCGAGTCTTTCCTGGAACCAGGGTCTACCGATGACATTGCAGCTGAGCTTGCCATCTGTTGTAGCAAAGCTTTCCCCGAATTGCTGGAATTGTCGAACATTGCACCATCGGTTCAGGTGGAAGGGGGAAGTGAAGAGGCCCCCCTAGTAATGGATGTTCTTCTTGACATTTTATTGTCGCTGCTGGCGAAAGGTTCATCTCCAGTTCGTGAGGCAGCTGAAAAGGTTAGTCTGTTGATACATTACACTAGGCCACCTTAAACTACAACGTGTAGACTCTGTGTGGCGTTTCTTTTTACTCTCTTCTGAGAAGCCTGTGTTTCATGCGCAGGTGTTCAAAGTGTATTGCAAAGACCTCACCGGCGCAGGCATGACTGACGTTCTCCGGATTTTAAATAAGGGCTCTAAGTCAGGACGCCATAAGTCCATGATAGAAGACGGTGAGGATGATACTGACGATGACGATGATATCCTAGAGGATGAGGAAGATGAGGAAGTGGAAGGTGATCTGGTGAAAGCGAAGGAAATTCATGAGGCAAAAGAGGTAAGTGCATCGGACAATTACATTTCGAATTTGTTGTGGTGCATAGTCGGTTTGTATCCTCAGTCTGCTGGCCTCTTCTTTGAGATGATTGAGCTTCGTATTGTTGGCCCTTTACTTTGTGAAGTTTTCTTAATTTGGATGTTTTTTGACGGTTTGGGGATAGGAGGAAGAAGATGAAGACGACGAAAAAGAAGATGACGGTGAAGAGGAGGATGTAGAGATGGGTGATGGCGATGGCGAATCAAGAACCTTACAACAACAAATGAGATTCAAGAGTACGTCCTCGCAACCTTAGGGGTTATGGGCATGCTCTTGTTCACATAAGAATGCATATAATTTTATACTATGCTGAATACGATTCCTGAATGTGAGTATCTCACACTGACGATAATCTATTCTTGTAGGATCCGGTGAGGACCTGGACGATGAAGCAGAAGGCTCTGATTCAGACGTCTCTGATATGGACGATGAAGCTATGTTCAGGGCAGATGTACTTCTGGCTAATGTATTGAAGCAGAAAAAGTTAGTAAGCAAGAGCA
The DNA here is from genome assembly GCA_950106755.1 of Climacium dendroides. NCBI lineage: Eukaryota > Viridiplantae > Streptophyta > Bryopsida > Hypnales > Climaciaceae > Climacium > Climacium dendroides. The sequence goes on from OX467083.1 coordinate 17,349,454, forward strand.
ACGCTCAAACTGAGTTAGCTCACTTCAAGTTCAGAGTTTTATCGTTGCTGGAGTGTTTTCTTCAAAAGCATCCTGGTAGTAGTTTGGTCTTGCTTGCAGTGCAGGGTCTTGTGAAGGCATTCATCAATACCGTAAATCAACTGGGAACAGCACCTGAAGAGAACGAGGTATTAATGAAGCGATTAGAAACCCTGCTGCATAGCAGGGTGTTAAAGGTGAAGATATATCCAAGGGAAAAGGATGTTGATTTACCTTTAACTAGAAGACTACTGAAGCAAACCTGGAAACTTGCATCAAGGTCATCGATCAAGAGGGTGCGAGAACTAGCTCGGGTATGTCTCATTTTCGATTGTCTAGAATTGTCTTGAATGTTCTGTTCACTCTTATGTTTTGAAAATTGCGCTGTGTACGCTTTGTAGCTCGTTGTAGAGGATGAATATTTCAGAGCTCTACAGCGGTGCATTGGTATCTGCTGAATGCATCTTCTGGCTGGCGTGAGCAGTCTAATTGTAAATTGATGGGTTTTGCGTCTGCAGGGGTGCGCTTTCTGGGCATTAAAGGTCCTGCTAGGAAATGTGCCTGATATTGACGAAAAGGGTGATGAGGAGTTGTCGGAGTTTCTTACAAATTCATTGGAAGACTTCTTCACCCATAGGAAATCACGGCTTCCAGGACCTTTCTTGAGCGAGGTTTTCCAACGACACCCAATTCTGGGAAGGTTGTCTATTGGGAAATTAATAGAGAAGGCTGGAAATGGCAGGACGGGTGTGATGAAGTGTGAGGCGATGCGCCTTCTCACTGGAATCCTGAAACCAGTCACGTCCGGGAAGGGAAAGAGGACAGCCACGGAGGGTGATGAACTTGCGAAGGCATTTGAAGAGCACGTGGGATCCCTAGGGGCAGTCATTTTGTCAACTGTTCAAAGTCCGCCACAAAAGGCTGCTCACAAGCTCATAGCTCTTCAGTTCTGTAGTAGTTGCATTGATGCCTTCCGAGTACTCTTCCCACGGAAGACACTTCACTCAGTGTTGGACATGGGAGCACTCTTAGCAGGTCTCAAAGCCATAGACGCACCCAGTAAAGGAAAACTGCACAACTTGATCACGAAGCTTGTAGAAACAGTTACCGTTGAAGTAGCTAAGGTACCCATGGAGAATGAGGAAGGTGCGGCTCCCTCAAAAAAGAAGAAAGGAAAGAAATCAGAGGCATCCACGCATCCTGAAGAAGAAAAGACTGCGCAGAAGAGAAAGAAAGGAAGGGCTGAAGCGGAGGTTCAGGGAGAGGACACACCTTCCAAAAAGAAACCCCAGACGAGGTCGAAGAAAGTGAAGGTAACGAAGGATAGTTCATAGTCTAGATTCCAGTTCTCGTCTCGTAGTACCTCTGATCCTGTCGGGATTCCAATTTTGTTCCCCCTCAAATGGGATTTGTTTTCTTCCTTAAACGATGAGCTTTACGAGGCCTTCACCAGGGTCTGGTTCCATGTGACGTTTTTGTTAAACCTGCAGTCTTCTCTAGGCTGTGCATTCCACTGAGCTGAGAATCCTAAGGTAATTCCTACAGCTTCTGATTCACAGTATTGTGTAGTAGTTTGTGCTGTATGATTCCACTTTCTAACATCACAGCATGATAATTTACTACTAGTATGCCGCCTACCGTATTTCTGTAGATGTACGCAGCTTGCAGTTGTTGCTTCTAAATCTAGCATGGACATAGAAGTACTCTTAACCCATAAACGCGACGCTGCGGCCTATTTTTGGTCGATGAATGACAGAGAATTCTTCTCTGTAGGACAGAAGTGCAACTATTCATACTTGGAATTTTGCATGAAAAGGTGAGGTCATGTATAGTAGTTTGGCTTCCAATGAGTGCTTTTGGATTTTTTTTTTTAATCAACTCTTCACACAATGCCAAAAGGGATAATTTCCATAGTCAGCCTGTCCTTTAAGGGTTAAGTATGATGAAATCTGAAGAGTGTATTGCAATCTCTAAGAGTTGTTTGTATGTAAGTTTTTAAAGTATTGGAGAAGAAAGTGTGAGCACCACCACATTTACATGAAAAGAAAATTTTGTGTTGTTTGTCATATTGTTTGAGCTTTGATTGGAATTGCTAAACTATCAATTTTAAAGAGAGATCAAATCAAACTAGGAATTTCTTATACAAGTGTTGGTAGCTAGACCACTATGAGAATGGACTTTCTTAAACCTAGAAAATTTTGTGTTGTTTGTCATATTGTTTGATCTTTGATTGGAATTGCTAAACTATCAATTTTAAAGAGGCAAATCTGTTGAGATCAAATCAAACTAGGAATTTCTTATACAAGTGTAATTGGTAGCTAGACCACTATGAGAATGGACTTTCTTGAACCTAAAATTGGGCAAACCTTCCAACAAATTTGGAACTTTATGCAAAAGTGTGTAATAGTTTGTTAGCTAGTAAATTTTTTGAAGGAAACATGTGAAAAAACATTATTAACATTAGATTTGAACTTTTTTCTAATTGTTTTTTGTTTCACAAGAAGGCAAAGCTACTTCTAAAAAACATTTTTTCCCCTACTCACATAGAATTGAAAATATTATGGATGTCGGCAATGGTAATTCTTGCCCTAAAAAATTTAGAAATTCAATTTCAATTCCAACTTTGCATCAGAGTTTGCTCATAGTTATTCTAAACTTCATTTCCGTTCAATGATAAAAGGTCACATTTAGACCTTTCAACCACCTCTTTGACTTTGTGTATTTTACAATGCATCATCAACTAATACATAGGTATCACTAGTCAAGGTAAATAAATATGACTTGTTTTTTAAATGTACCTCCACAAATTCCTACTTGCAATGTACAACCTATGTTCATGAGAATCTAGAGTCAAATTTGGGGTGCACATATCTTGAGCTAAACTTTGAAATTTTTTTGTGCTTTGAGTGATATTTACCTTTAGTCACATAAGAAAAACAATAAGTGTCAAAACAAAAGTAGGATTGTTGAAATCAAAGAATTCACAAGCAATTGGAATTGGTGTAAATAAGGTAAACCAGCCCATTGTGGTCAGAATGAGGAGTTTGACATCATTTTGTTGCTGAAATTTTCAACTTTTTCCCATATTAGTACAAGGGTGAGAAATAGCAAGTGCAATTTAAATTATATTATTTAAACAAAGTATGAATTTGCTAGGAATTTTTGAAGTGTTCAGTGCAACAAAAAAGTCTATAGACTACCTTATAACCAACAAAATCTGAATTTGTAATGCTCATCTTACAACCTAATGCAATCACAATAGTTTCTATCAAGGAAGGTCTAAAAAGTCAATTTTTACAATGAATTTCACACTGAAAAGCTAGAAGTTCTTAATGAGGTCATTGTTCTCTCCATTACTATCATATAAGACATGTATTGTGGCCCACATCTCACATATTGAAAAAAACCACAATGGGTCATTTCCTAGGTGACCGCAATGGGTCATTTGCCCACAATGGTTGCTTTACCTTATTTTTTTTGCAATGCAATTTCTTTTGATTTTATAAAAAGAAAAAGAAAAGGAATTGATAATTGTAAAACTTTGAATTGTTAAATGGTGCAATATTGGAGTTCTTTAAATATATAGAATAAGTTGTTTGATTAAGAACCTTAGGTAGATAGAGAAGTTGAATTTCATGCCTAAGATTTGTTGTGTAAGTTCTATTTAACAACTCAATTGAGTGGGTGTGTCCCCTTCATTAAATATAAAACATTTTTAATATCATTCAATGTCATTCCATATATTGGATTTCAGTAGGACAATTTCTTGGATGAGTTAAACTTATGTACTGTCTATTTTATCAATACAAACCTCTCAATCATGTACTTAGCAATCATTAATAAAGAAGGTTAATGCAAAAGATACTACTTCAAATATTTTCACCATTGTGTAGAAATTTTGTAATTTCAATTTAAACATTACAATTGGACTATGAAAAGATCACATTGGGTATAAAAGTCAAATTTTCATTGCTATGTACAAATTTGTTTATGCAATTTCAAATAGGGTCTATAGATTTGTATAATTGATAGCTAAGATCTTTGTTTCTATTCAAAGATTAGTGGCTATAGGTATTTTGCCAAGCTATGCTTATACTATTTTCAAATAATTATAAATAAAAGTGTGAATTGATGAGTAATAACAAAGATGAATATGGAAGACCGGAATAGGTCCCTAATTGGTACAGTGCAATATGTTTCATATGATGAATAGCTAGTTGTCAATTTGGATTAGCCATAATTTTAAACAATAAGTACTTGCCTTTTTTGGTGTACAAAATGAAACTAGTGAAAAGTCAAGAATGGTTAAAATCCACAATTCAAGGGACTTCACCAAAATTGTCATAGTATGGCATCAATCTCTTTGTTTACATTGAGAATTGCATGTTTGTAATGGGAGTATGTCATAGTGAATTGCAAAGTGATGAGCCATAGTACACTGCTTGCAATACTCAATCTAGCCAATCGTCAATGACAAAAAAAACAATGAATGGAAACAAAGGCCTTAGGTCGAAATAATGCATGTTGACTTCTTGAAATACTTTTGGAATACCAATAGTTATAACAAAAAGCAATGGGGGTTTGGCTTAGTAGTGAAGGTTAAAAGTTCTTGTAGTAGGGATGTGGATTGCATTTGTTATATATTAGAAAATATGATTCAAGTATGCTTGATCACAAGGTGGATTTGAATTCATTTACATCCACTTCAAAATATATCAACAGTACTATCAAGAGGTAAGGGTCAAATATAAATCATTGATATGCCAAGGACCATTACACATTTCTATTTGGAAACATTTTTCAACCTTGAAATGAGCTGTCTCAAGATTTCTCTTGAAATGAGTTAAAATTTGGAAAAGAAAAATGATTACAATCACAACTTTAGAACCTTATTCATAGAATACTAGCTCAAACTTGTACCACACACCACCACATTCTATTTTGAAGTGTTCTCATGCATAAGACATAAAACTAAAAAATTTATTTGTTTACAAAAAATAATATAGTATTATCACAAATTTTGTAAGTGCTACTAATTTTCTATAATCAATAATTGGATAAATCATTTTATCTTAACACCAACTTAATTAATAAAAGTGTTCTTCTACACAGGACATAAAGATAATAGCTAAAATAAAATAAAAATAATTTTATGCACTTTGATTTACGCATAGGAAATAAATATAAAAATAACTTTTGAATTTTTTTTATCTTATGTGTAGATTGCAATCTACAATCATTTGATTTTTGTTTTAATTATTTATGAGTGTATCTAACTAATTTGATTTATTCTATTAGAAAGGATGCAAAAATAACATTACATCCCCATTTCTTTTGTAGTAATTAATATATCATAGTCATACTTTAGTGTGCACTAATTTAAAAGAATGTGGCTTTGGTAAATTTGTTTCACTTTCACTAAGATGATTAGAAATTATTTTTGTAAGTAATCCCTAAAAGATGGAGCCCATAATGATGTAGTCAAACTCTAAAGCTTCTCACTATGTATCCTCTATTTCTTTTCCATTTATATGTAAACTCTTTTGGTTTTATTTTTTAAAGATGAAGTCACATATCTAGTATATGTCATAAAATTTTCAGAATTTTTTGTGAAAATACCATATCAGCATGAATTTTTAAAGAATTTAAAAAAAATTCATATCAAATTCAAACATGCTTAAAATATCTGAAATTTTCATAATAGAAGTGCATTATGTGTAGAACATCATGGTATTATGAAAAGTTTCATTTCACTACATATTTAAAAGTGTATTTATAGATCTCCAACTTCAAACTTCAATGAAATGCATACTTTTACCTTTGAAAGGCCCTTGGGGTCCCTCTATATGATCCATATTTAGCTTCAACTCTTCAATTGTAGTTTAATATATGAATTGTGACACATTGTTATTTACATACTATTATGATCATTTAATCACTTTGAATTGAAAAGTATTTGATCAATGTCTTTTTGATCAAATACCACCAAATTCAAAATATACTATATGGTTGCAAAGGGCTTTTAAGCTCTTCAAAGGTTAAGGAATTTTTCAAGATTTTCAAGTGGTCTAAAAACTACACTTCAAGAAGTTTCATTTTGTTGGTTTTAATCAAAAGCAAAAGAATCCATTTTGAATGTCAAAATCAAGTTTTAAAGGGAAAAAATTCGAAGTATTGAAATACATTTTATTGTATACTATTTTTTTGACAAACTATTTCATATAATTTTTTAAAAACTAAACTTGAAACTAAGTCAATGGAATGAATATAACATCAATAAAGTTGCATACAAAAAATTAGATGAAAATAGTCCATTCTTCAATATGTGTGCAAAGCCTATTCGACCATTGAAAGGACAATTATTGTTTTTGGTGTCCTAGAGTTAAAGACTTTCTATATATTTAGGTTATAAAGTATCTCAATGATTGAAAGCTCTTATTTACATAGATTAATAAAAAAATTCCACATGTTAAAAATTTTCCTATACATATGAGTTAAGAGTATGTCCATGCCTAAAGTCTTTGCAAATTGTTAATATTGTTATTATTCACCTTTGTGAATATTAAAATAACTATAAAACACACCTTTTTTGTGGTTGGTTAGTTTGTATTTTATAACTTCTGCCCACTAATTTAGGATCTTTGATTTCAAATATGAACTCCAAATTTTCAAAAAATAATAGTTTTTTGTATTTTTTCCAAATATTAAATCAATACTACAAAAGATATGCTTGAAAATGGATTAGCAATACCAATCAACTTCTTTGAGGGAAATTTCATTGTAGTCTTACCTCATTTTGGCATTGGCTACCTCAACACTAGAAAGATGGATTAAATTGTCAAATCTTTTTCTTAAATGTATGCTGAACATAGAGAAAGAGACACTTTTATCCTTTCTTCTCTTCACCTAAACTTTTAAAAATAGTTTCCAATTAGTGGTGTTGAAGCCTCTATAAACTTTCTTTATTTAGATTTTAAAGTATGAATTTAGGATTTAGTGTTTGTGAGTATGATAGACTTTTAAATTCAAAGCCTTATGTGCAATATATTTCCACAAATGGTGGCCAAAGTCATCCAAATTTCTCAATTAGGGTCAAAAAAAACTTTTTCCTTAGCTTTGAATGAAAATTTTGCTTAATCAATTGTACGATCATACTTTACAGATTTGTTTACCACATGATCTTATACAAGTGGAGGAGAAGATCGATAGTTCTTAAACTATATGTCACTCCTACAAATCCACGCAATTGAATTCTTAAATGGAGTTTACACAACAACACTAGGGAATTCAACTTCTGAACCTAGGTAAGGTTTTCAAATCAAGAACCTTATTCTACATACAACTCAAAATTCTAATATTGCACCATTGCCAACCTCAGTTTCTTTTTTCTTTTTCCCCATTTTTTATACAAACAAAAGAAAGAATTTAAAAACAAAATACTTATGCCAAATCCAATTGCTTGTGAAATCTTAGATCCTAGCAATCCAACTTCTATTTTGACACTCCTTTCTGTCATATGAGTAAAGGAAAATATCACTAAAAGGACAAAAAGTTTCCAAAGTTTAGCTCAAGATATTATTAGATGAAATAAGGGCATGAATTCCTACAAGTTTTCAAACTATGGGAATTTGATTGGACCAACAATTTGACGTGGTTATGTAGAGTGATTGCGATGTCAAATAATAATAATAAATTATTTTTTAAACATTTAAAAAAAATACAATATTTTTGTTTCAATGGTTTCATATTTTAAATATTTTAAAATTTTCATTATTTTATTATTATTTTAAATTTTGGCCAGCAATGGCTACTTCCCAACATGGAGAACAAGCCTGAAATGGCCTTCGAATGTAGCTAAAAAACATCTAAAGGCTTACCTTGAATTGCCATATTAATATATAGTATATGATGCATTGAGTTCAAGTAGACATACCTTAACCCCTGAGCGCCCCAGTGCCTCAAATATGATCTCTCAAAACTCAAAGATCTCCTTGTTTGACCATTATAATCTTTTTAGCGGTATGGTAAAAGGACGTGTCCTTTTCCCTATAGCTCCGGCCCTATTTCTACTATCAATCGGTACAATCAATTTATGTGGATCTCATTTTACATGATAGTTTGATTAGAATGAATTGAGAAGGGTCTTGAATTTTGGCAAATACAGTCTGGGCGCTCATGGGTTAAGAGCTTGTTTCTATTGCTAACCTTAACAGTGGAGGCACATCTAGGTTGGCCCCAAGCAAAGAGGAGGAAAACTTGTGAAATTTTGATGTGACATACCGTTTTGAAAGCAAGCTCGTGTAAGGTACCAAGGTTCAGAAATCACATAGGCTCTAAAACCACCCTCATCCTCAAGTGTACATGTTTCTTTTTCTTAGCCTTTGGCAATGTACAAATAGTGTACATTTTAGGAGGTGGACGGTTTTAGAGCCCTATGGAATTTCAACTTCAAAGTTTATAACTAATTCCACAAAGCTCTTAAAAATAAGAAACAACTTGGGTTAGGTGCCAATTCCACTTGTCTTTCAATAAAAATTTACTGAAAATTATTTCAAAAAGCATAGCCTCCCCAAAATTCAGTTTGAGCTCTCAGGTGGCCAATTTCTGGACCTGTTACCTTACAGGGTGCGGAAAGTCTAGGAATGTTTTCAACTTTTGCAGAGCTGCAGGCCCAAGCCTGGACCCCTCGAGGCTCCCAATGCAAACGGGCTCAAAGTCGGTGCTGCTTCCAACTTTCTCATTCACTTTGGACCTTCGACAGCACTGTACTGTACTGTAACTCACTGGCTCCGTAGATTCTTGACTTACAGAGACGACGCAAGCCAGCTTTTGTCGATGCAAATCCATTGCACCCAAGCCGTCCAAAGCCAACAGTGAGTGAGCATCTCAACAGTCTCATCAACTCCAAGCCGCAGTTTCCCATCTCATAACTTTACACAATTGCGCACACTTGTAGAGTAATGAAAACTTGTGTAGCACGAAACCTAATGCGCAAGGATTGGGCGTTTGCGAGAAAAGGCGAATCCGAAGATTCCGAGTTCCACATGTCACGGCGTTTGGAGTGCGTCAGAAGATCAGATAACTGAAATCCAGGCCTCTGGGGTCCGCCGGCAGGGCCACTGGCTTCACTACACACGCCATCAGAGCTCTTTATCAACAGATTTGCGTCAACAGATTTGCGTCATGAAAGAGAAGAGTCACAGCGGCGGAGTCCAAAACTGTGGCTCATCCAGTAAAAAGTCAAACCTTCAACGCCATTATAAAAATTCCTATGAACAGAGTGTGGTAGTAAAGTGTGTGCAACGAGGGACCAGGAGCCGGAGTTTGAGAAAAACACAAGACGAAACTCCTGGAAGCACCCAAAGTTTGTCTTGTGTTTGATTGAGCTTGTTGTTGTGTTTGTTTTGTTCTATTCTTAGTTAGATCTTCCTCTCACACAGTTTCACAAACACAAGACAAACTTTACGAGTAACTCTAATGAGTAGTGAATTGCAATATAAATTTGACAACTTATAAATTCATTTTGAAATAACTTTAGATGGAGCATGCAAAATTTCATTTACACCACATGTTCTTCACTATGGTATACACTTATGGACAGAAATTTCCAATTTTTTAAAGTATTTTTTAAGCATCATTTGAATATGGTGTGATTTTCATTCACTTTTTTCTCCAAAAACCATAGTGACCATGATCCCAAATCTTTTGAATATCTCTCAAATATTAAAAAAAAATCAACTTGTAGTCTTATAGAAGATATGTGATTTCATCTTTGAAAAAACAAAAAACAAAAATAATTCATAAAAGTGACAAAATGGAGTATATAGATTGCTAGATTTTGAAGTTTGACTGAGTGATCACTGGCTATGTCCTTACAAGTTAAACCCCTAAGAGATTGTAGGAGAGATATAATCTCAAGTATAGCTATTGAAGCAAAATAAATTTTGTTTTGATAGGGAAATAATCTTTAATTTTGCAAGGTCTTCAATCCTCCCCGTCTCAACAAGAATTGATTCAAAATAATCTCCAAGCATCTAGATCCCAAATTAATCAAATCATAGTGAATAATAGATGAAAACACTTTTTTAGCATAAACTCAGATGTCATGTAGGATACTCATTCCCATAAATATTTTTTAAAAACAACCAATTGTGTGTCTATACCATTCAAATATTTTTTCATAATATGAAATTTGATTGCCATTTTATGTCATGTATAATAAACATTGTATTCTTATGCAATCTCAATTATGCATGACAAAAATGCCCGTTGTATTACTTGTATCTATATAATGCAAAATTCTTTGATGGACACAATAGGCAAGAATATTGTATTTTTCCAAAATACATCATTGATAAAAAGCTTTCGGAAAAATTCATCATCCAACCAAGTTTTTATCCCAAGTTTTTTTTGTTACTATAAAGTCACATTAAAACACATTTTTGAAGAGTTGTCTTGCATGTTCCTCATGGTAGAGTTCTTCCTTGATTATCAACCCACTTGGTCCTCGCTTCCTATTGGGCTCATGTGAACATAACATTGTTAACCAATGCTAGGAAGGCCTCTTTTCCATTTATCAAAATGTGGGATAGGCCCCCAACAATCTCAACCTCGTTAGGCCGTCTAACAATGGCAAGAGAACAATAATCCAATCCATGCTATGTATTCTTAAACTTACTTAGTCCCAAGCTATCCCCAAAAAATATCTTAGGGATCATGAGTAGAGAGGTTTATCGTAGAACATGCACCATGCTCTCCAAAACCTCCTTGTTACTAAATCCTAATTTTTGAGTTCTAATTGATTTATTCATAATCCAATTTGAGAAAATTCCACTTACCTTTCATTCATTGGATTCCCAATTTTTGAAGATTTCTAGAACAATTTAATTTAAGGTCTAAAGATACAAATAGGTACCAGCTATACTATTATTTCAAATATTAATAGGAAAAAAATATTAAAAATTTATGGTAATTTTTCCTAATGAGTTTTTCTCCAAAATAACAAATCAATCAATTACTAAAATGTGATTTAATCTTTAAAAAATAAAACCAAAAAAATTCACTCATAAATAGAGAAGAAATGGAGGACACAAACATTAGAAGAAAACCTTGTTGCTTTTAATACAATCTACATGACATTTCTATTTTTTGTTACATATTGTGTTGAGAGCAATAAGGTTTTCTTCTAGTGAAAATGAGGGACTTTCAAGTTTGACTACATAGTAACTTATGAATTCTGTCCTTTATGGGTTTACCCTATAAGGACATTACAAACTTGTAAGGTCCAATGAATGACTTCATTATTAACTATAGAAACAAATAATGTACCTATTGGTTCAATAATTGAAGTATTTTGGTGACTACCTTGGTCATGGAGGTCCGTGGCCTTTCAAGGTTAGAGGATTGAGAATAGGTTCAATTTATCATATAAATGTTATAAAGAGCCCAATAGGCCTACTCTAAATCCATGCAATTGGTACAAGCACATTTTGAAAAAAGTTGATGACTAATTCAAAGTTAACCAATGGAATTGGAAAAGAATAGTTGCAATTCGAAAAGATAAAAAAGAATCTGATGAAAAAATCTATAAAATTTCTATTTAGGATAAAAGTTAGAAACAATATTATACATTGGTGTTAGATTTATTAGGCCTCATATGGAATCATTTCATGTTTGGTTGATTTCTTTTAGTTAACTTGATTTAGAATCTATAGAAGTTCATTTTATAGGATTCAAAATATTTTGTTATCCTTATCACGGTTGAGAATAGTCTATGATCTACAATAGTAATCACAACTTTACCATTACTTAGGACTTTATTGATACCTATGGCTTTTCCGATGCTTACACCTTCAACTTCATGGGTTTTTTGAGGAATAACCCTTAAAGGTCCAAACACTATTTTTTGGTATCATAGTGATTTTGGGGCAACTCACTACGAATGGAATTTTCATTTTTTTTCTTTGAAAATTTCACACAACATGTGCCCGAGGAGTAGCTTTAAGGCGCAACATTTTTAGAACTTTTGACTACATGAATGAAAGGTTATTGTATGATATGTAATTTTCAACATTTGACAAGTAACTTGGGCACCCCAAAAAACTTCTTTAAAAATCACTTTTTTAATAAATAAAAATCAGAAATTGGTTCTCTAGATTTCTATATACGTGGAAAGCTTTTAATCATTTCATTTCATTTAATGAGATGAAAGTTACGAGGAGTTTTAGTTTGCGGGTAGGTATGGCGTCTAGTTATCCTAATGTAGGGTAACTCATTAAGATGAACTGACTTCCTTGCTTCTCCCCCTAAAGTCATTCCAAGGGGATATGTAAAATAAAAGCCCCCTTGATTTATACTTGATTGATTTATATTCTACACCTCTCTTAACTAATTTTGGGCCTATGATTGCAAACATGAATTTAAAGTTTGCAGATTTTATTATGCATAGCAAATAAAAAATTGCAACTTTTCCCCTCAAGAACAAGCAAAGGATCGGTTCACCTTGGATGGATAACTACACTTTGTACTTGAAAATCGGTTCTACATGACAAGTGGTTTTTTCTAGTGTGAAATTAGCCTCTCTACCTAACTTAACCGTATAAGGACGAACTGGTCTCTATGGAATTCATCATTTTTTAAAATCGTGGGAATCAATCGCTTAAAAGAAATGGAAAAGTACTCATTGGAAGTCAAACTATTGTAGAAGATGTTTCCTTTTCTCAACAAAACTCTGAAGATGAATAGTTGCATTTCTGTCCTTTACAGAAGAATTCTCTGTCGTCCATCGGGAAACTAATAAGTGTCCGCGGCAGCGTTACAGGATTAAAAGAAACCCTTGCAGTGTCTTGTTCAACACATTTATGTAAAATAAAATTAAAAATTAAAAAAAAAACGGTTCAATATGAGAATTAAAGGAGAATACCGGGAGACGGGCCGGGTCCCAGTGAGAGGCTGGGCCCTGCGTGCATGGGATGGGCCCGGCATTTGGCGTTGCGCTGCCTTGCTCTGCGAAGCCGATGGGGGTTACCCCATTCGTTGGATGCCAAGTGGCGTCCTGCGGGGTCCATGACGTCGAAGGGGTCCGTGACTTTCTGACGTGGAGGGGTTGTGCAGACGTGGCCGGGTGGTCTGGGCCCATCTGCCTGTCCGTTGACAAGAGCCGCTTGCATGCTGCCCCTCCACCAGCCAAATTGACTGACCAATTTAGTAGTAGTATAGCAGCCGACCCATCTCCAACCAATCTACAGGCTGCTTTCTTTCCATGAAGTTGTGCTTTCTTTCTGTGAAGTTTGTGAAGTCGTGGTGCAGTTCAAGGGGCAATTGTGGCGCATTATGATTGGCTGTAAGGCTATCGATATTGCAATCAAGCCTTGGTCGATTTTGCAATCAGCCTACGGTTAGAAATTGAAAGGTCTACACTAAATAGTGAAATTAGGTTGTCCCACACTAAATTCTCAACATTCCACACTATATAAATATGGATAGTTACTGTAGAAGGATGAAGTAATGTAGGAACCATGTGTGCTGCATGGGTTGGTGCACTGGTTCCTGGCTCGGGTTTAGAGAATTGCTTGTGCTTCCATCTGGACAAGTGGTGAGTTATGAGGTAACTTTTCTGAGTAAGGCAACCCAATTGTTCAGGCAACCTAATTTCACTATTTAGTGTACATCACTATTATAGGTTTAAGAGAATTCTTTCACTCAAAAAATTCATAATAATCATATTTTGTATAATAAAATTCATAAAAAATATACAATTTTCAAAAGTCTATTTTAGTATTTGAGAAAAATTTCACACTCAAAAGACCTGCACTCCAAATATGTGTAATTGGTTAGAAATGGATCTGCTACCTTATTGATTTACAGTAATAAACTTAATTGGGGCATTTTCACCATTCATTTGGGTATACGGCGAAGCCACCCATAACTGATCAAATAAGCAATTGTGGACATGATTTGGAGTAGTGCAAGGCAAATAAAATATTTTTCGGAGATGTAGGGATAGAAATGATGGGGATTGCCAAAAATGTGGTAATTTTTTCACTTAAACCGAAATTATTGTGAATTTTGAAAGGTAGAAGTTAGTCTTGATCCATGTCCAATGATAGTCATCTAGTTTTTTATCATACAAGAACTACTTTCCCGCTCATTATTTCCTACTTTTTTACTCACTATTTTGGAACATGTGTCATGACCGTACTAGTTCCAAGCTTGAAAAGGAGGAAAAAATACATTCCAAGCTTAGGTTGGAATTTTGTTCCAACCTTGGTTGGAAATAATTACACCCTATATGTTGAATATGGGTCTCTAGTCAAGAATGGGTGGTCCTACTTTAGTCCCTATTATAAGATTGTTAAATTTTTTCTATTCTTACACCATAGAGAGGTTTTGATCTAATAAAATGTACTTAATTATGTGAAAAAGTTATAAAGGTTTATTTGCAAATTGGACCATCATTTAATTAGGGGTCAATAAAGTCAAATTGATTCATATGAATGAAAACTTGGAAAGCTTGCCAATAAAAATGAAAAGAAAAAACATCCTCTACATGTAGGCTTTTGTCAATGAAAAAAACTTTTTAACTTACCTTCAATCCATGGGATTAAAACCACCCAATGTAGAGAACCCTAAACTAGAGCCCTACCAAAAAACACAAAATAGGAGACAATACTCTCAAGTTTAATTCGCCTTCTAATTAAGCTCAAAGATAGAAACAAACAATGATAATACAAGTGACAGGGCATTTATACTTATTCACAAGTGAGCGAGTCATGACCCAAATCACCTCATCTTAGCAAACCCAAACTTTAGCCTACATGTAAGGGAGTCAATTTTCACAATGAATTTGGAATCAAGTGATAAGCAAAACTACCTTGATATGCTTAATAAAATACATTGAAGAATTTAGCCAAATGACTTTTAAAAAGAATATTTATTGCATGGCAAAGGATTTCTACTTCACATGCTCATGCCAGGAATGGAAAATAGTGAAAATATTTGTTGGTAAAGTGACTATGACTGCATGTCGAAGCGCCCTATGAGAGCCCCCCTCAAGGTCCCTGCGTCGACCTTTCGTCCTCTTCCCCTGCACGGCACCAAGGACTCGCGCTCCAAAAGCTTCGACCGAGGACCTCCGTCCATTGCTCCATGCATGCTCCGATTCCGACCCTGCCATGAATTTCGACTGAAATTGCAGCACTCAGTGGCGATTCGGAGCCATCCATTTGATGGATGCAATGGAGCTCTGACGGCGTCTTTCGCGTACGAGACAAGCTCCCAGTTCTGAAGTGAAGAGAGCTCGTCATTCACAGCGCTTTCTTGCTGAGTGTGCGAGCGTCTGTCGTTGGATTCGAGAGTTGAGAATGGTGCGGAATAAGCCTTCTGGCGATGCGTTCGAAAGTAAGCGACGATCTCCGGCGCTGGGGAGGCGCCAAAGGGATGCTGCTGCTGCTGCTGCCGCTGCTGGTGGTGCTCCAAATGATGTGGAGGGGAGCTCACCCAGCACTTCTCCGGAGAGACGCTCACGAAGCTCTTCCCCACGCAATGAGTGCAGCGGAAGAGCTTCTCCGCGCAGTGGCAGCACTTCCCCCTCGACCAGCAGGTGAATTTGAGCATCTGCGCCGCATGTTGCAAACCGTGAATTCATCATGAAGTGATTAGGATGTCAATTTCGTTGGGTGAGGCGAAACAGGGCTGCACCAGTCTTAGTGTTTAGAGCTCGGTACTGAACTGATGATGATTGTCACAAGTTTTTGGTGCACTGAATTGCGCCAAGTTGACGATTTAAGAAGAACTTAATCCTCCAAAACGAAGTCAAGACTGTTAAATTTTTGGGACTTTGGCAGTGAGTGGGGAAGTAGGGGAGGATTGGGGTTTAGACTCTTTGTAAACCTCTCTCTTTTCTAATTGCATTGTGTGATGTGACACTGAAAGGGATGGGAGAGGGTTATATTGGGCTTTGTTTCCACCTTCTCGTTGCGTTTTGTAGAAGATTGTGCACGTGGTGCTTGTTATGTGATATTTTTATGTGAAATCAGGAGTGGCGAGGGATTTTAGTTCCGTAATGCGTGGTGCAGTGTGCAAGGCCACTTTGTCAATGTTTCATTGGTTCTTCAGAAGAGGACTGCAATCCATAATCCTTCTCTTCATTCTAGGTCTTTGTGTCAACCAGGAAGTCCAAATATTAATGACATGCATCGAGTAGAGCGTCTTCCATTTTGATAATGCTCTTTTTGGACCCCACCTCCCCAAGCTCTCAAGAATTTTCCTAGTCTTTAACGTCAATGGGTGGATCTCGTTCAACGATCACAATCAACTTCAATTTCCTTATATTGGTGCGATTCAGATTGCCAAAATTGTGACATGGAACCAGAGATATGGCTAGTCGAACTGCTCCAAAGAAACACTTGCCTTCTAACCTGCGTTACGATGCTAATTATGCCAATGAACTGAACAACGCTTTGAAAACTAGGATTGGTAAAGGTTTAAGTTTCTAGAAACAAATGTGTCAATGTTGCGAATTTCTTCCACCATGATGAAATTGACCATAATCCTGTGTGACTCAGATGATATGTTTGGCAATAGAGTACTCATGGACAATTCACTTCAATGCAGATCCTGTGAGCAGGGCACCACGGGACCTGCTGAAGTGTCAGTTGAGAAGAAGGTAAAAATTAACATACCTCACAAACGGTTTTAATGTTTTGCTTAAATATATGGATCCTTCTGTTAGGGGGGGGAGGGGGGTATATTTTACTGACCACCACCGTGCGTGCGCGGATTCCACGGACAGAACGGGTTCTTCGAGATCAAGGGGAACATGAGCATGGCGGTGGATGCCGACATTACGTATGGAATTCTCACGGACTATGAGAAGAACCCGGAAATCTTCAAGACCGTGTCGAAAGTGGAAGTGGAGTACCAGGACCAAAGCAAGATCGTGACGCAGCATGCCCACTGGAACCTCCTGTTCTGGTCAGGCACTTTCGACATGAAAATGAAAGTGGAGGAAGACCGGCCCAACCGAGCCGTTTCTTTCAAATTGTGAGTACACTCAACTCTTTCAGTAATTTATTGCTCATTCCTTGTATGTTTTAATCATTTTGTTATGGTTTGTTACAGCTTTTGCAAATTTTCATTGCCAGTACATGCGAGTGTATTTGGGATGATCCTGTTACTGGTCACTCGTAGTATGTCGTTCACCATTTATATGCAATTGAGTGACTGAAATTGGACAAGGTTGGTGGTTGAAATAGGATGTTCTGCCTTTCTACAGTTGCTACCAGCTTAACATTCCAAATTTTCGTCCCTTTGTTCGTCCAAACTATTTTAATGTCGTTTTTCTAGGTATAACATTTTCCATTTTCTCACCAAATTACAGGGAATGGACTCGTGTACCCAATTGAAAACTCACTCAGAGATGCTTTTATCGTCTCAACACTGTTAGGAGTTGCGTATATATGTGATATTTATATTAAGAGTTCAACAAAATTTCGTTGTGAATCACAATGTGTCATTTATGGTGACATGAAAGAGGCATAGGATTAAATGTATTTATTATGAGTTGGTTTGATTAAGGTAACTACATCTAATTACAACCTGGTTGCAAAATCAATCCCTACAAATTTTTGTCTGAAATGTACATCTTAAGAACGCTTGAACTTAGGATTGATTGTGGATATATCTATTTTCAATCATCACTTTGCAAATTCTTAAAATTCTTAGTTTATTCAAACAGTGTCCAAATAACGTAGAATCTTGTTTCAGTTGTTAACAAGATCCAAGAAAAACTAGCACTCGAACACCATTCAATAATAGGAACCGTTCCCATATTATGCTTATATAGACGAATTTGGGTTTCTTAATCTCATTCATCAGATGTGACTAATTCTTTCTCGTGTGGCTGTTGTGTGCGTGTAGGAATGAGCCCGGGTTTTTGAAAATGTTCAACGGCTACTGGGGAATAGAACCACGGATGGTGAATGGCAAGTCTGCGGGTTGCAACGTGGTGGTGACGCAGGAAGTTTTGCCATCACTGCTTCCTCCTGGCCCATTAGGTACTGCTTCAAATCACCACGTGTTTTGAATAGTTATCTCAGAAATCAGTTGCTCATTTCACCATCCATTCATAACATTCTTCAGCAGTTGTGAGAACTCATTTCTTTTTCTCTGTAGATGGCAAGAAAAAAATAAACCCACTAAATTTGAAAACCCATTGCATTTTTAAAAACTGAATTTTTAAGGATTAATATAGTTTCTGGTGCCTCCATCTGACATGAACTCTAAGATCATGCACAAAAATGGACTAGGTAATGCTCTCCAGCATTATGGGACGTAATGCCAAGTCTAATAGTTCATTAGAGATGTCTATATTTGTACTTTTTGCATATCTAAGGGTGTAAGAAAGAGGGTCTGTGTTATGAGTTATAATGCCTTTTTTAATATCCAATGGAATGGTGACTTGAAAATTGGACTCGATATTATGTTACCATTCTTGTTGTATTGTAGGTTTATGTTTGGATAGTATTTGTTCCTTTCACTGTTTTTTTTGTCCTTATCGAAGTCCATCAATTGTGCCCATTAATACTAAGACTCAATGTGGGTGGAATTGTGCAGCTTCATACTTATCTCGCATATTAGGCAATCAGGTGAAAGCAGTTTTGCAAGATTTGTCCGTGGAAGCTGAACGGGTGCAGAAGATTAGAAGAATTGCAGCCAAATGAAGAATCAACATTCTCAGATTGTAAATTATGCTTCAAGCATATTGTTGTGAAGGGACAGAGTGCGCTGTATTGTACACTGTGGAAATATTTGAGTGGTGATTCAAAAGTGTTATCGGCACCCAGTAAAGACTGGGTGCCCAATTCGTTGAGCATTTCCAATTGTGAGGGTGTTCCTCAAATTGAAACAAATAGCTACAAAGTTAAGTTCACACATGATTGTCACTAATAGCAACTAATCTAAGTATTATTATGAAACATAGTTTTCTTATGACTCTTGGCAAGTGAAAGATGATTCCAATGCACTTCAGGATGCATTATTTGAACATTGTATGACTAAGTTAAGAATTTTCAAAGTACTATCTCCTTAAGTGTACAAATAATTGACATTAAATTCTCCTAGGCACTTATGTAATGATTATATACATCTTGTATGATCAATATTTAGAATTTGGTGTTGCTCTTTAGTCCAATTGTAGGCATTATATGTGCATGTACTTTAAATGAGAGGTTATGTGTTGAATATTTGTATTATGTAAAGCTATTTTAAGATAATTACACTTCATTGTGTCCATATTGCAAACCAAATGCCTAACAATGTATACATTATTAACTTTGAGGTCAAAAAGTGGCCAATGGATGATTTTAAAGATTTTTGCAGTATACCTTAGTGATAGGTCTTGTTCTTTCAAGGTTAAGAATGTACATACAATTTGAAAATATTTCTTCAATTGTTAACAAGATCTCCAAAACTTAATATTAAAAAATATACTACAATGTTTATACAAATTCTTTGAAGAGTGCGTAATATATATCATTTGATGCAACTAGTAACAATTCCAAGGACTATTTTGAAGGTGCTAATTTTAATAAACACATCTTGAAGAGTACTATTCCTACAACTTAAAATGAACCTTGACTGAAATCCTTGACTAATGGTATGTTTCAAATAATGTATGATTTGTCACTATGTAAAATAGCTATACTTAAACGTGTCCTTATAAGTTTTGTGGCATCAAGGGCATGAAAGAAAAAATAATGAAGACATTTTGTAAATTGCTATCATTCATTACCCAAAATAAATCTTAGTTCTACCTTGTCATTGCTCTTTTACAACTTTATACTTTGCATGCCTTATAAATCCCTTCACCATCCAAAAGTAGGGTCAACATTCTTTGAGGGTTCAATTGTAGGCATTTCCTCTTTGTTTTCTATGACCATGCCTTCCATTTTGTATGACTATACTACTTTCTTTTTATCACTATGTCATTCTTTTCATGTTACTATCTTTGTGTCACTATTTGCAATATGTACTTGTAAAATTTACACTACTAGTACAAAATGACACTAGGTGGCATGAAGAGGTACAAATTTATAGGGTAATGTACCTTACTGGAAGTAGAAGAAAAAAGTTCTATGGAACTAGCAAAACCAAAGAATACAAGCAACTCTACATTGATAAGCTTTGTCCACATAGCATTTGCTCACTTGTCAAATAAGGTTGTATTCAAACTTCCACATATAACAACTTAGTACTCAACAATGCAAAGCTTTCCCATGGATCTAGAGCCAACAAATAAAAAAACAAGTAAATGAAATAGAGTGGTACTTGGTGTATGATGTTTTGCAAGCTTAAGGTCATTTTTTCAACTAGTAGGCTCTTCAATTTAAAGGTGTCTCAACTCATATCAATATGTGTTTTTGGCAATTTGGTGCAAAATTGCACCAAAGTTTTTGGCCTGGCACCATGCCTATAGAAAAAAATATGAAAAAAACTTTGTAAATTACCAGAAAACTTCAAATTAAAAAAAAATCTTGAATAAAATTGCCAAATTGTAGATGAAAAGTGAATTCTAGATATGTGATATGTGCTAATGTGATGTTTTCTATTCATTATGTGGATGAATGTTGAAATTTGGAGCACCACTATTACATTTAATATCGCCACTACACTATAAGAAAACCTTGTTTTAGATGACGGATTGACATCAAAAGGAACGGATTTTAGGTGACATCAAAAAAAAACACCCATGTTTTTATGTCAACAATGATGTCCATTGATGTTATATTGGACATCATTGTTGACATAAAAACATGGGTTTGTTTTTTTCAATGTCACCTAAAATCCGTTCCTTTTGACATCAATAAATTTTGGTTTCTTATAGTGCTATGGCACTTCATAGAAAATGCAAAAAAAATCCTAACTCATATGTCATGTTTACAATATCTTACAAGTATCGCACCAATCTATATTATATTTTTACAAAAAAATAAATCCTCTAAAATCTAAACATGAAAGTTTAAGGTAAATTTTGAATTAAATCTAAGTGGTTTAGCCATTTACGATACTTTTCAACTCTTCCAATGTACTCTATAAGTGAAATGGAGTGTACAAAGAAGTCCCTACAATTTTAGGATTCTCTATTTCAATTGAGTTTCTTTTAAAGAAACAAGAAGGGATTTTCCTCAAGTGTCTATAAATTTCTTGTATTTTTTTTAACTTTGTTGTATGTGTCTTATTAATATTTGTACATGCAAAAAGCTCAAAAAATGAAAAGAAAAAAATGTATATTGGTACTTTAAATGTACCAAAAACATAGCAAAACTACCCAATTCATCTTCAAAAGAATTGGACACTTGCATCATAACTTACATACACAAATGCTCTTCATGTGTATAATTATATGAGATGAAAATCTAATGTCCCTAAATTTATAAAAATAGAGTGACCTCTTACACCTTATCTCCAATGAAAAATATTGAACCTAGTAATAGGTTCCATTTTTTCCTTAGTAAAAATCATCAAAAAATCAAAAGTAAGCTTGCCATTAGTTTTGTTGTGCAACATATTGGCCAATACATCATGAAACTTGATGAAATTGAGGTTTTGAGCATTCTCAAGGGACATAATACAACCTTTAATTGACTTAGGGGTTAAGGTAAGCCATCCTATTTGTCATAATTTAATTGTAGACATTTTGTGTCACTATGCCTTTTTCACAACAAAAATCATTCAATACCTACCATTTCTATTGCAAAAAGTAAAACAAATTGAATTTTTTTTTGCACATCTAACCATATGATTTTATATCTAACTAGTATAAGAATGTGTGGAATGAATTTTAGAAATTTTGATTGCATAGAGTGCAAGATATCTACGTTTAAAGTGAAGAAAACAAGTTTTTTTGTACATTGTGGGAGTAGATTGTTTAACAATTTAACTTTGAACCTTCTTCACTTAAATTTTTTGCACTACAAAGTTTTGAATTTTAAATCTTTATAGTGGGGAATTGAGCTAAGAGTATAGGAATAAAATTTTAAAAAACATAATTTTCATTCTTGAAAATATTTTTAAATACAAGTAGGTACAAGATAGAAAGAAAATCTAGGTAAATTATTAATATCTCTAAGATGGAATTAAAATGCACTAATCCCAATGGTGAGATTATTCTAGCAAGCAAACTAAACCATATGGAAACTCTATTTCTTAATTGTAAAATTTGCATTCAAAAATGAATTATACAAGATATTTTTTCAAGAAGATGTTTAGATTGACTAAAAAACAAGATTGTCCATAACTTTCACATCACTTATCCAAATGAAATGAATCAAAGCTTTCTATGTAGAAAAAAATAGAATCTATGAAAAAATTAAAAATTAAAAATTAAAAAATACAAATTAAAAAAATTGTTATATGGTCTCCCTTGTTTTGAGCTTATTTGGGTATAATTTTTGTTCCTAGGTACCAAATGAAGAAAATTATGTTTCCATGAAGATGATCAAGTTTTATATCATTAAGAAAAGTTTCAAAAAATCATGACAAAAATTGAGACTATAGGTACCTGCCCCAAACCCTATTTGACTCCAAGTTTGTCTCCCAAAAGGACAATGGTCCTTTAGGGGTTAGGTTCAATATTCCCTATCAAATAATTAATTAACCCTCAAGAGACACGGACCCCAATGCCCAAAGTAGTCAGCAATATACTTTGATTATTGAACCAATAGATGCATTTTTTGTTTCTATAGTGAACAATAATGTTAGACATCAATGATTTTTGAGCCTCAACATCCTTTAAGGATTAAAGTTGACAAATGTGATTTAACTAATGCTTGAAAGTAGAACCTTCCAGTTTTTCCAATGCAATTTTTTTTATAACAATAATATCTTAGAAATTTTGTCATTTCTTTTTTAAAAATATTTTTGCCAACCTTGAGCACTAAGTTTGATATTTTCTTTGGAACATGCAAAGTTGCAAATTTGTTGGGGTTGGAAACTCCACCAAAAGTACTCTATTCTTCTAAAAATAGTTCACAAGATCATCAAAAGGAGATTCTTTTTAGCTTTGCAAATTGTCTAAGGTGCTCATAATTGGTTAAAAGACAAAATCAATGTGTTACATAGATGGAACAAGTAAGGGATTCAAACATAGACAAGCCACCCTAAAGACATACTTCCATGCACCAATAAATCAACTTAATCTTGCATAATTTAACTTCTAATTAAAGGATAATTGTCTTTAATTGTTGAACATCCAATTGAAAATATAGATAGGTTTCTACAAAGGATGTTTAAAAAATTTGAACACAAGGTGCATACGATTAATACCTTTGAGTGAAAAAACCTTTTGATCAAATGCCCAAGTGAGTAGTTGTGATGTTTGAAATAATACAAGTTACTTGGGCATCATGAGACAAATAGAATTCAGGGACACACAAAAATCGTGTCTTCAAGTATTTTGCAAGAGTCTTGGTGAGGGTTTTTTTGGAATGAAGGAGACTTCTACAAGTAAAGTCAAAAGAGGCCAATAAATAAGGGAGGTGGGGTTAAGGAAAAGAAGAGGTCTTCAAGACATTAGACAAGATTCACCTTCTCTAAAGGGCTATAAGTTCCCTCAAGTTCTTGGATTGGGGGAATTCAACCTAAACAACAATTTGATGTGGTAAAGTGATTGTCACATCAGATAATAATATAAAATATTTTAAAATATTTTATATTTATATTTATAAATTTTAAATTTTTTAAAATTTAAATTAAAAAAAAAATTGGCTAATAATCGTTGATTCCCTTGGCCTGAAATGGCTTTCCAATGTAGCTGAAAAACATCTAATGGGTAGCAAGAAGGGCTTCAATATAGGGGTCTTCGGCAAGGGGGACTTAAGGAGTTTGTACCACTTTGATGTAAGTGATGCAAGAAAGAAGTTGCTATGGTTAAAAAATTCAATGCAATTGCTAATTTTTTTATTACACTCCAATTACATAAAATACGTGATGTACTTAGTAATTGATACAACATACATAGAGGCCATGCATTTTTTCTTGAATGCAACAACCAAAAAAAATGTTGTTAGTTACATTTGCAAGCTTATACAACCAAGAGGAAAAAAATGTCAATATAAGTTATCTTCTCGGGACTCAAAATAAAAACAATAATGATTAGGTTGGATAAAGTAGAGGCCAAAATAGCAATTTATTATAACTACGCAAGCCTCAAGGGCAATTGCAAGAAAGATTGAACAATTTTGGTAGTGTTTCACCAAATTATTTTTTTATCCAAACTATAACTTTTGAATTTAAAACCCAATGCCAAAAGTTTAAAAAAAAATTTTAATGTTTTGATTTTAATCGTGTAACTTATTTTTCAAAAAAAATTAAAATCATTTTATATTTGAAATCCAATTTCTCTAATTTGTCACACTTTTGGATTTTTTTGTTTTTAGTACTAGGGAATACCCAAATTTAATATACTAGAGCTAAAATTTTGGTGGTGTATTCCCACACTAGTGGGACATGTTCCATATGAAGGGCATCAAAAAATATATTATTCATGCCCTCTACATTTGCGCAAATAGGCCATAAAAGGGGCTCCATGGTACACACACTTTTGAACATTGAAGATTGTTTTAAGTTCATTTTTTTGGTGAACTCTCATCACTATCAAGTCCTCACAAATGACAAATTTTTAGTTTTTTTTATTTCACTATTATTGATTTATTAAAAATCAAAATGTTGAAATATACCTTTTGAGGGACATTTAGAATTGTAGGTAGACTAATAGGGAAATTTCAATATTTTGATTTTTGAGAGGGAATTGTGTAATTTGCAATAATGGCTCGTCACAGTCTTACACATTTTGCTAAAATTACAATGGCAAATATATATGTGTCTTTGTAGAAGATGTTCAAAAAATATTGTGACAATCTTCACCCATAAAGCACTAGAAGAAACCCGCATTTTTGTGACATCAAACAAAATGTGGCATGTTTTTGCGGACATAAGGACGTCAAAGATTTTGAGGCAATGGACAACAAAATTGTAGTGGAAGTTGCAAAAAACATGTGAATGTCAATGAGAAAACAATTTGATGCTAAAGAAAAGAATTGTGTTTTGTGTGACATCTAATAAAACATAGTCAAGTTTTTGACAACATTCAAAAATACATGATAGTGCCATATTGTCAAAGTGTAATAGTTTCACTATGGCTAAATTTTTTGAAGTTATTAGAGGTGGAAGTAAAACACTGACCACATATTAAAAAAACAAGTGCAGGGTAGCATCTTGGCACACTTCAGGAAAAAAAAAAGGTATTGACATGCCACATGAACATATTTCGACACCATTTGTAAACTTTAACACTCTTTTTTTAAAGAGCAACTACAATGTCCAAATGTTTTTTTATGACGTCAATTGTTAAATCCAAATGTTTTTTGAAACATCAACTAAGACATCTAAGTGTTTTTAGACATCAAT
This sequence comes from Climacium dendroides, assembly GCA_950106755.1. Taxonomy (NCBI): domain Eukaryota; kingdom Viridiplantae; phylum Streptophyta; class Bryopsida; order Hypnales; family Climaciaceae; genus Climacium; species Climacium dendroides. Next base: position 17,374,939 of record OX467083.1, read on the forward strand.
TAAAACAAGGTCATGCTCATCTTAATGCTCATCTTCAAAATCATACTTTTAGTACAAATTATATGTTTTACATATTCTATATGGTTTGTCAGTATACCTCCTACCACCCCACTTGTATAAAAAACTTATCTTCTTATTTTTCTATACTCATAATAAGTGTTTTTTCAAGCCGTGTGACATAATTATCAAATATGGTGTATTGTATATGATATATTGTGCATTGTATATTAGCCACAAGACCGAGTAGAAGTCCCTATACTCAAGAATATCAAGGAACTTCTCTTATGTGTGTGTGGGGGATTGGGCTTAGTATTGTACTAGGCAAGCAATACTCCATCACTTTAAAGAGGTCATTGCCTTATAGAAGTTCACTTTAGAGAGGTTCTACTATATTGTATATAAACACAACATTATCTCAATTGATGTCTCAAAAAGCATCTATACATTTCAATAGACATCTAAGTTGACATCGCAAAAATGTGTGGACATCTAATCTAATGTCCTAAAAAACTTCAAAAACATGTAGATGTCTTAGTGGATGTCTGAAAGAATAAAATAAATTTTTTCTAATGCTGTAAAGGTGTGCCAACATGGCATGCCATGTCAGATCCCATGTTACAAAATGTATGCATGATAAACATTTACATATGACATCGCTTGCCTCATTGGTGCTGATGTAAGGTAGTATGGCCTTAAAGCTTACCAGATGGTCCCCCTTTTTCAAAGGTTTCCATGAATAGAAATATTTTTGGATCATTTTCAGAGAAAGAAAAATGGATGCGGAACGTCACACAAGTGGTTTCATATTTTTTGAATCATTTTGAATTACTTATGAATTTTCAAAAAAACTTGTTGTAGGCACCTATTTGTGACCCTAGGTCTTCCAAAATCCAACCACTTGTAACTTCTAAAATGATTTCAGTAAATGAAGGCCAACAATTGGCTGTTGCAATAAATAATGCTTTTCTCTTGATTCTCTCAATGGCTTGAGAGGTCCATTTAAGAACCACCTACTATCCATTTTAGACCTAAATATAGGGACGATTTGAAGAGGCCACTTGCTTTTAGAGCAGACTATCTTAGTAGCCATATGGCTTCCCTAAAAGGCAATCAGCTCTTAAATGGTCGCTTTGAGAGCAGACTACGGTACCTTATCACGGGAGAACGTTTAGCTTTATTGATTCCAAGCGTCAGATTCATCAATTTACTGGACAAGGGCGTTGGGGGCATGATCTCATTTAGAAAGTCAGTGTTGCAGGAGTTATAATGTCCTGAAGTGGTCTTTAAGTAATTCAAGTGTTGAAGAGTATTTTTGGCAGCCTGAGGCCTGAGGGCGCCTTTCCTGTAGCAGATCAGGATCCGGCAATGATCGAACATGTGACTGACAGACTGTGTGAGCACGAGGTGTCTCAATTCTCAAACATGTGCGCTCTTCAACACCTGCACCTACACGAGAATCATCATATCACTTACTCGGCGTTGGGTTTGCTTCATAAACACACACGATAGATTGCTAGAACCGCGTTGATCCAGATACATCATCGAGAGCATCTTCACTCGATCATGCTGCAAACAGATAGACGGCCTGTCCACTCGGAGGCCCCGCAAGAGAAATTTGAGGTCAGTCTCCCACCCAGGCCCTTGTACATAACAGGCATGCTCTAATTTGGCAAGTCAGTGTTGCAGGAATTATAGTGTCGCTGGCGCAGATCAGTATCCTGCAATGAACATGTGACTGTGTAAGCCATTTTCTCAGTCACGAGGTGTCTCAATTCTCAAACATGTGCGCTCTTCAACACACGAGAATCATCATATCACTTACTCGGCGTTGGGTGTGCTTTGATCATAAACACACACTGTAGATTGCTAGAACCGCGTTGATCCAGATATACATGTGACTGTGTGAGCCATTTTCTCAGTCACGAGGTGTGTCAGTTGTCAAACATGTGCGCCTCTGTTTTGGTAATGAAATTCCGTTTCATTTGTGTCAAAACAAACAAACATGTGCGCCATGGCTCACATGCTCACTCTTCAACACCTGTAGTCGAGAATTATGTCACTTTATTACTCAGCGTTTGGTGTGGTTCATAAATACAAGCTATAGATTGTTAGAACCGTGTTGATCTAAACTGATGTAAGGTGGAACTATCCAATACCACCATTTACTCAATTCTGTCACGTACAAGTTCCTTCCATTTCCGTCATTAACCCATCTATTATCACAATCTTATTAATCCTTCATGACGATGGCAATGCATTTGGGGAGTGGACACATCAGCCCATGCTTCAACAATGGTTTGGTCATACTTCAACAAGGGTCTATTCACAGTTTTACATTTTAGCTTTGAAAAATTACAAAAATTCAATTCTAGTCGGAATGTCTTCATTCTTTTTGCAATTGACTTCTCTCAAACAATTCAATCTTTGAAAAATATGAGAGATGGAAAATAGCTTCTCCAAAGTACCTAGATAGCAAATTTGTGTGGTAATGGATAGTTCTACCTTATATGATGATGTTTTTTTACTCTGGAAGCTTTCATTGTTTGAGGTGGCACTTATCCCTCAATCTTCCCCCCTGGTTACCTTGGTTGTGGGATCATGGCTAAGTGTTACTTTCTCCTTGTTTTTTAATGCATTGATCACCTTCCCCAAAATAAAAACAAAAAAACTAATGTATGTGGTAGAAGTACCTATTTTGGATGTCCCTTGTCAATCATGGCTTTTTAGGTTTATCTATTGTAGACAATAGTTGAATGTAGTATTCATTGAGAAAGATTCTTTGTTTGTACCTTCATCTCTCTTCCCTCCTTGTGTAAAGGAGAAGTGCCAAAGCTAACAAGAATAGGTAAGTATATGAAATTGGAATGAGTCCAAATGAAAAATCCACATTTATATTGAATAAAATATTTATTGGGTGAGTGCAAGAAAGACTAGTCCTTTTTTGCGTCACACTTTGAGTGATAGAGTTGTCATTGGCCACAACTTTTGGAGGTTCAAGAAAATGAAGTTGAAATTTTTTTGGGAGGTGGAGAACTCCATAGCCACGAGAGGCCATATTTTCTAAGAATTAAAAAAAATCAAATTCTAATTAATTTCTAATTTAGCTAATTTGTCACACTTTGTAGTTTAGGGTTTTTTAGTACTGGGGAGTATTCAATTTTGATCATTTTGAGCTGAAATTTTTATGGGCTCTTCCTATAATGTATTTGCATGATCCTACCAAAGGATTTTAAAGAAAACTCAATTTCAAGTGCGTCATGAGCGCTCGAATAAAGTTATAAAGGTCACTTGCGCGTGCCATTTTGAACAATATAAATGATTTTTTTTGAGGGGGGGGCGAGTGAAATGTAATGAGGACAAAGTCTATCAAAATGGTCATTTTTTATTTTTAAAAATAATGGTTCTCTTTTAATTCTAAAAATTTAAAAGTGGACTTCACTATTTTCAGTGAGAAACTAGGACCCCAGGCTACAACAATACTATAAGACAACATCTAGTATTTGGTAATACTCCTATAGCTACCCGCCTTCATCAAGTTCTGCCTTAGTGTACAGTAGCTCGACACTTGTCAATTGTAACCTCAATCTACAGTTTTATCAACGGTCCATGTAATGCTTTCCAATTCTGTAGTACAATATTGTAGTACTCATAGTATTGAGTCGCTGAAACTAGGTACTAAGCAAAACGCTACGAAAACTGGTGAGTCTTTCTTGCACTCACCCTATTCTTAAAGAAAAAAACAACTCTTTTTTTGCATTCTTCTTTGTCTTTATGTTTGCATACATTGAGCTTAGTTTCTCAATGAATTTCTCATGTTATATATGCTAATATACTCAAGTTATGAAGAATAGGTACTTCCACCATAAAGAGAATCAATAATAGGTAAGAAGTCAATAAACTAATTGGATTCTAAATGTATCCCCTATATAGGGAGTCTACTAGGTGCCCAAAGAACCTTAGTGAGCAAGGGGAGGACCTTAGGGGTGACTTCCCAAGCCTTGCGATAGACTAGGAAGGGAGGTTTAAGAGACTTCTGATTAAATACGGCGCAATAGCGCTCTGTTTTAGAAGACAATGGTAGAGTGTTATACATGCTTGGAAAGCTCTTCATAATACAATTTTAATGATGTAAAAAAATGCGTGATTTGGGATTGTAAGTTAAAAGTTGTGGGTGTTCAAAGTTGACTGGTCCCAATGGCGTCAGGACACTTGTGGGCTAGGTGTGAAGGGTTCTCAACGAATCTATAAGGAAGTATGTCATGTAGCATATCATGAAAAGCTATGAACATAAGGAACTTAGAATGACAAGCATTACAAGGTTTTAAGACATAAGTAAAATTTTATGGTCAAAAGAAAAGACATGGTGAAGGCATGACGCCTCCTTTGGTGAACCCAAATCTTTGGAGGGTCATAAATTTGCGAGGACTTGTCTAAATGAGACGAGTGAATAGTCCATTGGTAGCTACTCGTTGCGTAGATGTCTAAAATGAGCTTGTATGTTGGATTTGGAGCTTTGAGCACAAAATTATGTCATTTGAAAATTCAAAAGTTTAAACGGTAAGGTAACTTGGCAATTTGAGTTGGAAACAGGTGGTCTACCAAAACCCAAAGGTATTTGGGATATTCCTTCACCATACAAAGGGGGTTGTTGAAGACCATAGAAAAAACTATAGGAGGGATTGGTCTCCCTCATCTCTTTCTTTTTAAACCTTGGTGAGTTTTCGTGACTCATGGTTGGTAGTGGTGACTTCATCATCATTTCGAGACCCCATGGGACACTTGTGTGTGTCCCGTGGCATTGGTTGGGTGGAGTCTTGCTCCTTGTTAGGCTTTTTTGAATGTGTCTCGAATTGTAAGTGTTGGTTACCTTTAGTGGATGAGTAGCAAATGCAAAAAAGGCTAGCATGAAGTGGGGTGATACTCAAGGGTAGTTAGGACTAAGGTGAGTAGTGCCATAATGGATCCTTGCACATTAAGGTGGAAGTTCTATCCCATGTTACTAAGTGGCATGCCCGGTATTATGAAAAAAATGTGTGCTTGTAGTCCTAGTGACCGGGATTTGATAGAATGAGTTGGAAATGCGGACTAACGTTGTGTGTGCTTGGTATGTGCAAGGTTAGGCAGTTTGTGACCAAGTGATGTTGTAAGCGACTTGTGGTGAATCCAATGAGCTATTGGAAGATGTAAAGTGTCATTTGGATTGCAACACTTTCTCTTTAGTAATTTGCTTCATTTGCATTGCCCAACAAGATGACTTTGGCCATCCTATTATTACAGTAAGGTATTAGACTAGAAAATCCCTACAAATGAAACAAAAATTAATAGGTAATAATCTAGAACTTCAATTCAGTACTTTCAACGTCAAAACTTTCAAAATGTATTCAATATTTTGGGTTCTTACAAAATTGATTTTACATAAACAAAGGCAATAAATATGTCAAAGAGTAAAATACTAAAGTCTTTGAGCACCAAGTTATTGTGTAGTAGTAGAAATGTTGGCCCTATGGATTACAAAAAGATCCACTAGATAATCCTATATGACAAACTAATCCAATTGTACGTATATTTTTAGCATATCTTTCTATTGATATGTTTTTATTAGTGATGTTCGGGTTTGACTTTAGTTCCAAAGGACCATAAGTACACCAAACTAGTGCCTATGTGGGCCTTTGGAACCAAGATACCATGCTATAGCATTAAACTTGATCATGTTCTACAACCTCCTTTCAGATACTTGATACTTGAGATTGCACAAGAAGGTTAGCTCTAGTTTGAAAGATTAACGTGAATGAAGTGTTTGTTGAAGATGAAACAATTATTTAAGCCTAGTGGACTGAGTTGCCAATTTCTTTTCTTAATGCCTTAATTAAAGGTAGCCCCATTGAATTGATTGAAAAAGATCAACATATTTTTTTCTCCAAAAAATTCTTAGGTCTCTATATGATACTAAGGTCATTTGATTCTATAATAGTCTAAACACTTTGCCAATACACTTGAGATCATACAATTAGGGGTAGTCACACCTTCAACAAGCAAACTTTACAATAGAATGAGAAGTTGGTGAAAAAAAAGAGGAGCCTATGGGCTATAATTCTGGATGAAGGTGTGACACCTCGTTTGGTATGTCAATAGTGGAGGATGCAAAATTGTGGTAATAAAATTGTGGTAACAAGACTAGACCCAATCAAACAATAGCAACAACAATGAAATTGGCAATGGAGGGTGAAAGGTTTGTTTGTAAAAGCTTCTGCATGCTCATTCTTTTTCTTTAGAGAATTAGAGGAGAATAATCAACATGCAAAAGATATTGTGAATTAAAAATATTCTCTTACAACTTGAAAAATGCCAATCCAAATGGTTGAAATGTTGTAATAAACAATATTCATCCTACGATTTTATTTTTTCAAAAAATATTGAAAATTGAGTAAAATAAAGGACTTCAAAGTTTATTTTAGAGTAAAAAATCCATAACTACTTGCAAATTAAAACTCCTCGTAAATTTAGACTCATGAACAAAAATGGAATGATTCAAAGCTTTCTACATATATAACTTTAGAAAATCAATTTCTAATTTTTGTTTCTTGAAAAAAGTGATTTAAGAAAATCTAAATGAACTACCCATATACAAAAAAAAAACATATTAGGCTATAACCTTTGACTTGTATTTCCAAATGTCATGATATTTAGTGCATATAAAAGATATTCCTTGTCGCTACCTTCTATTAAAATTTCAACCTAAAATATAAAAATCTCTTGTCACATGTACCTGTCTAAAATTTCTATGTTGCCAAAAATGCATACTGGTCTTTTAGGGGTTAAAGATGGAGTTCACCATCTAGATCCATGAGACTTACGTAATTATTTCATCTTCAGTGTTTATATGTATCAATCACATTGGTCTTTCAAACTAGAGCTAACCTTCTTGTGCAATCTTAAGTATTTGAAAGGAGGTTGTAGAACATGAAAGTATAATATTAGATCATGGTGCCTTAGTTCTAGACACCCATATGGGCACTAGCTTGGTGTCTGTATGGTCCTTGGCACCAAACTCATGCCCCAACATTTCTTACTAATAGAAACATATTGGACCATATGTTCCAAAAAACCACAATAATTGGCTTAGTTTGCCATATAGGATTTACTAGTGGATCTTTCTTGTAGTCCATTTGATCAACATTTCTACTAGTTCATATTAGCTTGATGCTCTAAGATCTATTCTCAGATCTATTTTCTCATTGACTTATTCTTTGCCATTGTTTTATGTAAGATCAATTTTGCTGTAAGAACCCCCAAAATTGAACATCTTTTGAGAGATTTGAGGTTGAGAGTATTTAATTCCTCGATTATTACCTATTACTTTTTCTTTCATTATAGAGGGATTGAAGGTAAAGTCAATCACCTTGTTGATGAGCAAGGAGGAGGTTGGTAAACCATCCCTTTAAGCTTCTCTACCTAATCAATGGCAATTATAGATAATTCAAGGAATACGTCACTCGTTTCTAGATAGGAAACGCCTTTAGAACCCAGTTGGTAAATTGTCCTCCTACCTCATTGATCAAGGGCTTTACTGTATATACCTATTTCCAAGTAGGGATCCGTATCCATCCTCTAGTGTGCATCGGTCTATTTCCAACCAAAGCTTGGAATGTGTTTTTTCCTCCTTTTCAAGGTTGGGACTAATAAGATCATGATACTTGTTTCAAAGTAGTGAGTAAGAAAGAAGGAAGTAGTGAGCGGGAAAGTAGTAAGTTATTGAATAATTGGATTTAAAAGAGTTTACTATACGTTGGGTATGTGTCTAGGCCAACTTTTGGCTTCCTCGGGGGGTGCACTTAGTTCTACTATAGCAAACCATATGCAAACAACACATTTAGATGACCATTGCATCAATATTCAACTCAAAATGAGCTTTCAACAGAGAGTTATTTTTAGGAATTTTTTGGTTCATTTTTTAGACAATTTTTTCTTATATAATATAGGGGTGTGAAAGTTATTTTTCAGTTCTACAATGTATCTTTTTACTTCAATTTTTTAAAATTAATTATTATTAACAAATAAAAATATCAATAATTCAAAATATAAACTTTCAAAGTAGAAAAATCTATTCATGTTTTTTCATTTAGTATTATTTAAAATTCAAAAAGTATACAAGGGGTTCAAAGTTTTGTTCGCACGTGGTTTTTAATGGACACTCTAAGTGACCCCCCCCCCCCAAGTTGGCTTCTAAAACTCATAATAATTTCAGTTCAAAACATAAAATTGTCCAAAATTTTGGATTTCTATCTTCATGCATTACCTTTCGCTACTCCAGAATGTGCACGGAATCGCTTAAGTAGTCGACTATGGGCGGTTCTGCCGAGTATTTGGCTCAACGTGATTCTAACAAATGCACTGTCTACAGTAGTTTGTAAATTTACAAAGCACACCCAACGCTGCGTAAGTAAATCGATGGATTCCATCTCGTCTCATCTCTAGGTGTTGTGAGCCCGGCGTGATGGACATGGATAGACGGAGCCCGACGTTTTGAGAATTGAGACAACTTGTAAGAGCGCTCAAGTACTCTGACGCTCACATGTATTTTACCGGATCCGGCTGATCTGCTCCAACAAGGAGCGAGCTCTGGCTGCCAAAAATAAAATTACTCTTCAAGGTGCAGGCTCCGTCTATCTATGTCCGTCACTTGTCTGCGTCTGTACGCAATCAATAGGCCAACGCATATGAGGCTTACAAGAGCCGTGCGACGTCGAACCTGAGGGCACGAAAATGTAGTTTAGCTCTGCGCAGCCCTCACAATTGAAACTAACCAAATCTGCAACCTGCGCCCTCACAGTGGATTTACTGTGGATCTTTACCTCAAACGGTGAAAAAAATAGTAGCACTGTAGCATGTGTTAGCGCTTGGGACGCTCCTTGCAGCTTTGAGCTTCTTCTTCTCCCCATAGGCATTGTCGTTGTTCTTCTACTCTAGGGAGTGAACTGTGGGTTTGAGTTTTAATTAGAATGAGTTAGGGTTTTTGTTTTTGATCATTATGGAGGTTCCAAAGGGGAGGCTTTTAGCACTTATGCTTGGTAATGAGGGAGGACTTGATTTTCAAGGGGCTCAAGAGAGAGGGAAGAGTGGTCCTTTTAATTTGAAGAGGGAATAGACGGAAGGAGCTTTGAAGTTTCTTGTAGACATGTGTGAAGAGAAGTATTGCGAGTACAACCGGAAGCCGTTCAAGCAAGCAAATTGGGAGGTTTTTGCGAGGAAGTTGAATGCACAATTTTCTAACGACCCTCAAAGAACGTGGACCCAAACTCGAGACAAGTGGAACAAGATGAGGAGTACTTATCAAGAAGAGAAGGCAAAGCAAGAAGAAACGGGAGCTCCACTGTCTTCTTGGACTCCATAGTATGAAATCTTTGACAATATCTTTGGTGGTACGGCTAAAATCAATGGGGTTCCTCATGATGTTGATCAAGGCGTCTGTTTACAACATTTAGAGGTTCATGTTGTAAGTGATGATGAGGACAATACTTTGCCTAGTACTCCTATTCTTCCTCCTACAGGTGCTACTTCTACACAATCCCCATGCACACAAGCGGTTAACCAACCGAAATGTGAGGGGCAAGTGAACGAGAATGCATGGAAGAGAAAGAGAAAGCTAGCTACTGAAGAGGAGTCCATTGCTTCCGCCATTACTAGTTTCTCCAAAGGGATTTTAGAGGTGGAGAAAATGAAGATGTCTATTGTGGAGAAGATGATAGAGAGTGAAAGAGAGAGTAGAGACTTGGCAATGAAGGGCCAATTGCAAATGGCTGCTTTATTTGTGGAAGTTCTAAAGGCTAAGGATTCTTCTAATACTTCTAAGTAGATCCAAGTTTGCGTTCAGTTCAGAAGCATTTACTTTGAACCTCTCGAATTTCTATAAGAACTGACCTCTTGAAGCTGCTGGCAATGGAAATGTCCGCAACTTACTAGTGGGAGAGCTGAGGAGCCTTGTCCGCCATTTCAACGGTTTGCAAGCTTCGATTCCTGCTTGACGTCACCTTTCTAAAATCTGTAGGCGCATCTACAATTGGATTTGAAATCCCCTTAAAAAATGAGGCAATACAGATCTTGAGTGATCTCGCACACCTTGAAGGTGACGGATGCCACTATTATGTATAAAAAATTCCAGAGCATTGGATTTGAGAGACGAGAAGGACTTGAAGGAAGAGCCCTTTTCCAAAATATGAAGACTGTCCTGGGCTGGAACGAAAGCATCATCACCAAAAATACAAGTTCGATCTGGCCCTGCTAACAGTAGGTGAACTATTCTCTGTCGAAAAACTAAGATCTGATCTGCCACTCCAATAGATTGCCAATGGAGTTGGAACGTGTAGAGTCCCTAACTGTACTTGCAAGCTATACCATTGAAACAAGAATATCACCGGATTTTCAGCAACCCGAGTGCGAGAGTTACATCCGTATTCCCCCTTAGTATAGGACAGAGGAACGACTCCACAAGAAGTCCAAGAGAAAAACCTGTAAAGCTGACAGGATTGGTGATGGAAAAAGAATCTTCATTACAGAAGTGAATTCAGAGCATGATCCGGATACAAGCATGCTTGAAATATGCATGGAACCTTAGAGTACCAGGAATGCTACAAAAAGTCGCTCATCTTGAGATTGAATCTCTTCAGGACAGAGGGTCAATGTTTCAAAATTGTTTTCTAAAATTCAACATCCTCCGGGTTTTTGTCAAACACAAAGGTAAAGACTCCTTGTCATGCGGTCTTCTGGGTCTTCTTTCGGATGTTGTTCACAGCATGCGCCATTTCCAAAATGTTATCTGAAGTGTGGACCGCTTTGTTGAGAGCCTGCTTCCCACTCGCCAAGAATTGAAGCACATCTGTAGAAATACCTGCTGCAACCTTTCGAGATGGGGAGAGATTATTGATGAAATCCTCCCATGTGACTTCATCCTCCTTCTTCAGCCCCAACTTCTGCAATAACTTTTTCCGAGCCTCTTCGAGTAAGATCCTCCGTCGAGTAATGTACTGTAACTCCGCATTGGCCAACAACTCATCAATGGAAGACTTCTGTGTCTGCAGCTCTTGTTGAAGTGCTGTGTTCTTCTCTTGCACATTTAGAGCATTGAAATGTTATTCCAATCTTGTATGAAATTTATTTTGATTTGATTTGAATTTTTTTGGATTTAGTTCAAATTCCACTACATTGAATAAATGATTTATTTTCTACATCATTTTATGTACATGTATACATGCTTTTGTATGCAAAGCTTTGAAAAAATGCAAGTGTAATGTATTTGTTGTCATTCATCATTAAAATCCAGTGTCTAAACAATTTTTGCCTTAGTCTTTCTCCCTCACGTTTTGCTCGTTCTCCATCCCTAGTCACAAGTAATCTAGCATTCCCAAATCCAACTAGTGGATCTCTTTTCAAACCTGCATTAGCCACATGAGGCTCTAGTTGGTTCAACAACTCACAATAGTTGTGCAACCAACAACAAGCTACAGTTACCCTAGCTGTCCTATCAACTCTGAAGTTGAAATTCTTCAAGATCCTCCATTTGTTCTTCAACGTGTCAAACGTTTGTTCAATGACAACTCTTTCTAAATTCATGGAGTTATCAAATCTCTTCTTCTCCATATCGTTTGGAGCCTTCCAATTCTTCATCAAATATGTGCGAATGGAGTAAGCAGCGTCTCTAATCAAATAAGGAGTACAATGAACATCTTCTACCATTACGACCGGTTCTTGAAGAATCTCTCGTGTCTTCAAACTTCTATACAAACTTGACACTTTGAATTGGCCACTGTCATGTACTCTTCCAGGTTGCCTAGCGCACACATTCCAAAAGATCTTCTGTGAATCACAAACTGCTTGCAGAACAATGGAATGGAATTTTTTTCTATTGAAAAAATCACTTACTGCTAATGTCACTCTTCTACTTGGATTTTCTGCTAATGGTATATGTGTACCATCAATAATTCTACAAATGTTTGGCAATCCTGTTATTTCTTCAAACTTAGAGATGATGCTTCTAAAACGGTCTCCACTTGGAATACTAATGTAGTGGCAAAACAATTTGTTTTTATCGGTAAGTACGTTACAAACAATGTCTACATACTTTCTAATGGTTGAAGCTCCAATCTTAAAACGATCTGCCATACGTTCTGGACTATGGCCATGAGCAAATCTATAAATCACACATGCCACAATTTTTTTGATTTCCATTTGTGGCCTCACTTGATTCACACACCTACTTCTTAAGAACGGAGTCAACATGTTCACCAAATTCTCAAATGCACCAAATTCTCAAATGCACCAAAATTCATTCTATAAAACTTTTTAAATTTGTTGTGATGCATTTCATTACTCAATCTCCACACTACCCTCTCTACATAATTCCAATGTGTTGATTGCCTAGGCTCTATCCAAAAGAGGCGGGGAGCATGCAATTTCTTCCTTGACCTAAGCAAAAACATCAATGAAAGAAAATGGAAGCCTATAGAAGTCCCACCACCGGGATACAAAACCTCCCAAGCCCAGCTTCTATAATTCAAGGTATTACTCATTGTTATAGAGAGCATGAGCCACATGAGCACTACTTTAGCACAAAAAGAGGTCTCCATGTTGACTTAAAGAACTCTTTCTAATCGATTTTATACAAAAATTTGGTACTCAAAACCTAAAAAGAAGAGACCCTTGAAAACCTTACACTAATCACAAAATATAAGTCAAAAGCAACAAAGAAACATTCCCCACTACATGTACTACCATTTGCAAAAAAATAATGAAAAAATGAAATACACATACCAAGATAATTGAACACGAAGTTCAAGCTCTCCCAAGCTCTAAACCACTCTCCCAAACTCTCATAAAAAAACCTTGCAGTATTCTCTCAACTCCAACTTTCCATGTGCGCGGGCCTAATATGGGACATATCAATATTCAAATTTTGTATTTATATCCATATGTGTACCATATTATCTATACCCATAAATGTATTGTATTATGTATCTGTATCTCATCCGTATTTTGTATCCATATTTGAATAGCCAAGATCATATGTTCAACATCCACGGCTTTGATTTTTTCAAAAGATCGACAATATTGAAAGGGTTGGGGAATTTTCTAAACTCAAATCAACAACTAGTCAGCTATTGATTTTTCCGGGAGGGGGGGGGGAGAAATTGACTTTGAAACATCATGTTTGCATCTTTTTGGTAGATAGTCACTACAAGAGAATATACAAGAGAATATTCTATAGCCAATAGTACTTCAAAAGTTTGAAAAGTTTTAGATCATTTGGAATTTTACAACATATAGGAAAAAATTAGTAAGTAGAAAGAAGTAGAAGATGATTCAAAACACTAAATTGTTAAGAATTTGTGGTGATGTGCCTAAAATTGCCATGATGCTAAAGAAGCAATACCAATATGGACATTTTTTCACACAAATGTGACCTTGTGAAGTACTTTTCGACAACAGACGCAGCAGACGCAGACAAGTGACGGACGGGGACAGACGGCGCTTGCGCCTTGAAGAGGCAGTCAAAGCTCTAGAGCAGATCAGCCGGGTCCGGCAAAATACATGTGAGTGTCCGAGTGCCTAAGCGCTCAACGAGTTGCACCTCGATTCTCAAACATGGGCACGCCGGGCTCACAACACTTGGAGACGAGACGAGATGGAATCCATCAATGTACTTACACAATGTTGGGTGTGCTTCGTAAATTTACAAACTACTGTAGACTGTAGATTTGTTAGAATCACGTTGAGCCAAATACTCAGCAGAACCGCCCATAGTCGACCACTGATGGAAGCAATTCCGTGCAGCAGAAGGCAATATCAATTTTTTTTGCCATGTAGGAAGATAGAAACCGAGGGGATTGCAATTTTTTTGGTAATTTCAAATAATTATGCCTTGAACTAAAATTATTTTAAGTTTTAGAACCCAAAAGTTGGCCTAGACACATACACAACGTATAGACTCTTCCAAATGAATTCTGATTATTCAAGAACTTACTACTTTCCCTTTCGCTACTTCCTTCTTTCTTGCTCACTACTTTGGGACATGTGTTATGATCTTATTAGTTCCAACCTTGAAAAGGAGGAAAAAAACACATTCCAAGCTTTGGTTGGAAATCTGCTCCAACCTTGGCTGGAAATACATTGATGCATCCTAAAGGATGGATATGGATCCTTGCTTGGGAGTGGGTGTTTCTACTATATATATAGTACAATCCTTCATCAATGAGGTAGGAGGACAATTTACCAACTAAGTTCTAAATGTGTTCCCTATCTAGGAAGGAATGACATTGTCCTTGAATTATCTATGATTGCCATTGATTAGGTAGAGAGGCTTAAAGGTACAGTTTATGGACCTCCTACTTTCTTCATCAACGAGGTGATTGACTTCACATTGAGACCCTTCCTTTTCCTTGAGCAATTGGCCTCCCTTGAGTTATCCAACAATGCCAACTTTTTATGTGAATAACTAGTACTGAACTACAGAAATCCTACAAATGAAAGAAAAAATAATAGGTAATAATTGATGACTTCAATACTCTCAACCTCAAATCTCTCAAAAGATGTTCAATTTTGGGGGTTCTTACAACAAAATTGATCTTACATAAAACAATAGCAAAGAACAAGTCAACAAGGAAAATAGGTCTTGGAGCATCAAGCTAATATGTACTAGTACAAATGTTGGCCATGTGGACCATAGGAAAGATCTAGTAGAAAATCTTATATGACAAACTAAGCCAATTTTGGATATTTTGGAACACATATTTCTAGTATATGATCCTATATGTTTCTACTAGAGATGTTGGGGCTTGAATTTGTTGCCAAAGGATCATACATACACCAAGCTAGTGCCCATGTGGACCTTTGGAACCAAAGCACCAAGCTCGAATATTATACTTTCATACTTTAAAACCTCTTTATAAAGACTTGAGATTGCACAAGAAGGTTATTTCTAGTTTGAAATTAAGATCGATGTGATTGAAGCATTTGTACGTTGAGGATGAAATAATTACATAAGCCTAATAGACCTAGATGGCAAATTCCATCCTTAATGCCTTCATTATAAGGTACTTCCTCTATCTTTAAATAAATCTAGGGTATCCTAAAAATGATTAGATTAGTGTTTGAGTAGTTCCTATTTTCAAAGGATTGCGTAGTTACTATAGCTTCTACTAAACCCCACTAGGTGTGAAAAAAATGGAAGTCAACAATGAAGCAGCACATGTTGAAAATAGGCGGCAAAATTGACAATTTTTTGCCCTCTTTGGAATTGCTCTAGCGGTAGTAAATTTGATCATCCTCTGAGCAACATTATTGCACTTATATCCATTGACATCCGTTGTGATTCAAGTTCAAGAAATTCTAAACAAAATATTTGTTAGTAGCAATTTTGTATAGTTATGGGTTGAATTCTTTGCCTGTGGTTGGTTAGAGGTTGCATTTTGATTCTCTTTGTTAGGATCAAATTGCTATATAGTCTCTGGAACATGGTATCTATGGATTCTTTTTGCTTTAGTTGTTGTCCATCCAATTGTAGAGAGCCAATTTCAAATTTAATTTGGGACAAATATGGAGAATTTTGTTAAAATTGCAACATTCCATGTGCTATTTTCAGATTGCCCGCTTTGAATTATAAAAGTGACATCTAGGATAGGTATGGTTTTCAAAAATCTTAGATTCTTATAGATTTGAGAAATCTAAGACTACTATAGATTTCAGACTGCCCGCTCTGAATTGTAAAAACTGCCAAAGTAGAGGAATTTCACCATTTTAATGAAATTGCCTATAAATATATTTGAAAACCCTAGATTTATTTTGGGACGGAGGAAGTATACCCTTTAAAGAACTAATATAATCTTCCTCCGAGAAATTCTTGTGTCCCTATATGATAATGAGGTCATTTGATCCATGGTTGTCATACTGGACAAGTTACTATTCATTTCTTGTCCTGTAGGACGAGTTACTATTCATCAAATATACCTCTCAAGTACATTTGATGAATAGTAACTCGTCCTACAGGACGAGAAATGAATAGTAACTTATCCAGTATGACAACCATGATTTGATCCCACCATAGTTAGGTGAATTATGATGGTAAGCATTCTTGCCTATACTCTTGAAATCAAACAATCTTGGAAGTTAATAAAGGGCACATCAATCAACCAATTGAAGATTTGACCTACTTTGCAAGGATTTGTGGATTGCCATTAATCCTTAAAGGACAATGCAAGCCACATGGACATTTTGAAATCAAATCCTAAATTTTCTTATGGTTTTTGGTTTTAAATGTTTTGAACCTATACTAAGGAAATGTAGCTCCAATAATCTACTTTTGACTCCATTTGAATTTTTTTCAAAATTGTTAAAATTTTAATTCTTGTGACACTTTGAAGATAGCATCTTGAAAGCTTGAAATACACTACTTTTGAACTTTTTCTATCAAGTTTCTCTTGGTGTGATCTCAAAGGGTACAATGGTACATCAATTACTTCACACTAGTATTTCCATTTTTCTTAAAGAATTTATATTTAATTATATTAAGCAATTTTGTAATTACTAAGATTTTTATTTAAAAAATTATTTTTAAAAATCATATAAAATTAAATTTGATGTTTTGAATTATGAAAAAATGAGATTAAATTTTAAACATATATATTTATAGGTAAAAAATATCAAAATTTTCAAATATATATTTTTATGTAGAAATCTAATGAAGTTTGACCAAGCCTAGACATGAAATGTCTTTTAAGGGTTAATTCCCAGCTTTGAATTTGTCAATACAGAAGACAAATGCTAAATCTATCTCTCAAAGTGGTCCACGTAGGATGAATTTCATATTCTGTAAGAAAAAGCCCCTTGCTTTGTGTCGTGTTAATTCTATACTTTGAACTAATTTGGGGCCTTTGTTTGTAAATATGAATTCAAAATTTGCAAATTTTATCATGTGTGGTAAAGAAAAATTTCATGTGTTTTTCCATAGGGTAAATTCACCATATGTGTCCCACTTTCGTAAGACGGTTTTAGCGTTCTGCACTTAGCAATGTGTTACTAAATTTATTTTTTATGGTCACTATTTTCTAATTCCCTACATTCTTAAGCCCTTAAAACCAACAATGTACCCAATGGTGTGTCACTTTCTACACATGGTAGTCATTTTAAAACTTAAATGTAGGTAAATTATAGATAGGGTTTATTATTTATTAACCAAAATGACAAGCTATCTGTAATCTACCTACATTTAGGTTCTAGAATCATTGCCTTATCTAGAAAGTGACGCCATTGGGTACACTATTGATTTTCAGTACTTCTACTGTAGTACAAAAATCATCTGGTAAACTTCTGATACCCTAGCTAGGATATTCTCCTTATTAAAAAAACACGACCGCAGAGTCATGGTTGCCTGATTCTGATTTGGGTACATTTTGTGTGATCTGTCAGAGAGAGCTCTCAGGTGCTGCCTGGGTATAAATAGGAACCCACATTCACTCACAGAAGCACAAGAAATGCACGCAACACTTGAGCAAGTGGGCGACTGCGTTTGTAGAAGTAGAAGTTTCAAGAGCACTGGAGCTGAGAATCTCAGTTCAATCAAGTCTCATCGTGTTGGCTCCGATCCATCGATGGCGATTTCGGCACGATTCCTCCTTTTGCTCAGCTTCTTGTGCTGCTCGAGCCAGGTTTCTATTTACTGATCCATCCTCCATTTGTTTTTGTTTTCAGACAGTTGAATTGTATATGCCCCGGCCTTGACTTCATTTTTCACATTCAGAATTAGAGAAAGAGATTTAGATCATATACAAGGCTCTGATTTCTTGTGCTGCTAGAGTGGAGCATCAGTAGGGAAGTCGCGTCTAGCTTTAGTTTCATGCTGTCGATCAGTAGAAACTCACATGGATTGCAAGATCTCGTTTCGATCGAGGCTGGGAATCAATTAAATTTGTGGTTTTATGGTTCCAGGCGGCTTGTGCAGTAACGCAGGCTGTGAGAATGGATCCGTGTCACCAGAGTGACTCTATGTACCAGAATGGATCCCACTCAGTGAGCTTAGAGACTGTTGGAGTGAAGAAAGGGAGAGCGCTTTGCTGCTCACTGTTGGTGGCAATCCCCAAAGATGCAGGTCGATATCCAGTGGTGCAATTCCAACATGGCTTTCTGCTTCGGAATGCCGATTACACGGGACTCATTACTCAGGTTGCGTCTTGGGGCTTCATCGTTGTGGCTCCTCAGGTGAGCTGTTTCACAATCATCTCTTTCTCAGGCTCTCGATGTATCAATGTTAACCCGTAGGACTTTGTACTTTAGGACCCTCGGAAATTTCGAAATCCTGGGGAGCTAGTCAGATAGACCCAATAGATTGACAAAAATGAGTTTGAATAATAGTCCTCGTCTAATCTGAGCCTGTCTCGAATCTCTAACTCTATACCGAATCTATTTTCTAGAATCTTTGCCGTTGGATGTCACATTTTGGTGCTTTGAGACAAACCAATGTAACTCACTGGTTGTAGCATTTAGTGTTTGTGTCTTCAACTCTGATAGGATTGGAAGTTTCCTCGGACTGCAAAGGTTTAGGTTTAGGTTTAGGGTCTACTTATAGGAAAAATGAATCCTTTAGGTATAACATTTTTGAAAATCAAGACACAAACCCTTTGCTTTTCATGAATTAAAGCTCCTTTCACTGTAAAATTTTTTGAATGCAAGCTTGTCCATGTATTGTGGGCCACCATAAGGTGGAAACACCTAAAACTGTCCAAATAAGCAATTCAACATAGTTGGAGGCACATTTTTTTTTGTAGTATTAGCAATTGAAAATTATGAATTTTCAAAACAAAATAGAATTTTTGGATTAGGCATTTGATTTCTATAAATTTTCAAAGTAGAACTCCCTAGGACACCTTGAATTGCACTCTAGAAAACTACTTTGGTTTTGAAACCAAAATTTAGAAACATCTACAGTTAACCAACCATAGTTAAATATAGGGACGGTTTGGAAGGGGGGCATTTTAAGGGAAGTCTATTTTAAATGAGTGGGTACAAGGACAATATCGAGTGTTTCTACCTTAACATAAATATATTCTTGTTTCATTAATACTGAAGAAGGACCTCACCTCCCATTCAAGAATGATATGGGAGCTGATCTTGTTGACCCTTGAGTGCCACAGAGCCTCAAATTTGGCATTCATGACTGAACGATTGCCTTGTTTGACTATTATGAACTTTTTAACGATATAGTCAAAACATTTGTTCATTAATCCATTTCCCCGCAGCTCCAAGCCTATCTCTTCTATCGTTTTTGATGGTTAGTTTCTGTGGATTTGGTTTAAAATGACAGTTTGATTGGAATTCGGTGAACATGCACTAGGCGTTCAGGGGCTAAGATATTTTTTTAAATTATACAAAGCTTTCGTTCTGTAGACACCCCAGCCACACCCCAGCCTTCAGTGTTGTCACACAGGACTGTAAAGCAATTCCCACTTAAGCTTAGTCACATTAATCGGTATTCATTCTGTTCTCCACTTGGGTGAGTTACAGGTGGACTTAACAGTGGATTATTTGTGCTCTCCAGATGTATGCAACAACTGATATAACAGCAAATGTAAACACTGAGATCACCAATGCAAGATCCATATTAAACTGGATGAAGACGGGGTTAATAGAATCACTGCCACGCAAATACACAAACCATACACCTGAATTTGACAAAGTGGCACTAGCAGGACACAGTCGCGGGGGAATGGTGGTTTTTGGCCTTGCACTCAACTACGGCAACGCAGTACACAACTACTCCGCTGTTGTGGGGCTAGACCCTGTGGATGGAACAGCTCCTTCCATCTTGACGCACAAGGAGGATTCCATGGATGTTGGTGTGCCCACTCTCATTGTCGGGACAGGGTTCGGGTCGCAAAAGAAGGGGGGTTTGCTTCCACCATGTGCCCCCGAGTACCAGGGCCACATCAACTTCTACACAGATCTTACACCTGCGTCCTTCCATTTTGTGGCGACCAAGAATGGCCACATGGATTTTACTGAGGATTGCAGTTGGTGGGATACGCTTAACCCTTTGGTAGTGCGTTGCAAGCCACTCTGCGTGGATGGCCTCTTCCCCAGGCAGTGCCTCCGCCAATTTTCAGCAGGCATTATGGTGGCGTTTCTGCAGGATGTTCTCTTTCAGAAGAACACGACCTTTTTGGCTGCCCTTAACCAAAGAGCAGTAGCCCCTGTGGATCTGGATCCCCCCGAGAGTAAAGGCAACATATCTCGTACTTCTGAGGCTCATCACCAGTATGCGAACATGGCTTCTCATGGCACATGTAAACTTGATCGAGGTTTGTGGTGAAAGCAGGTTTGGGTTTGTTTAGGTTTTGTTGGAGGTGAGCTCTGTTTGTGGTTAGTGAATGGGTGATGCTCAATCATGCTCAGTCTAGTGTGCTGTTTGGGATCAACTTTGTTGCATTTGGAAGTAAAGGATTTCTTTGAAGCATTGATATGGGTTTCCGAAGGGGTTGCACACTTGAAAACATTTTAGAGTCAAATTGTTTAGAAAGATCAATACAGGCTAAATCTAATCTATTATGATGTCGTTTGGGCTCTTATTAAATTAGTAATGATTTTTGGAAGTTGGAATGGAGAGTGCTTGCAAAGTGTCTTTACCTTGAATAACTGGTGTGGCCTTGTTTCATATCTAAGCTGCTAGATGGTCATATGTAATTTTGGCAGGTCAATTTTCATGAGTTATGTGGTTTCGATCCAATGTCAAGAGCTTTGTGTACATGTCAATGTCATACGCGTATGAATTCATAGGGAGGTTCTCCTGGACCATTATGTACAATGCAAGCATCAAGCAGGTGACTGAGTGAAAAAAATATTGGTTTGTCGAATGTTGGTCTTATGAATGAAGTGTCATGTTGGCTCTTAAGTCGGGTGCACTGGTTACTTGCACTGTTGGATAATGGAATGCAGAAGATCTGAGCCAATCACCAACTCTTGAAGATATAACTGAGGCCTTGAGTTGAGAGAATATGATCAAGACAGGGCCTGAGCTTAGATGTAAAGAGCTTGTCATTCCATGACCCTGATATCCACCATTCCCTTCTTCATGCTGAAGTTGCAGATTTGTTGAGCTAAGTTCTTGCAAGAGGAAGGGGCAAACAGCTCATTACCTCTATCCTTAAGATTACAGACACATGATCTGTCAGATTCACCCCCCAATGTTAAGAACCTTCATGAAAAATATTCCAATCAATCTGAGCAGACGTGTGTCTATTATTCCAAATTGGAATGCTTACCTGTGGAAAAACTCAAGCCCTGGAATGTCTCGCCTCGCAGACTCCCGTTTGTACAGATTCAGAAATCCAATACAACGACGCACTAAAGCTGCAAATGCAAGTGTCGCACAGTTGCGAACTTCCCAGTAGCTGCATGAGAAGGCAACAAGTGAGTTGTCTGACGTGATAGGCTACAGACCTCAAAAGCTCCATGGCCATGTTCCTGAGCTCGTAAGGGGTTTTCACTAAGGCTCCACGCGCTGCGCTACACTGTGCAAGATGCCATTCGTAAGACTCTCAAACAAGCACAACAATTGAGACAGATCCTGATAATAAACGGGAAACATGAAAGTACAAATTTGTGTCGTTACTGAGGGTTGGGTGCACCATGAACACATCGTCCACGTTTACAACGGACGTGCTGTCGTCAGGCCGGATGCCCATCTTTGAGCACTTGCAGGCCACCAATATCATCCTGGTGCAGAATGGCCATCATCTGCGTATTGACCATCATCAAATGAGAAGAAACAATATATCTTTAGGACTTAAAAACACCAGTACATTCAATTACCACTTGGGAACCAACTTTTTCATGAATGCGCCACAGCTAGGTGTGCTATGATTTCTGGCTCTTCACCGTGCATTCACCTGCTGGTAAACCGCCCAGATTCCTTTTGTGCTATGACGGAGTGGTAAATGTGCAGAATCCTCTAGAATGTCATTTTTGAGTTCATAAAGAGATGTTTGAGTGTAATTTGAAAATTGGTAAGATGGAAAAACCCATATTTAAGAGAAGAATACATCACCGACATCATGTGTACAAAGATCTTGGGGAAAGGGCATGCCAAAAAGTCAGTTGAAGTACTCATGAAAAATCACCTCGTAGGTGGCAATGCGTGCTCAAGGAGCAATTCCTCACGATGTACCTTCAGCGTAGCCCAGCAACCTCGCCTTGTACATGTAATGCCCCGCAGCTGCGGACGCGGTGTGTGTGCCATCTGTGTCTCGTGGGGAGCGTGGCCCAAGAATCTCGTTTATGGAGCCTGTTTATGACCTCGTAGCCTTTCGAGAATGACCTGCATGCGGGACGCACCTTTTCAATCTCAAGCAATGGAATTGCAGTCCATCCTAACACCAAATTCATCATAAACAAATTGTCGTTAACAAGTGATGCTTCAGATCCGGGTAGCTTAAAGGGTTTTTTTGTTATATTTCATTCGTGAAGTGTAATGGACCCACAATAATTTGGTGTATTCGTTGCAAACTGTAACAATGGCCTCGATGGAAAGCTAAAAAGAGAGCAAGCACAGTGGTATCTTCTAGCCTTCACGATCATGGAGGTGATCCTCACCGACAAATTAGAGTCGAAATTGAACAAGCGAATCCGTAGTTGCACTTTTGCACGCCGATGTTCGCCAGCTGAATGGCGTCCTTCAGCCTCTCCAACCATTCTTCCACCGTTTTCAGGTTCTCACTGTGACGGTCATTGCAGGCTCCTTGCAGAAACGCTAACCTCTTCTCAATCTTGTCCACGTCGGGTTCGATGACTTTGAGCGCTTTCTCAAGTAAACTCGTGGTGACGGGAAGCAATAGAGAACAAATTCCAGAGCAGGCCAGTTTGAGGGAACAAAATGGCGGAGGCAATCGAATTCATGAATCACCCGCGTCGTTATCGTCCCTTACTGCACAGAGACCAGAGCCGATTCAACGCGGGCTGTTACATTTCAAATTAACACCAGGCAACCATCACACAGAGTATTATGCCTCCATCAAGCTTCTCTCACAAATAAGACAACCTCCTATTCCAAGATACTAGGAAAATATCAACCAATTCCTCCTACTACCCAAATTTCTCCTTGCACACATTGCTCCTTCTTCATCAAAGTATCTGCAGCATTGCTCGCACTCACGGAAATCTGAGGTACATGGAAACTTTCACGACAGAACTAGATTTTAGGGCTGTGATTTCCCCCCCCCCCCCCAAACACCTTTTCAAAGCGAAACTGTTCTTGATCCCTCGACATTCTCGATTGTCTTTAGCATCTAAAGAATCAAATTACTGGCAGAAAGCTCTGTCTCGCCTCCCATTCCTTGCGTTGCGAAATAGTTGCGAGCGCAAGATGATTGTGAAACGTACACATGATTAATTAACGCCTTCTCTTAACAATTCTTCTCTTTCTTTTGGTCTAGGTCCTCGCCTAATTCAATCGAGGCCTAATTCCTTGCAAATTTCTAAACTCTTTGAGTGAGATATGGTCTAGAGAATTCTCGAGCGAAAATAATCTCATGAAGCTTCAATTCAGTGGATGATCTTCGCAAAGTTGCTTCTCCGCCGCGAAGCAAGAGCAGCGGCGAGACCAAGTATACACTGGGTTCCGTAACTTTGAAGATGAGCTCAAAGACTGCAGACTGTCAGAGCGCAAAAGATCAATGTCGAAAGAATTTCAAATGGAACTTTAGCTGAAATTGGAATCTTGAGATTGAATGACCACGGCGCCGCCATCGCAAGCTCAACGGCCAAGAAAAGTGCTGTCTTGTGCTACACACACGTCAATGGCGTTTTCCCTTGCCGTCTCCCATAATTTTTGGAGCTGCGAACTACTGTGTCAGGGTCCTCAAAACTCCAATATGTCATGTGTAAGGTAGACACCTAAAACGGATAACTTAAGCATCTCACCATGTAGGATATGGGGAATTCAAATCTGATGAGAAATTGAGCTCAATGTGTGTGAAAATAAGGATGAGGAAGAATGCAAAAAAAAGGAATTTTTTCCCCAAGAATGAATATTTTATTCAATATCAATGTGGATTTGTCATCTTGATTCAACCCTATCTCGTAGCTTCACCTAAAACAGCTAGCTTTGAAACTTGTTCCTAATCAAATGTGTGTTCTTGCAACCACACACTATGGATGTGTGGAAAGAGAGATGATATGTGGATGGGAGGATGAGAAGAGAGAAGTCTTTTTCAATCAACAATACATCCAACTATACACCACTACAGGGCCCCCTAATATGTCATTACAACCTTAACAAAGGGGTCTCTTTGTGTTAGGTATCTCTATCTTACAGGGTGTTTTCACAATAGAGGTAGTTTTGAACATCATGCCTTAATATGACATGATATACTTGTTAGGTCTTACATGTTGTTCCTTTTTTTGCCTAGGGATAACCAACATTCGTGTAAGCTTTGTGCCCAAGTAAATGGTTTGAATGGTTTGAATGGTATACCAAACTAGAGTTTGGTTTTCCAAATATTTCACTATGCCTTGTAAACCATATAATAAAGGTTGTAGAATTTTAGACAGCTAAAATTTCAAGATCATTACAATTTCATTCCATCTGAAATTTTGTCTTGTAAAATTTCATCTTCCAACATTTCATCCATATAATCATTCATCCATACCCACTCATATAATTCATCCAACTTCATCATGTAATCCATCTCAATTTATCCATATTATCATTCGTGAGTCATAAATTCATCCAATAAATCTAGTGTAAAATACAAGTCACTGAGTAGTAAAATTTACTTGGTAGTAGTTAAATTTACTTGGTAGTAGTTTTACATGGTACTATATATGACAAAAAAAATAGTAAAATCATAGTAAACATAGCTAAAATTCACCTGGGTATTATTTTTACATAGTGATATCAAAATAAACTAATAATAAATCTTTAGAGCATTTTGACAAATCACCAATAGTTCACTTGTTGGTAAATCCATGAACACTCCTTATATTCAATATTAGAGCATGGTGCCTTTGTTCCCAAGGCTCATATGGGCACTAGCTTGGTGTTTGTATGGTTATTTGGCACCAAACTCAAGCTTTAGTATCTCTAGTCAAAACATATTGGGTCATATACTAGAGCCTACAATTGGCTCACTTTGTTGTGTAGGATTTTCTAGTGGATCTTTCCTACGGTCCACATAGCCAACATTTCTACTAACTAGTATAGATT
Organism: Climacium dendroides; assembly: GCA_950106755.1. NCBI lineage: Eukaryota > Viridiplantae > Streptophyta > Bryopsida > Hypnales > Climaciaceae > Climacium > Climacium dendroides. The sequence continues at coordinate 17,400,179 of OX467083.1, forward strand.
AGCTTGATGCTCCAAGATCAATTTACTCATTGACTTGCATATTGCCATTGTTTTATGTAAAATAAGTATTTTTTTGTAAAAACCCAAAAAATTGGGCATGTTTTGAGAATTTTGATGTTGAGAGTATTAAAGTCCTTGATTATTACCTATTACTTCTTTTTTTTCATTTGTAGGATTTTTCTAATTTGGTATAAGTCACTCTCATTAAAACTTTAAAAGATGTTACATTGAATGTTATTATTGACACAAAAACAAAAATTGTTTCATAGGACGTCTACTAAAATCCATCTCCTAAAATCATGAAGACGTCATATAAAACACAAGGTTCTTATAGTGATTGTTGGGCAACTCAAGGGAGATCAATTGCTCAAGGGAAAGGAGGGACTTATTATAAAGCCACCTTTGTTGATGAATAAGGTAGGAGGTTTGTAATCCTAGTTGCTTTAAGCTAATCTATCTAAGGTAGACCAACCTAATTCTATCCACAATCCAATTTTACATCCTATGTTTGGCCCCGATTCCATCCATTTTTACATCCAAATCTGTCTACAAAATCAACCAAATCCGTTTAGAAATCAGACAAAATCAACACATTAACGCCATTAACTTGGGCCATTAAAGGTAACATGTCAATACAAGTGATTGGCAAATAATTAAATGCTAATACATGCATAAAAGGGTGGTTATAGGTTGTTAATTAGGGCATATGTGACCCCACTATGTGCATGTAATTTCAGGGCTAAACACTTCAAAAATTGATTTAAAAAAAACTATAGTTTTTGATCAGAAAGGGTTATAATTCCGCTTAGGCTTGACTCATGAAACAAGCGCACACCTCTGAAAACTATATGCCATCTTGGAATTGGCCCAAAGATAGCCAAATTGCAAATCAGGGTGGTACTAATAGGCTTATCTACCTTAATCAATGGCAATTGTAAATAATTCAAGAAACATGTCCATCCTTCCTAGAGAAGGGAACACAATTAGAACCTGGTTGGTCAACAATTGTCCTCCTAGAGTAAGCCGACCCATTTCCAACCACCACCCCATTTCCAACTTATAGATTGCCCTATTTCCGTGATGAGTTGTGACGTAGTTCGAGGAGTAGTTGTGGCGCATTATGCATGATTGGCTACAAGGTTCTCAATATTGCAACCAGTCCTAGGTCGATTTTGCAATCAGCCTATGGTTAGGAATAGAAAGGTCTATATAACCATTATAGGTTGAAGAGAATCTTCTATTGAAAAAATTCATAGTCAATACATTTCGTGTATTAAATTTTGGAAAAATATACAATCCTTCCAAACTCTATTTCTGTACATGGGAAAAATCTGCGCTCCAAATATGTGCAATTGCTTAAGTGGTTGGAAATGGGTCGTCAATAACTCGTCATCCCATACCTTGTTGATCCAGTACTTTTATTAGTGTGTAACTTACATGAAGCCTCTATTTGGATCGACGTCGGTGATTCTAGCAATCTACAGGAATTTGTATTGACCCACACCCAACGCGGAGGAAGTGATCTGGAATTGGTTCCCGTTTCGTCTCCCGTCTTCAGGTAATCAGGTGTGGTGAGCCTGGCGTGCCGATGTTTGAGAATCGAGACTGGCCGGATCACTGACATGCATATGGCTGGAAATCCTCTTGGCTCCAACAGTCCCTCATCACTTCCGTTTGCTCTGTTGCGTCTGTCGCGTCTTGTTGTCCTCTCCCGCATGGCTGGCCGCGTATTTCACCCTTGGTAATGAAAGTCAGTTTCATTTCTTTCAAGTTTTATTTTTTTAAATTTAGAAAAAAACAAAAAAACTCTTCAAGTACAGACCACTTTAGGACATTATTGTCAAGCCAAACGAGAGAATGCATACCATTTAGTAAAATGCACTATCATTGCTTTGGCTAAAGCTATACAAGGGATGGCATGGATACTCCACAACCACAGGTTTTTCATCAATAGCTACTTAGTGGATAGGTGCAATAGGTGAAGGTTCAATGTGATGAGTAGATGAAGGCTATTGAATACTATCCTCTGAGTTGTCCAGCACCTTTTTTCAATAATAAATCATTGACACTTGGAATCAATACAGTTGTATATTTTCTTGTGTTATTTAAGAAGTCCCTAGGAGATACGGTGACTTAGAGCATGAACAAGAATAACAAATAGTCAATGTCTAGACTTTTCCAACTTCAATCATTCAAGAACTACTTTCCCACTCACTATTTGCTACTTTCATGCCTAATACTTTGGATACACATGTCATGACTTTATTGGTCACAACCTTGAAAAGGAGGAAAAAAAATTTTAAGCTTCAAGTTCAATGAACATGAAATTACCTATTGAGGTCTCCTTTATCACATCCACCTATCTCCTTAAGGTGTCCGAAGTGCGTTAGTGAACAAGGGGAACCTTGGAGGTGACTTCTTAAGCCTTGTAAGAGCCTAAGAAGGAAAAAATGAATGACTCCTAAATAAATAGAGCACCATAGCACCTTGAAATTCAAGCATATAGTAATGTATTGTACATGTTTTTAAAGACCTTGAGAAGATTCATTTAACTGTTCAAAGAATGTATAATTTGGAATAAGGCTAAAAATTATGGCCGTTCAAAGTTGGTGGTGTCTTAGTGATGCCAAGACATTTAAGGGTGAGGAGTCAAAAGTTCCCTATGAATTCTTCATGTAAATATAGCATGTAGCATTTCATTGAAAAGATAAGAATACAAAGAAGCTAAAATGACAAGCATTATGAGGTTTTAAGCTATGAGTTCAAAGTTATGGCTAAGAGAAGGGTTATGGAAAAGATTTGGCGGTGCTCCTAGTGAATCCAAATCTTTGAAGGGTCATAACTTTGTGAGAACCTATCCAAATGAAACAAGTGAGCAATCTATAGGCATCTACTCATTGTGTAGATATTTAAAATGGGATTGCACGTGAGATTTAAAGCTCCGATTGTTAAGTTACACCATTTGAAAGTTTGGAAGTCCAAACGGGGTTGTAACTTGGTCATTTTGGTTAGAAACGGGTGGTCTTCCAAAATCAAAGTGGATTTTGGGATTTCTTTTGATAAGGGGAGAATTTGCCAAATGTCACAGAAAATACTATAAGAGAGATTGGTCTTCCTTCTTCCTTCCTTTTGGAGCTTTAATAAGTCTCATTGACTCAAGGTAGGTGATGCCATTCCTAATGTGTCTTAAGCTATGAGTCTTAATTAGTTATGAAGTGAAAACAAAAAATACACAATGGACCTAGAATAGAGTGAGGTGACATCCAAGAGTAGTTAGCACCAATAGAAAGTAGTGTCTTTACTAAGTGTTTGAACATCAATGGAAGTTCTGCCCTATGTCACCAAGTGACATGTCCGGTGTCATGTGTGGAGTGTGTGTTAATAGTCCTAAGGATTGGAATTTGATAACATAAGTTGAAAGATGGAAATTAAAATTGTGAGTGCGTAGTATGTGCAATATTAGTGAATTGTGATTCAAGTGAAACTAAAAGTAGAACGTGGTAAATCCATTAGAAGTTGCAAGGTATTATTTGAATCATAATGTTTTTGAGTCTAGGTCTTTCAAAGCTATAGAAAGATTTTAAAGATTTCACATTTTAGCTATAGTAAGATCTTAAAGATTTCACATTTTAGCAAACAAACTATGTTTTTTTTTAATAATATAGCATTTATGGGTAGCTCACCAAGAATAGAGTTTTTCTTTTTTTCTTTGGAATTTTTTCACAACATAGGGATGAATTTTTCTTCATTAGCTGGGATTTGAGGCCTGAAGAAGGCTGTTTTAGACCTATTCCCTTGTTGTTCCCTTGTTATTCCTTTGTTGTTCCACCCATATTCTACCAAAGAATCATATTCAACCTATAGGGGACAATTATTTTCAATCAATTCTAAAATAGATTTCCAATGGAGGCTAAAATTTTTTTTCCTCCTTTTCAAGGTTGTGACCAATAAGGTCATGACATATGTATCCAAAGTATTAGACATGAAAGTAGCAAATAGTGAGTGGGAAAGTAGTTCTTGAATGATTGAAGTTGGAAAAGTCTAGACATTGACTATTTGTTATTCTTGTTCATGCTCTAAGTCACCGTATCTCCTAGGGACTTCTTAAATAACACAAGAAAATATACAACTGTATTGATTCCAAGTGTCAATGATTTATTATTGAAAAAAGGTGCTGGACAACTCAGAGGATAGTATTCAATAGCCTTCATCTACTCATCACATTGAACCTTCACCTATTGCACCTATCCACTAAGTAGCTATTGATGAAAAACCTGTGGTTGTGGAGTATCCATGCCATCCCTTGTATAGCTTTAGCCAAAGCAATGATAGTGCATTTTACTAAATGGTATGCATTCTCTCGTTTGGCTTGACAATAATGTCCTAAAGTGGTCTGTACTTGAAGAGTTTTTTTGTTTTTTTCTAAATTTAAAAAAATAAAACTTGAAAGAAATGAAACTGACTTTCATTACCAAGGGTGAAATACGCGGCCAGCCATGCGGGAGAGGACAACAAGACGCGACAGACGCAACAGAGCAAACGGAAGTGATGAGGGACTGTTGGAGCCAAGAGGATTTCCAGCCATATGCATGTCAGTGATCCGGCCAGTCTCGATTCTCAAACATCGGCACGCCGGGCTCACCACACCTGAAGACGTGAGACGCAAGGGGAACCAATTCCGAATCACTTCCTCCGCGTTGGGTGTGGTTCGTCAATACAAATTCCTGTAGATTGCTAGAATCACGGACGTCGATCCAAATAGAGGCTTCATGTAAGTTACACACTGAAAAAAGTCCTGGATCAACAAGGTATGGGATGACGACCCATTTCCAACCACTTAAGCAATTGCACATATTTGGAGCGCAGATTTTTCCCATGTACAGAAATAGAGTTTGGAAGGATTGTATATCTTTCCAAAAGTTTATTACATGAAATGTATTGACTATGAATTTTTTCAATAGAAGATTCTCTTCAACCTATAATGGTTATATAGACTTTTCTATTCTTATCCATAGGCTGATTGCAAAATCGACCTAGGATTGGCTGCAATATTAATAGCCTTGTAGCCAATCACAATGCACCACAACTACTCCTCGAACTACGTCACAACTCATCACAGAAACATGGCAATCTATAAGCTGGAAATGGGGTGGTGGTTGGAAATGGGTGGGCTTACTCTAGGAGGACAATTGTTGACCGACGAGGTTTTAAATGTATTCCCTTCTCTAGGAAGGAGTGACATGTTCCTTGAATTATCTACAAGTGCCATTGATTAAGGTAGACAAGCCTATTACACCCTTGATTTGCAATTTGGCTATCTTTGGGCCAAATCCAAGAAGGGCATATACTTTTCAAAGGTGTGCGCTTGTTTCATGAGTCAAGCCTAAGTGGAATTATAACCCTTTCCAATCAAAAACTATAATTTTTCTGAAATCAATTTTTGAAATATTTAGCCTTGAAATTAGATGCACATAGTGAGGTCACATATGCCCTAATTAACACCCCATGACATTAATGCTTTGATTTTGTTAGGTTTCTAAACTAATTTGGATGTTAAAACACACCAAACATAAATGTAGAATTGATTTGTGAATTGAAATTGGGTTGGTCTACCTCAGGTAGGTAGGCTTAAAGGGATGGTTTACAGACCTCCCACTTTAGTCATCAACACGGTAATCGACTTTATATTGAGCAAGTGGCCTCCTTTGAGTTGCCCACCAATGACAACTTTTGATGTGATTAACTTGTATGAAACTAGAAAAATCCTGCAAATGAATTTTTTTTAATAGGTAATAATTGAGGAATTCAATACTCTCAATATTAAAATTCTCAAAACATGTCCAATTTGGGAGGTTCTTATGACAAAATTTATTTTACATAAAACAAAGGCAACGTGCAAGTCAACGAATAAAATAGGTCTTGGAGCATCAAGCTAATTTGTACTAGTTAGTAGAAATGTTGGCCATGTGGACTGTAGGAATGATCCACTAGAAAATCCTACATGACAAACTAAGCCAACTGTGAGTATTTTGGAACACATCTCTTCAGTGTATGATCCAATATGTTTCCACTAGAGATACTAGAGCTTGAATTTGGTACCAAATAACCATAAGGATACAAAGCTAGTGCTTGTATGGGCCTTTGGAACAAAGGTACAATGTTCTAACATAAAATACAAGGAGCCTTGATAGATTCACCAACAAGTGAACTATTGGTGATTTGTCAAAAAGCTCTAGAGATTTATTGTTAGTTTACTTTGATTGAAGTGTTTGTACATTGGAAATGCCAAACAACTACTTGAGCTTGATGCTTGTATATGGAAAATTCCATCTTTAATGCCTTCATTAGAAGGTATTCCATATAAAAAATTGATATGTTCCTTTCCCAAGAAATTCTCAAGTCCCCTATACAACGACGAGGTCATTTGATTCCACTGTAGTTCGGTGAGCTATAATGGTAAGTATTTTGCCAACATTCTTGAAATCACACAATTGTAAATCTTGGAAGTTAACCAATAGTATGTCAATCAACTAGTTGAGGACTTGACCTACTTTGTGAGGAGTTTATCTCTAATTCTTGGATTGCCATCAACCCTTAAAGGACAATGCAAGTCTCATAGGCATTTTGAAAGTCAAAACCTAAATTTTCTTATGGTTCTTGGTTTTAAATGTTTTAAAGCTTCATTATTGAAATATAGTTCAAATAATCTATTTTTCACTCCATGTGTTTTATTTTCAAAATTGTTAAAATTATAATTTTTGTGATAGTTTGAAGATAGCATCCTAAAAGCTCAAAATACACCACTTTTGAACTTTTCTATCAAATTTCTCTTGGTGTGATGATTGTGATCTCAAAGAGTACATCAATTATACTACAATGTTTGACACTCTTATTTCTATGTTTAAAAAAATTCATACTATTTTAAGAAATTTTATAATGAATATGATTTTTACAAAGAAATATCTTTAAAAAATCATACAAAATTCAATTTGATGTTTTTAATTGTAAAAAAATCAAAGTAAATTTTAAGAATATATTATTACATGTAAAAAATATCAAATTTTTGAAACATATATTTTAATATAGAAATCTAATGAAGTTTGACCAAACCCAAACATAAAATGTTCTTGAAGGATTGATTCCTAGCTTTTAACTCATCAATATGGAGTCATGGAAGGCAAGATCCTAAAACTATCTTATGAATTAGGTCATGTAGGGTAATTTTGTGTTCTATAAAAGAAAGCCCCTTGCTTCCTATTTTGTGCTGTATAGATTATGTGTTCTTCATCACTCTTAACTAATTTGGGGCCTTTGATTGCAAATATGAATTTGAAATTTGCAGGTTTTATCATCTGCAATAAATTTAAAGAATTGATTTCATGTATTCTACCTTAGGATAAATTCACCATATGTGTCTCATTTTATAGGATGGATTAAACATCTTGCACTTCAAAATGTGTCATTAATTTTTTTCACATGGTTGCTATTCCATGATTCTCCTTGTTCCTAAGATGGGAGCACCCAAAACCAACAATGTACCCAATGACATCACTTTCTACACATGGTAGTCATGTTTAAAACTTAAATGTAGGTAGACCATAGTTCATAGATAGCTTATTATTTATTACCCAAAATGACAAGCTATCTATAATCTACCTACATTTAGGTTCTAGAATCATTACCTTATCTAGAAAGTGACGCCATTGGGTACACTATTGATTTTCGGTGCTCCTACTGTAGTCCAAAAATCATCTGGTAAAATAGTAAAAAACACCGCACTCAGAGTTATGGTTGCTTGGTTTTGACTTGGGAAAATTACGTGTGATCTGTCAGAGAGCCTCCGACTCCGTCACTCAGGTGCTGACTGGGTATAAATAGGAACCCACACTCACTCCCAGAAGCACAAGAAATGTGTGCAACACTTCAGGAAGTTTGAAGAGAACGACTGCGTTTGTAGAAGTAGAAGTTTCAAGAGCGCTGGAGCTGAGAATCTCAATTCAATCAGATCTCTTCCTGTTGGCTCCATCGATGGCGATTTCGACACGATTCCTCCTTTTGCTCAGCTTCTTGTGCTGCGTGAGCCAGGTTGCTATCTACTGATCCATCCTCCATTTGTTTTCATGTTCAGACAGCTGAAATGTATGTGCACCTTGACTTCATTTTTCATATATTATTCAGAATTATAGATAAAAATTGAGATCATATACAAGGCTCTAATTTCTTGTGCTGCGAGAGTGGAGCATCAGTAGGGAAGTCGCGTCTAGCTTTAGTTTCATGCTGTCGATCAGTAGAAACTCACATGGATTGCAAGATCTCGTTTCGATTGAGCCTGGGAATTAATTAAATTTGTGGTTTTGTGGTTCTAGACGGCTTGTACAGTAACGCAGACTGCGAGAATCATGGATCCGCTTCACGAGAGTAACTCTATGTACCAGAATGGATCCCACTCAGTGAGCTTAGAGACTGTTGGAGTGAAGAAAGGGGGACCGCTTTGCTGCTCTCTGTTGGTGGCAATCCCCAAAGATGCAGATCGATATCCAGTGGTGCAATTCCAACATGGCTTTCTGCTTCGGAATGCCGATTACACGGGACTCATTACTCAGGTTGCGTCTTGGGGCTTCATCGTTGTGGCTCCTCAGGTGAGCTCTTTCACCATCATCTCTTTCTCAGGCTCTGGATGTATCAATGTTTACCCGTAGAACTCTGTACTTTAAGGACACTCGGAAATTTCAAAATCCTGGGGAGCTAGCCAGATTGGCCCAATAGATTGTCAAAAATGAGTTTGAATAATAGTCTTGGTCTAATCTGAGCCTGTCTAAAATCTCTAACTCTATACCGAATATATTTTCTAGAATGCTTTGCCTGTTGAATGTCACAATTTTGGTGCTCTGAGACAAGCCAATGTAACTCACTAGTTTGACCATTTAGTGTTTGTGTCTATGACTTTGATAGGGTCCCTGCACTTCAAAGGTTTAGGATTAGAAGGGTCCACTGGCATAGGAAAAATGAATCCCCTAAATAACATTCTTGAACTTCAAGACGGGGATCCTGAGGTTTGCTTTTCATGAATCTAAATCTAGGCTCCTTTCACTGTAGAAAATCTTGAATGCAAACTTGTCCAAATAAGCAATTTAGCATAGTTGGAGGCATCTTTTTTTAGAAAAAATATTTTTGTAGTATGAGCAATTGAAATTGTTTGGATAAGGCATATATTAGATGCCTTAGAAATTAGTAATTTCTATGAATTTTCAAAGTAAACTCCTTAAGGCATTCTAAATTGCAGTCTTAAAAAACTACTTTGATTTTGAAACAAAAATCTAAAAAAATCAACAATTAACCAACTGCAATTAAATATAGGAATGGTTTAGGGAGGCACTTTAAGGAAAGTATATTTTATGTGCAAGAGTGGGTACATGGACAGTATTGAGTGTTTCTACCTTAATGTTAACAACAAGGGGAGCATATTCAGCTCACTTTCAACTCAATTAATTTGCAGAATCGACACCTTGTAAGTGCCTGCCGATTATGCCCTGGGAATTGGCCTTCTGCAAATACGGCCTTAGCCGATTCTGCAAATACGCTCTCCTGTTGTTAACGCGAGCGAACAGGGCATTGATGATTCGCAGAGCCCTGCCCGCTCTCTAGTACATAAATATATTCTTGTTACAGTAATACTGAAGAAGGACCCTGCCCGCCCATTCAAGAATGATATGGGAGCTGATCTCCTTAAGATTTAAAAAAAAGAAAAAAATTATACTAGGCTTTCGTTATGTACAATCCTATGTATATACCCCAGCCTTCAGTGTTGTCACTCACAGCAGTCTGTAATCTAAACTGATTCCCACTTAGCTGTGATATATTGGCAACATCAATTGATATTCATTCTGTTATCCAAGGTGAGTTCCTGGTGTACTTATCCCTTAAGCACTGTGATGTCTATATTTGGGATGGTGAACGGAGGGCTTGCAAGCACTGGTTATTTAGTTCATCAGGAAAAAGCTCCCCATTGCAATAGGATCGTTGCAATAGTGTTTCAATGCTTGAACAATAGAGTACAAAAAACATATTGTTGCAATACTACAATTTCAATGGAGGGGTGTACTCTATCCAATGAAAGTATACTATTGCAGTATTGCAAGAGTATGTTTTTTGAACTCTACTGTTCAAGCATTGAAACAATATTGTTGCAATGGGGGGTACTTTCTTGATGTTAATCTTAGAAACTTTTCATTCATCCAATCCAATGTAATACTTGAATGTTGAAAAGACAACTTTCCTTAATGACCAATTCCATGAAATGGCTAGAAATGATACATTTCTGTACAAAAATATAAAGAATTTTTTTTTTAAGAAAATGAGCCAAAATTTGAGAAAGGCTTGAGGTGTTCACGGGTTAACAGTTGGGATTTCTTATGCTCTGGCCAGATGGATACAACATTATTTAATGCAGGGGATGCAACACGTGAGATCACCAATGCAAGATCCATATTGAACTGGATGAAGACGGGGTTAATAGCATCGCTGCCACCCACATACGCAAGCCATCAACCTGATTTTGACAAAGTGGCACTCGCAGGTCACAGTCGCGGGGGACTGGTGGTCTTTGGCCTTGCACTCAACTACGGCAACGCAGTACAGAACTACTCCGCTGTTGTGGGGCTAGACCCTGTCGATGGACACGGGTATGTTACTCCTTCCATCTTGACGCACAAGGAGAATTCCACGGACGTTGGTGTGCCCACTCTCATTGTCGGGACAGGGCTGGGGTCGCAAGAGATCATTCTGCCGTGGCCGCTCCCTCCGATTTCTGCATGTGCCCCGGAGTACCGGGGCCACAACAACTTCTACAAAGATCTGAAACCTGCGTCCTTCCATTTCGTGGCAACCAAGAATGGCCACATGGATTTTACCGAGGAGTATTGCAGTCGGTGGGATACATTCAACCCTTTCGTATTGCGTTGCAAGCCATTCTGCAAGCATGGCCCCTCCCGGCAGCCCATGCACCAGTTTTCAGCAGGCATCATGGTGGCGTTCCTGCAGGATGTTCTCTTTCATAAAAACGTGTCCTTTTTGGCTGCCCTTAACAAAACAGCAGTAGCTCCTGTGGATCTGGATCCCCCGGAGAGTAAAGGCACCATATCTCGTCACCAGTATGCAGACATCTAGCAGCTTTTCGTGGCACATGTAAAAATGAAATTGCTGGATCAGGGTTTGTGGTGAAAGCAGGTTCGGGTTTGTTTAGGTTTGGTTGGAGGTGAGCTCTGTTTGTGGTTAGTGAATGGGTGATGCTCAATCATGCTCAGTCTAGTGTGCTGATTGGGATCAACTTTGTTGCATTTTGGAAATAAAGAATTTTCATTTTTTGTGTAAATTTTGCAAAAATGTTCTTCACAAAGTCTGGAGGAAAGTGGAGTGTCATGAAGTGTCCTTTTAACCCCTAAAAGGAAAAAAAAAAAACGGGTTTTTTTTGGCAACATAGCAATTTTGGGTAGCTCACTACAAACGAATTTTTTTTCACACAGCATGTACGCAAGGAGTAGCTTCAAGACCCAATAAATTTTATAACTTTTGACTACATGGGTAAAAAATTACTGTGCGATATGTCATTTTTATTGCTTGGTGGACAACCTAGGCAACTCAAAAAACTTCTTTAAAAATTATTATTTTTTAAAAATAAATTTTAAAAATTGGTTCTCTAGAATTATATATAAGAAAAAAGCTTTGAACCATTTCATTTTGATTAATGAGATGAAAGTTATGAGGAGTTTTAGTTTGCGGGTAGGTATGGAATCTTTGAAAACCATAACTATCTATAAACTAAAACTCCTCATAATGTTCATCTCATTAATCAAAATGGAATAATTCAAAGCTTCCCACTTATATATAAATCTAGAGAACCAATTTCAAATTTTTTATATTTTAAAAAAGTGATTTAAAAAAAAAAAAATTTAAGCTACCTAGGCAGTCCACCCCCACCCACCCCTGAAAATGACATATCACACAATAACTTTTTAAGCATTTAGTCAAAAGTTATGAAAATTTTTAGGCCTTAAAGCTACTCCTCGAGAAAATGTTGTGTGAAAATTTCAACAAACAAGAATAAAATTTTTGTTTGTAGTGAGCTACCCAAAATCACTATGTTGCCCAAAAAAACATAGTTTAGTGCTTAGGGGTTAAGCATCAATATGGGTTTTTGAAAGGGTTGCACTCTTGAAATTTTTTTGGAATCAACGTGTATTTTGAGACTATGTTATGACTCAAATTTTAAATCGTTTACTTGGCGAACTACAAAGAAAAGAAAATTATAGAAGAAGGAACGCTTATTTGTTCACTATTTAGAAAGACTAGTAGAAGCTAAATGTAATCCATTTTAATTGATCTTTTGAGGGCTCGTATTAAATAAGTTATGATTTTTGGAAGTTAGAATGGAGAGTGCTTGAAAATTGTCTTTTACCTTGAAATGTCCACCAATGGTGCATTGAGGTTCATAGGAGGTTCTCCAGCACCTGTTGTAGAGTAGAGAGCAAGCACAATCATATCCTCTAACCTATCATGATCATGGAGGTGATCCTCACCGACAAATTAGAGTCGAAATTGAACAAGCGAATACCGAGTTGCACTTGTGCACGTCGATGTTCGCCACTGAATGGCGTCCTTCAGCCTCTCCAACCATTCTTCCACCATTTTTAGATCCTCACTGTGACGGTCATTGCAGGCTCCTTGCAGAAACGCTAACCTCTTCTCAATCTTGTCCACGTCGGGTTCGAGGACTTTGAGCGCTTTCTCAAGTAAACTCGTGGCGACGGGAAGCAATACAGAACAAATCCCAGAGCAGGCCAGTTTGAGGGAACAAAATGGCGGAGGCAATCGAATTCATGAATCACCCGCGTCGTTGTCGTCCCTTACTGCACAAAGACCAGAGTCGATTCAACGCGGGCTGTTACATTTCAAATTAATACCAGGCAACCGCCACACAGAGTCTAATGCCTCCATCAAGCTTCTCTCACAAATAAGACAACCTCCTATTCCAAGATACTAGGAAAATATCAACCAATTCCTCCTACCACCGAAATTTCCCCTTGCACATATTGCTCCTTCTTCATCAAAGTATCTGCAGCATTGCTCGCACTCACGGAAATCTGAGGTACACGGAAACTTTCACGACAGAACTAGATTTTAGGGCTGTGATTTCCCCCCAACACCTTTTCAAAGCGAAACTGTTCTTGATCCCTCGACATTCACGATTGTCTTTAGCATCTAAAGAATCAAATTACTGGCAGAAAGCTCTGTCTCGCCTCCCATTCCTTGCGTTGCGAAATAGTTGCAAGCGCAAGATGATTGTGAAATGTACACATGATTAATTAACGCCTTCTCTGAACAATTCTTCTCTTTCTTTTGGTCTAGGTCCTCGCCTAATTCAATCGAGGCCTAATTCCTTGCAAATTTCTAAACTCTTTGAGTGAGATATGGTCTAGAGAATTCTCGAGTAAACATAATCTCATGAAGCTTCAATTCAGTGGATGATCTTCGCAAAGTTGCTTCTCTGCCGCGAAGCAAGAGCAGCGGCGAGACCAAGTATACACTGGGTTCCGTAACCTTGAAGATGAGCTCAAAGACTGCAGACTCTCAGAGCGCAAAAGATCAATGTCGACAGAACTTCAAATGAAACTTTAGCTGAAATTGGAATCTTGAGATTGAATGACCACAGCGCCGCCATCGCAAGCTCAACGGCCAAGAAAAGTGCTGTCTTGTGCTACACACACAATAGCGTTTTCCCTTGCCGTCTCCCATAATCTGAAGCATAATCTGGAGCTGCGAACTACTGTGTCTTAAGATCAGGGTCCTCAAAACTCCGTGTTAAGGTAGAGATATCTAAAATGGATAACTTAAGCATCTCAGCATGTAGGATATGGGGAATTCAAATATGATGAAAAATTGAGCTCAATGTGTGTAAAAATAAGGATGAGGAAGAATGCAAAAAAAAAAGATTTTTTTTTCTTCTCAAGAATGAATATTTTATTCAATATCAATGTGGATTTGTCATCTTGACTCAACCCTATCTTATAGCTTCACTTAAAACAGCTAGCTTTGAAACTTGTTTCTAATTAGGTGTGTTTTGCAACCTCACACTATGGATGCATGGGAAGAGAGATGATAAGTGGATAGGAGGATGAGAAGAAAAAAGTCTTTTTCAATCAATAATGCATCCAACTATACACCACTACAGGGCACTCTAATATGTCATTACAACCTTAATAAGGGATCTCATTGTGTTAGGTATTTCTATCTTAGAGGGTGTTTTTACAATGGAGGTAGTTTTGAACATCACGCCTTATCACATGATATACTTGTTAGGTCTTACATGCTGTTTCTTTTTTTGTTTAAGGATAACTAACATTAGTGTAAGCTTTGTACCCAAGTAAATGGTTTGAATGCCTCTCATGGTATAACAAACTAGAGTTTGGTTTTTCAAGTATTTCACTATACATTGTAATCCATATAATAAAGGTTGCAAAATTTTAGACAACTAAAATTTCGAAATCATTACAATTTCATTCCATCCAAAATTTCATCCTCCAACATTTCATTCATATAATCATTCATACATACCCCACCCATATAATTCACCCAACTTAATCATGTAATCCATCTTGTTTTGCCCATATTATCATTCGTAAGTTATAAATTCATCCAATAAATCTAGTGTTAAATGCAAGTCACCGAGTAGTGAAATTTACTTGGTAGTAAATTTCCATGGTATTATATAGAACAAAAACAATAATAAAATTATAATAAACAAGGGTAGCCAAAATTCACCCGGGTAATATTTTTACACAGTGATATCAAAATAAACTAACAATAAATCGATCTCCAAAGCTTTTTGACAAATCACCAATAGTTTACTTGTTGGTGACTGATCCATCAACACTCCTTGTATTTAATATTAGAGCATGGTGCCTTTGTTCCAAAGGCTCATATGGACACTACCTTGGTGTATGTGTGGTTATTTGGCACCAAACTCAAGCTCTAGTATCCCTAGTCAAAACATATTGGGTCATACACTAAAGCCCACAATTGGTTCACTTTGTTATGTAGGATTCTCTAATGGATCTTTCCTACACTCTACATAGCCAACATTTCTACTAACTAGTATAGATTAACTTGATGCTCCAAGACCAATTTTACTCATCGACTTGCATGTCGCCATTGTTTTATGTAAAATAAATTTTTTCCATAAAACCCCAAAAAATTGGGCGTGTTTTGAGAATTTTGAAGTTGAGAGTATTGAAGTTCTTGATTATTACCTATTACTTTTTCTTTCATTTGTAGGATTTTTCTAGTCTAATACAAGTCACTCTCATCAAAAGCTAGCATTCACTATAAGACCCCTATGTTTTATGTAATGTTTTCATGACAAATTTTAGTAGACGAAATAACTTGTTTTTTGTGTCAATAATAACATCTAATGTAGCATTTAGGAGACGGATTTTATATGTTACATTGAATGTTATTATTGACAATAAAAACACAAGTTGTTTCATTAGATGTCTACTAAAATCCGTCACTCTCCTAAAATCATGAAAATGTAACATAAAACATGGGGTTCTTATAGTGATTGTTGAACAATTCAAGGGAGACCAATTACTCAAGGGAAAGGAGGGACTTAATATGAAGCTAGCTTGTTGATGAATGAGGTAGGATGTCACATCCCTATCTCCTTGGGGTGCCTAAAGTGCCTTAGTGAGCAAGGGGGACCTTGGAGGTGACTTCCCAAGCCTTGTAAAAGTCTAAGAAGGGAGAAATGAGTGTCTCTTGAGCAAACAAGGCGCAATAGTGCCCTAAATTTGAGGGTTATGATAAATTGTCATATATTTTTAAAAAGATCTTGAGAATATGCATTCAACTGTTCAAAGAACATGTGATTTGGACTTATGAGCTAAAAGTTATGGTTGTTCAAAGTTGGTGGTGTCCCAGTGATGCCGAGACACTCGAGGGCTAGGAGTGAGAGGTTCCCAATAAATTCTTTATGGAAATATGGCATGTAGCATATCATTAGAAAGATGAAAACACAAGGAAGCTAAAATGACAAGCATTACAAGGTTTTAAACTATGAGTCAAAAGTTATGGCCAAAAAAAGGGTTGTGGTGAAGGCATGACATCTCCCCCATACTAGTAGAAAACGCAGGAATTTCAATAGAATTTTGTTGTTTTGGTCACGTTGTTTTGGTCACTAAACAATAGATTTCTGCTGAAATTAACAGAAATTTGTTAATTTCAGCAAAAATCTATTGTTCAGTGACCAAAACGACGTGACCAAAACAACAAAATTCTATTGAAATTCTTGCATTTTCTACTAGTGCCAATGAACTAGAATCTTTGAAGGAACATAACTTTGCAAGAACTTGTCCAAATGGAATAAGTGAATAATCCATCAGCATCTACTCATTGCATAAATGTTTAAAATGAGCTTGCATGTGGGATTTGGAGCTGAGATCGCAAAATTACGCCATTTGAAAGTTCGGGAGTTCAAACGGTGACATGACATCGCGATTTCGGTTGGAATTGGGTGGTCTTCCACAGCTCAAGTGTGTTTGGGGTTTTCCTTCGATTTAGGACGGGGTCTGCCGAAGACTACAAAGAGTACTATAGGAAGGGTTGGTCTCCTTCCTCACTCTCTTTTAGAGCCTTGGTGAGTCCCGATGATTCAAAGTAGGTGGTGCAAGTTCACTACCAGGTTTAAGGCACCATGGGACACTAGTATGAGTGTCCCATGGCACCGGTTGGATGGAGTCACACTCCTTGCTAGGCCATTTCCCATGTGTCCCAAAATATGAGTCTCAGTTAGTGACAAAAGGCAAGTAGCAAATACTCATGGGCATAGGATGGAGTTGAGGTGACATTTAAGGACGATTAGCACCAGTGGAGAGTAGTACCTCCATACAGTGCTTGAACATCAATGAAAGTTCCGCCCCATGTTACTAAGTAACATGTTCAGTGTCATGAGTAGGGTATGTATTAATAGTCTCAGGGATTGACACTTGTTAATATGAATTGGAAAAAGGGGAACTAATACTATGGGTGCTTGCCATGTGCAATGTTAATGAGTTGAGATTCAAGTGATACTGAAAGTAGAATGTGGTGAGCCCATTAGAAACTGCCACAAGGTGTTATTTGGGTTGCGACATAGGAGGTTCATAATTCACAATCCAATTGCGCATCTTATATTTGGCTCCAATTCCATCCATTTTTACATCTAAATCTGTCCACAAAATCAACCAATTTTATCTTGAAATTTGACAAAATCAATGCATTAACACCATTAAGGATAACTTGTTAATACAAGTGATTGGTGAATACCTAAGTATTAATACATGCATAAAAGGATGGTTATGGGGTGCTAATTAGGGCATATGTGACCCCATTGTGTGGAATTGTGGATGTAATTTCAAGGCTAAACACTTCAAAAATGGATTTCACAAAAATTATAATTTTTGATGAGAAAATTATAATTCCACTTTGGCTTGATTCATGAAACAAGCGCACACCCCTAGAAGTATGTGCCCCTCTCGGAATTGGCCCAAAGATAGCCAAATTGCAAATCAAGGTGGTAATAGGCTTGTCTACCTTAATCAATGGCAGTCATGGATAATTCAAGAAACATGTCACTCATTCCTAAAGAGGGAACACATTTTACAACCAAGTTGATCAACAATTGTCCTCCTACCTTGTCGATCAATTGTTGATCAAGGACCTTAGTGTGTAGCTTATATAAAGCCTCTATTTGGATCGATGTTGGTGATTCTAGCAATCTGCAGTAGTTTGTATTTACAAACCACACCCAACGCGGAGGAAGTGATCCGGAATTGATTCCTGTCTCGTCTCACGTCATTCAAGTGTGGTGAGTCCGGTGTGTCGATGTTTGAGACCCCTCGTGTGAGAAAGTGGCCAGGTCATTGACATGCGGTATTTTTTTTCTGGCAATTTGGTGCAAAATTGCACCAAATTTTTTGGCCTAGCACCACACTTATAGAAAAAAAACATGAAAAATCCCTTGTAAATCGCTAGAAAACTTCAAATTAAAAAAAAAATCTTGAATGAATCACCAAATTGTGGATGAAAATAGAATTATGGATATGTGATATGTGCTAATGTGATGTTTTCTATTCATTATGTGGATGAATGTTGAAATTTGGAGCACCACTCTTACATTTAATATCGTCACTATGGCACTTCATAGAAAATGAAAATGAAAACCCTGCTGGCACGGAAATCCTCTTGGCTCCGTCAGTCCCCGGTCACTTCCGTCTCTGCTCTGTCGCGTCTGTCGCGTCTTGTTGTCCTCTCCCACATGGGCACTTGTGACTGACCAGGTCTTGTATTTCACCCTTGGTAATGAAATTCAGTTTCATTTCTTTCAAATTTTATTTTAAAATGTAGAGTCTTTTTTTTTTTCTTTAAAACTATTCGACTACAGACCACTTTAGGACATTTATATTGGCTAGCCAAATGAGAGAATGCGTACCATTTAGTAACGTGCACTATCATTGCCTTGGCTAAAGCTATACAGGAGATGGTATGGAGTATTCCACAACTACTAGTATTTCATCAATAGCTACTTAGTGAATAGGTCAAGGTTCAATGTGATGAGTAGGGGGCATGAAGGCTACTGAATGTTATCTACTGAGTTGTCCACCACCTTTTTTCAATAATAAATCATTGGCATTTGGAATCAATAAAGTTGTATGTTCTCTCGTGTTATTTAAGAGGCCCCTAGAAAGTATAGTAACTTGAAGCATAAACAAGAATAACAAATAGTCAATGTCTAGACTCTTTCAATTTCAATCATTCAAGAACTACTTCCCTACTCACTATTTCCTACTTTCATGCCCAATACTTTGGGCTTATGTGTCATGACCTTATTAGTCCCAACCTTGAAAAGAAGAAAAAATAATTTTCAAGACTCCGTTGGAAATCTAGTCCAACCTTGGTTGGAAATAATTGTCCCCTATAGGTTGAATATGGCTCTCTAGTAGGAAATGGGTAAAGTTCTTCAACTATGTTTTCACCAAAAACGCTCCAAAACAACCATTTTTGGTACAAGTACTAGATTTTAGGGGAAAAAAACATTTTTGGACACATGCAACCATAGGATTTTGTAATATACTAGTTAAAGAAGATGTGAATTTTTTTTCAGAAATTTCCACTATGTGGATTGGAAGATATTAGTGTTTGAAGTGACAATTTTTTTTTTTTTGGTTGTACAAAAACAGGGCAGATGCACTTCACAAGGTCATATTTGTATGAAGAAATGTCCCAAATGGTGGTGCTTATATAGGGAAAAAATAGTAAGTAGAAAGAAGTAAAAAATGATTCAAAATATGGATTTGTTAAGAATTAGGTTATGGAATTGATGGTGATGATATTTTACCAAAAGAATGATCCTAGAACCATCTTCAATGTTCAAAAATTATGAGCAAATGAATGCAAGTGATGTTTGCACTTATGTGGAGGACATATAATTATATATTTTTAGATTTTCTTTGGTAGATATATACTTTCCTACTATGCAAATAGACTATGAAAATTTTAGCTCTAAATCATCAAATTTGGGAACTTCTAATGTAGTAAAAACCTGTAAACTTCAAAGTGTGACAAATTAACAAAAATGATTTGTATAAATAATTTTTTTTAATTTCTAAAAAATAAAAGATTTGATTACAATCAAGTTAGACATGTTCTATAGAAATTTCATGTCTATTGGACTTACATGGTCGAGAAAACAAACCACATATAATACAATAACTTTTTAACCACATAGTCAAAAGTTTTAAAAATTGTTGAGCCTTGAAGGAAAACCTCATCCCTATGTTGCAAGAAAATTCTAAAGAAAAATAAATAAAATCTCTATTTTTGGTGAGCTACCTACAAATGCTATGTTGCCTGGAAAATGCAGTTTGTTTGCTAATATGCAAAGTCCCATAGTACCGATGCTCATACTTTAAGTTATTGTACCTTCTAAAGACCTAGGCTCAAGGGGGCTTCAATAGGTAATTTCATGTTTATTGGACATGAAGCATGAAATTTATTTTTTCTTCTTTTCAAGGTTGGGACTAATAAGGTCATGACACATAAGCCCAAAATATTGGGCATGAAAGTAGGAAATAGTGAATAGGGAAGTAGTTCTTAAATGATTGAAATTGAAAGAGTCTAGACATTGACTATTTGTTATTCTTGCTTATGCTTCAAGTTACTATGCTTTCTAGGGGCCTCTTAAATAACATGAGAGAACATACAACTTTATTGATTCCAAGTGCCAATGATTTATTATTGAAAAAAGGTGGTGGACAACTCAGTAGATAACATTCAGTAGCCTTCATGCCCCCTACTCATCACATTGAACCTTGACCTATTCACTAAGTAGCTATTGATGAAATACTAGTAGTTGTGGAATACTCCATACCATCTCCTGTATAGCTTTAGCCAAGGCAATGATAGTGCACGTTACTAAATGGTACGCATTCTCTCATTTGGCTAGCCAATATAAATGTCCTAAAGTGGTCTGTAGTCGAATAGTTTTAAAGAAAAAAAAAAAAAGACTCTACATTTTAAAATAAAATTTGAAAGAAATGAAACTGAATTTCATTACCAAGGGTGAAATACAAGACCTGGTCAGTCACAAGTGCCCATGTGGGAGAGGACAACAAGACGCGACAGACGCAACAGACGCAACAGAGCAGAGACGGAGCTGGGCAAGAGTATTTTTGGTAGCCTGAGCTTGGAGTGAATCCAGCAATACCCATTTTCTCCATTTTTTTTGCGAAATTTTGCCAGACTATCAGAAATCTGACCTCTCTAGCTTTGTCCCTCCAAAAACTGGCCTCTATAGTGCGGTCAACAGGGAGGACACTGGTCCCAAAAAAAGCCTTGCAAAGGCGGTAACCAATTCCAGATCACTTCCTCCGGGTTGGGTGTGGTTCATAAATACAAACTACTGTAGATTGCTAGAATCACCGACGTCGATCCAAATAGAGGCTTTATATATAAGTTACACACCAAGGTCCTTGATCAACAAGGTAGGAGGACAATTGTTGACTAACCAGGTTGTAAATGTGTTCCCTCTCTGGAAAGGAGTGGCATGTTCCTTGAATTATCTACAACTGCCATTGATTAAGGTAGACAAGCTTATTACCACCTTGAAGGGGTACATACTTTTTAGCACTTAAGAGTATTCGCCAATTACTTGTATTGACACATTACCTTTAATGGGGTTAATGCATTGGTTTTGTCAAATTTCTAGACTAATTTGGATGTTAAAATGCATTGAATTGGGGCCAAATACAAATGCGGAATTGATTTGTGGATGAAATTGGGTTGGTCTGCCTCAAGTAGGTAGGCTTAAAGGGATGGTTTACAAACCTCCTACCTTAGTCATCAACAAAATGATTAGCTTTATATTGAGCATGTGGCCTCCCTTGAGTTGTCCAACAATGACAACTTTTGATGTGAGTAACTTGTATTAAACTAGAAATATCCTACAAATGAAAGGAAATTAATAGGTAATAATTGGGAAGTTTAATACTTTCAATGTCAAAATTCTCAAAACATGCCTGAATTTTTGGGTTCTTACAATAAAACTTATTTTACATAAAATAATGGCAACGTGCAAGTCAACAAATAAAATAGGTCTTGGAGCATCAAGCTAACTTATACTAGTTAGTAGAAATGTTGGCCATGTGGACTATAGGAAAGATCTACTAGAGAGTCCTACATGACAAACTAGGCCAATTGTGAGTATTTTGGAGCACATCTCTTTAGTGTATGACCCAATATGTTTGCACTAGAAATACTAAAGCTTGAATTTGGTACCAAATAACCACAAGGATACAAAGCTAGTGCTTGTATGGGCCTTTGGAACAAAGGTACAATGTTCTAACATAAAATACAAGGAGCCTTGATAGATTCACCAACAAGTGAACTATTGGTGATTTGTCAAAAAGCTTTAGAGATTTAATTATTGTTAGTTTACCTTGATTGAAGTGTTTTGTACATTGGGAATGCCAAACAACTACTTGAGCTTGATGCTTGTATATGGCAAATTCCATCTTTAATGCTTTTGTTAGAAGCTATACCGTATAAAAATTGTTATGTTCCTTCCTCAAGAAATTCTCAAGTCCCTATACAACGTAGTCCAACATAGTTTGGTGAGTTATGATGGTAAACATCTTGCTAACATTCTTGAAATCATACAATTGTAAATCTTGGAAGTTAAACAATGGCATGTCAATCAACTAGTTGAAGACTTGACCTACTTTGCAAAGAGTTTTATCTCTAATTCTCTAATTGCCATTAACCCTTAAAGGACAATCCAAGTCCCACGGGCATTTTCAAAGTCAAAACCTAAATTCTCTCAAGGTTCTTAATTTTAAATGTTTTAAAGCTTCACTATTGAAATTTAGTTCAAATAATCTACTTTTCACTCCATATGTTTCATTTTCAAAATTGTTAAAATAATAATTTTTGTGACAATTTGAAGATAACATCTTGAAAGCTCAAAATACACCACTTTTGAACTTCTTCTATCAAATTTCTCTTGGTGTGATGATTGTAATCTTAAAGAGTACATCAATTATACTATGATGTTTGACACTCTTATTTCTATGTTTAAAAAAATTTATACTATTTTAAGCAATTTTATAATTAGTATGATTTTTACAAAGAAATTTCTTTAAAAAATCATATAATATTCAATTTGATGTTCTTAATTATTAAAAAACTGAGAGTACATTTTAAACATATATTACCTACATGTGAAGAATATCAAATTTTTGAAATATATATATTTTGATGTAGAAATCTAATGAAGTTTGACCAAGCCCAACACATGAAATGTCCTTGAAGGGTTGATTCCTGGCTTTCAATTCATCAATATGGAAGGCAAGATCCTAAAACTATCCTATAAAGGAGGTCATGTAGGATAAATTTTGTATTTTGTAAAAGAAAGTCCCCTATTTTGTGCCTTGTAAATTATATGTTCTTCATCACTCTTAACTAATTTGGGATCTCTAGTTGCAAATATGAATTCAAAATTTGCAAGTTTTATCATCTAGAACAAATATAAAAATTCATGTATTCTTCCCTAGGGTAAATTCATTGTATGTGTCACACTTCATAGGACAAGTTAAGCATCCTGCACTTGGAAACATGTCATTAATTTTTTTCACATGGTTGCTATCCCATAATTCTCCCCGTTTCTAAGATGAGAGAACCCAAAACCAACAATGTACCCAATGGCATCACTTTCTACACATGGTAGTCATGTTAAAATTTAAATGTAGGTAGACTATAGTCCATAGATAGCTTATTATTTATTAACCAAAATGACATGCTATTTGTAATGTACCTAAATTTAGATTCTAGAATCATTACCTTATCTAGACAGTATTGATTTTCGGTGCTCCTACTGTAGTTCAAAAATCATCTGGTAAAAAAACACCGCCCTCAGAGTCATGGTTGTTTGTTTTTGACTTGGGTAAATTACGTTTGATCTGTGAGAGAGCCTCCGGCTTATTCAGGTGCTGACTGGGTATAAATAGGAACCCACACAAGCACAAGAAACGTGTGCAACACTTCGAGGGAACGGCTGCGTTTGTAGAACTGTAGACCTGTAGACGTTGCAAGAGCGCTGGAGCTGACAATTTCAGTTCAATCAAGTCTCTTCCTGTTGGCTCCATCGATGGCGATTTCGACACGATTCCTTTTGCTCAGCTTCTTGTGCTGCGTGAGCCAGGTTGATCCATCCTCCATTTGTTTTCGTGTTCAGACAGCTGAATTGTATGTGCACCTTGACTTCATTTTTCATATATTATTCAGAATTATAGACAGAAATTGAGATCATATACTAGTTAGGCTCTAATTTCTGTGAGAATGGAGCATCAGTAAGAAAGTCTAGCTCTAGTTTCAAGCTGTCGATCAGTAGAAACTCACATGGATTGCAAGATCTCGTTTCGATCGAGCCTGGGAATCAATCAAATTTGTGGTTTTATGGTTCCAGGCGGTTTGTGCAGTAACGCAGGCTGTGAGAATGGATCCGTATCACCAGAGTGACTCTATGTACCAGAATGGATCCCACTCAGTAAGCTTAGAGCCTGTCCGAGTGAAGAAAGGGATAGCGCTTTGCTGCTCTCTGTTGGTGGCAATCCCAGAAGATGCAGATCGATATCCTGTGGTGCAATTCCAACATGGCTATCTGCTTCGGAATGCCGATTACACGGGACTGATTACTCAGGTTGCGTCTTGGGGCTTCATCGTTGTGGCTCCTCAGGTGAGCTCTTTCACCATCATCTCTTTCTCAGGCTCTGGATGTATCAATGTTTTCCCGTAGGACTTTGTACTTTAGGATCCTCGGAAATATCGAAATCCTAGGGAGCTAGCCAGATTGGCAATAGATTGACACAAATGAGTTTGAATACTAGTCCTGGTCTAATCTGAGCCTGTCTGAGTCTGTCTCGAATCTCAAGTCTACACCGAATCTATTTTATAGAGTCCTTTGCCGTTGAATCATAGTTCGGGAAACTTTTTGAGTTTTACCGGCTAATTTCCTTCAATTCTCATATTGAACCGGTTTTTCCAGAACTGAGTCCGGTTATTTTCTCTAATTTTTACTCAAAATAGAAATTTTATAGATTTTTGCACTGGTTTTTTGCCGATGTTTTCAAATTGCAACCAGTTTTTTTCCCAATTACTCCGGCTAATTTTGAACGAGCCGCTGGTTTTTTCCGAACATTGTGTTGAATGTCACAAATTTGGTGCTTTGAGACAAGTCAATGTAACTCACTAGTTGTAGCATTTAGTGTTTGTGTCTGACTCTGATAGGATTGGAAGGGTCCTTGGACTGCAAAGGTTCAAGATTAGGGTCCACTGGCATAGGAAAAATGAATCCTTTAGATAACATTATTGAATTTCAAGACAGGGATTCTGAAGTTTGCTTTTCATGAATCTAAATCTAGGCTACTTTCACTAAACAAAATCTTGAATGCAAACTTGTCCATGTATTGTGGGCCACCGTATGGTGAAAACACCTAAAGTTGTCCAAATAAGCAATTTAGCATAGTTGGAGGCACCTTTTTCTTAAAAAAAAATATTTTTGTAGTATTAGCAATTGAAATTGTTTGGATAAGGCATCTAATTTTTATGAATTTTCAAAGTAGAACTCCCTAGGGCATTCTAAATTGCACTCTAGAAAAACTACTTGGGTTTTGAAACCGAAATTTAGAAAAATCAACAGTTAACTAATTGCATTTAAGTATTGGAACAGTTTAGGGGGGGCACTTTAAGGAAAGTATATTTAATATATACAAGAGTGGGTACATGGATGGTATTGAGCATTTCTACCTAAACATAAATATATTCTTGTTACGGTAATACTAAAGAAGGACCCCGCCTACCCATTCGAGAATGATATGGGAGTTGATCATTCTCTTTAAGATTTGTTTATTTAAATTATACTAGGCTTTTGTTAAGTACATTCCTCTATACATACCCCATCCTTCAGTGTTGTCACTTGCAGTGGTTTGTAATCTAAATTGATTCCCACTTAGCTGTGATATATTGGCAACATTAATCGATATTCATTCTGTTATCCAAGATGAGTTCCTGGTGGACTTATATCCCAAGTGCTGTGACGTTCATATTTTGGATGATGAACGGAGGGCTTGCAAGCATTGGTTATTTAGTCTCACTAACTTCTAATTCATCCAATGTAATACTTGAATGTTGAAAAGACAACCTTCCTTAATGACCAATTTCATGAAATTGCTGCAAATGATATTTGTGTACAAAGATATAAGCAAATAAAAAAATAAAAAAATGAGCCAAAATTTGAGAAAGACTTGAGGCGTTTATGGGTTAACAATGGATTATTTGTGCTCTGGCCAGATGTATGCAACAACTGATATAAGAGCAAATGTAAACACTGAGATCACCAATGCAAGATCCATATTAAACTGGATGAAGACGGGGTTAAAAAAATCTCTGCCACGCAAATACACAAACCATACACCTGATTTTGACAAAGTGGCACTAGCAGGACACAGTCGCGGGGGAATGGTGGTTTTTGGCCTTGCACTCAACTACGGCAACGCAGTACAGAACTACTCCGCTGTTGTGGGGCTGGACCCTGTGGATGGAACGGCTCCTTCCATCTTGACGCACAAGGAGAATTCCATGGATGTTGGTGTGCCCACTCTCATTGTCGGGACAGGGCTGGGGTCGCAAAAGAAGTGGGATTTGCTTCCACCATGTGCCCCCGAGTGCCAGGGCCACATCAATTTCTACACAGATCTTAAACCTGCGTCCTTCCATTTCGTGGCGACCAAGAATGGCCACATGGATTTTACCGACAATTGCAGTTGGTGGGATACGCTTAACCCTTTGGTAATGCGTTGCAAGCCATTCTGCGTGGATGGCCCCTCCCGGGAGCCCATGCGCCAATTTTCAGCAGGCATTATGGTGGCGTTCCTGCAGGATGTTCTCTTTCAGAAGAACACGACCTTTTTGGCTGCCCTTAACAAAACAGCAGTAGCCCCTGTGGATCTGGATTGCCCCGAGAGTAAAGGCAACATCTCTTGTACTTCTGAGGCTCATCACCAGTATGCAGACATCTAGCAGCTTTTCATGGCACATGTAAAAATGAAATTGCTGGATCAGGGTTTGTGGTGAAAGCAGGTTCGGACTTGTTTAGGTTTTGTTGGAGGTGAGCTCTGTTTGTGGTTAGTGAATGGGTGATGCTCAATCATGCTCAGTCTAGTGTGCTGTTTGGAATCAACTTTGTTGCATTTGGAAGTGAAGGGATTTTCCTTTTTTGTGTGAATTTTGTAAAAATGTTCTTCACAAAGTCTGGCGGAAAGTGGAGTGTCCATGAAGTGTCCTTTTAACCCCTAAAAGGAAAAAAAAAAAAACGGTTTTTTTTTTTGGCAACATAGCAATTTTGGGAAGCAATTTTGGGCAACATAACCATGTAGTCAAAAGTTATGAAAACTTTCAAGCCTTGAAGCTTCTCCTTAAGAAAGTGTTGTGTGAAAATTTCAGAAAAAAAGAATAAAATCTTTGTTTGTAGTGAGTTGCCTAAAATTGCTATGTTGCCAAAAAAAACACAATTTAGTGCTTTAGGGGTTAAGTATCAATATGGGTTTCTGAAAGGGTTGCACTCTTGAACTTTTTTTAGTTAAACTATTTAGAAAGACCAGTAGAAGTTAAATGTAATCAATTTTAATTTATCTTGTGTGGGCTTGTATTGAATAAGTTATGATTTTTGAAAGTTAGAATGGAGAGTGCTTGAAAATTGTCTTTACCTTGAAATGTCTACCCTTGGTGCATTGGTGTGGCCCTTTTTCATTTGTGAGTTACTAGCCACTTATTAGCCAAACAGTCACATGTAATTTTGGTAGGTCAATTTTGAAGAGCTATGTAGTTTTGATCCAATGTCAAGAGCTTTGTGTACATGTTAATGTCATAAGCGTATTCATAAGAGGTTCTCCAACTCCAGTTATGTATAGTACAACTAAGAAGAGAGCAAGCACAGTGATATCCTCTAACCATTCTTCCAGTACCGAAATTGAACAATCGAGTACCGAGTTGCACTTGTGCACGGCGATGTTCGCCAGCTGCTTCAGCCTCTCCAACCATTCTTCCACCATTTTGAGATCCTCACGGTGACGGCCACGCTACCTCTTCTAAAATCTTCTCCACGTTGGGTTCAATGACTTTGAGTGCTTTCTCAAGTAAACTCGTGGTGGCGGGAAGCAATAGAGAACATATTCCAGAGCAGACCAGTTTGAGGAAACAAAATGGCTGGGGCAATCGAATTCAGCACCCGCGTCGTTAAGTTGTGGTCCCTTACGTACTGCACAGAGACCAGAGTCGATTCAACGCGGGCTGTTACATTTCAAATTAATACCAGGCAACCATCACACAGAGTGTAATGCCTCCATCAAGCTTCTCTCACAAATAAGCCAGCCTCCTGTTCCAAGATACTTGCAAAATATCAACCAATTCCTCCTACTTCTGAAATTTCTCCTTGCACACATTGCTCCTTCTTCTTCATCAAAGTAGTATCTGCAGCATTGCTCGCACTCACGGAAATCTGAAGTACATGGAAACTTTCACGACAGAACTAGGTTTTAGGGCTGTGATTTCCCACCCACACATTTTCAAAGCGAAACTGTTCTTGATCCCTTGACATTCTCGATTGCCTGTGGCATCTAAGGAATCAAATTATTGGCTCTGGCTCGCCTCCCATTCCTTGCGGCATTGCGAAATGGTTGCGAGTGTAAGAAGATTGTGAAACGCCTTCTCTGAACAATTCTTCTCTTTCTTTTGGTCAAGATCCTTGCCTAAATCAGTCGAGGCGTAATTCGGCATGGGGCTCATTGTCAGTTCCCGGTGAGCTCTTCGAGGAGTTTTCATGTCATCGTCCTTCAATAGTCTCTCGCACATGCGGCTTCGGAGCCGTCCGGTGCCGCTTCGCAGGATGAAACTCGTTGAGAGATGCCGCAGCAGCCAGCACCGCTCAAAGCTCTTGCAATATCAGAGCCGGCATCAGCCAAGCCGAAGCTAGGTAAAAAACGCGGCACTGTTCACGCACTGTTCACCGGGAAAACTTCACCCTCTCTGTAATTTCGTTACTACAAATGAGAGACCCCACGGCAGGGACTCTTCACTCCAGGGACTCCAGGGACTCTTCTCCACGACTTCTCCACTTCAGGGACTCTCATGTTTCAAGCTCACAACATTTATGTATTCCAAGGACTTGTGCTCTTATAGTAGAGTGAGGGTTAGGTAGCACTTGAGTGACGTTTTAGTGTGAGTTAGGAGTTTTTAATTTCTTTTTTTTTTGAGGATTTGGATGACCAATCCGGGCTTTTTGGCAAGCATGATGTTTGAGAGTGATGAGAGTGCGGACAGTTTGTCGGAGTCAGAGTTTGAGGGGGGTAGTTTTGAGGAGACCATAGATACTCCAACAACGATTCCGTCAACCGGTACTTCCATCCCAGCCTCGGCATTACCCACAAGTGTTCCAATTCCGAAACATCGTGAGTGGGGCAATGCCGAGACACAGTTTTTGTTGGACTTATTGCGTGAGCGTATTATAGAGTCGGGTGGCAATCTATTCGGGCCAAAGATTGGGAAGCAATGCGATTACGTTTGGTTGAGTATTTTCCGTTGGAGGTCAGTCGCCAAGGGGTGCATTTGAAGGACAAGTGGGCCAAAATGCGTCAACAATATTACCGTCAGAAGAAGATTTACAATGTTTCGGGGGACAACTCTGGACTTACACGGTGGACATGGTATAATGCCATAGATGCCATGTTGAGTGAAACTGCAAAGGCCAACGGTGTTCCAGGTGCTAATGATCAAGGGACACCTATCATTGGCACCCAAGTTCCTCCAAAGGAAGTTGAGGTCGACAACGCAGCTGTTCGTGCTGATAATTTACCGGGAGTTCGTGGAGCAGCTGTGAAGCGTCAGAAGCTCAATGGCAATATGACCAGTGCGTTGGATGCTTTGCTGAGTCATCTGCTCGTATTGAAAAGATGAAGATGGAGACTGCAATTCAGCTTGCAAGAGACAACAAGAAGTTTGAATTAGATGTTCTCCAAGCAACACAAGCTTCTTAAGAGCGTGTAGCAGCTTTATTTGCAGATGTCATTCGTAGCCAGCGGACTGGAAATGACCACATAGCTGAGTGAAAAAATTGTATGAATTTTTAAATATGCAATAAAAAATATATATTTTTATTGCAATTCCTTTTATACCTTTTGTATTTTGTATTGTATTATTACATTTGTCAACAAGAACTAATTATTCATTTTAAACATATATTTCTCAAATCCTATGAAATTCTTATTAATCAACCTCTAAAGTCTCATTGTCCCTACGAAGCACAAATTGGATTTTGGACAAGCTCCTATGAAGTCAATTTTTGGTGAATTGTATTTTAAACTTTTCATAAGATAGAAAAACTTATGAGGTTTCTAGAAAAATTATTTTTATTTAAATTGGTGCTCAAGAGCCAAAATTATGCCACAATAAACTCAAAATTGACGAGATGAGGCATCCAAAAAAATATGTAATAAATTAAAATTAAATTAGAAAAAATTCCACATAGATTATATTTTTTGCTAAATGGGAAGCTTTAATTCAATCTATTTGGATTAGTAATGTGAAAATTATATAATTTCTTTTTTTGTGGGCAATTGGAGTATCTTCTTGAAAAAACTTTATCTTTCACTTTGAATGCTAATATTTTACAATTTGTGTGTTCAAACATCATGCAATTTTTAGAGTTGACATGCAAAAAAAAATTGAAAAATTTCATAGTTTTAACACCCTCATGATCAAACATTATAATTTTTCAATCTATAAGATATATCATAATGTTTTCATTTTTTTTTTAAACCCCAAACATGTCTAGTTTGAATTCATATGGCTACAATATAAAAGAAATTGGTACAACTTATCGAAATGTTGATTGTTTGTTCAATTTAGAGCAAATTCCAAGTAGCTTAGAACAGGCCCTAGGTATTTAAAGGTTAATATAAAATAAAAGAAAGCCACAATAATTTTTTTTAATTCTTTAATTGGATGCTACTAACCTCTCTAATATCTCTCCAATACGTTTAAAAATAGTTTATGTAAACTATATACATTTCTTGAATAAATATTGAATAAATTAGTTTGCTAAATTGATTTAACAAAATTTCTAGTAGTTTTAAAAGAAAATCATTTGGAATATCTCTTTACAAGTTTTATTATAGTCACAATTGTTATATATTTTTAATTGTAGGTATTTTTTTCAACAGTAGGTGCTTTATAGCAAGATTTAAGCCAAAAAAAGAAAAAAATTAATTGGGTCATTAAAATGAATGCATCAAATGACTAGTATGTTGGGCATAATTTTATTTTCTAAGCTACGTACGCAAAGGTAATAAAGGTTATATTCAGGGTTAAAGACTGAAGGTTGATTCTATGATATGGACTTCAAATCAAGACTCAAAATCAAGTAATCATGGCCCCTTTCTATTCATATGTGTATTTCTAACATCATTGGTCACCCTGTTCAGTTAGGGTACATTGCGAGACGTTGAGCAAGAGATTGATTATTGTATGGTTGCTGGTCTGGATTCGATTCCTATTGACCGCAATTTATTAAGCCGTGGGCGCTTTCCCGATATGAGCATTAATCTATAGTTCATATTTAACACACACACTTTTTTTTGGGGGGGGGGCAAAATTTAAAAATTTGTTTGAATATGAAGTCATAGACATCCTATATGAAAATTCATCCACAAATTTTTATACTAATATTAGACAAAATCCGATACAAAAATATATAAAGAACAATTTCTTCATAATTTTTTTGTCAGAAAAATTAAAGTAGTCCGTATTATTTTTTTAAGAAAAAAATCCAAAGGCTCGAGTGGTTTGTTTGCATACATTATTAGACTCAATGTTTTTGCAAAAACATATTTCACTAAAAAAATTTATATCTAAAATACAAACAAAGATTCAAACCATTAGAAAAATAAATATATGTATTCCACAATAGAAAAAAACTAAATAATCACATATTTAAAAATATATATAAATAAAAAACAAATGAAAAACTATCACAACTCTATAAATATATAGAATCTAATACCTACGTACTAGGATTGCTAGCTAGCCAAGCTCCATATAAAGCCCTCCTTATACTTTCCCCAGCAAGTTTTGCTCCATCGCCATCATTTGGCAAACGCTGTGCTCCTCGATGTCTACCAGCAAATGGGTCAGCTGCTTGTCCGAAAATCTCCGGTAATGGAAGTCTTTCACCATGCAATTCACAGTAGTTATGCAAGACGCAACAAGCAATTGTTACAGTCGCGCACTTGTTGACATTGCCACCAAAGCTCTTCAAAATTCTCCACCGATTCTTCAAAGCGCCAAAAGCATACTCAATAACAACCCTGCCCGTATTGATAGAAGCATCAAATCTCTTCTGGTCACGAAAAGCAGGATTTGCTGGCTTGTAGTTCTTCAATAGGTAGGGCCAGCTTGGATAAGCTGAATCTCCAATCAAGTATGGTTTCACTTCAACACCTCTAACCACAATGGTAGGATGTGATAAAATATGCCTCTGATGCAATTCATGGTACAAAAAAGACCATCGAAATTGTCCTGCATCATAAACTTCACCAGGCTGCCTTGCACAAACATTCCAAAATATTCTATCCATATTACAAACCCCTTGTAGTACAACACTATGAAACTTCTTCTTGTTGAAGAAATCCGAAGCCATGGGTGTAAGGTCACTACTAGGGCGCTGAGCAAGAGGAATGTGGGTCCCATCTATGGCTCCACAAATGTTAGGCAACCCAGTTGAATTCCTAAATCTCTCCATAATGTCATATAGTCTATCTCCAGTTGGAGTGTGAATGTAAGTGGTAAAAAGACCTCCGTCCCGACTACTTAGGACTCCACAAACTATATCAATGTATTTACGAATTGTGAATGCTCCACATCCATACAAATCATTCATCTTCTCACATGAATGACCGCAAACCAACCGGTAAATTACCAATTTAACTTGTTTCCGGACCGGTATGGGGGCCCGTACAAAATAACGTACATGAGATTGTAAAAACAGAGTCAACTCTAGCACCAACTGCTCAAACGCTAAAAATGACATTCGAATAGTGTCCAAATACTTTTTGTCGAGCATGTCATGGGACGTATGCCAGACGTCATCTTCTACGACATCATGGTAAATATATTGGCGGGGTTCAACCCACCAAAAACACCCATCAAATCGTTGTTGTCAAGCAGCAACCACTACGAACGGCAACATGGTTGCACCTGCAGACAATTCTAGAAGGTCTATCGGTGGCGGAAGGCGCCTTCGCCGAGGGCATCTTGCTAAGAAAATGAAAAAAAATGCTAAAAGAAGCAAATTAGCTTCATCGTCATTCAACGCCATAGCTACTAAGGTACATGAACAAACTTAAAAACCCCTTGAAAACCAAGGGAACTTCCCAAGTATTTAAGCCAAACGGGAGAGACTCAAAAAGCCTTTAATGTGGTGTGAAAACAATTAAAATTGCATGTGTTTAGGATTTTTAATGAGATATTTAGTTAGATTTTTAGTTAGATTTTTAGTTAGATTTTTAATTAGATTTTTAGTAAGACTTTTAGACTTTTTAGATATTATATATGATGAAGATTGAAATTAAAGGGAAGAGAAGAAGACATTATGTATATAATTAGAAAATATCATGATATTAATCTCATGCCATTAATGAATTTATAACACTTGTAAACTCTACACAAAGTAATTAAGCTACTCCCTTGCATTGTGAAGCTGCTGGAGCTCATGTGCGATACCCCGCAGCCATGCAAGCCGGCACTGCTTTTGGGATTTTCCAAAAAAACCATTTAGCCCCTCCCCCCTCGCCACCTGGATGGGGATGAAGTCCATCCAGGGTTGCCGGCACCCCTAGTAGCCGCATGTGCGGGGGACTAGTAGCACTCCGTTTCCTGGTGTGCCAATTCGACGCGCTGGAGGTAGGCTCGGAGTTGGGGTCGGATAGAGAGTCTATGCCATCAGCAGGCACCCTCGTGTGAATGTGCAACAATCCGCAGTTGTAATTCATTTTTAGTGGCTCTAAAAATGTTGTAAAAATTGCCATACCTAGTTGAGTAATTAGATATTTTAATCTAAATTTGGATATGCTGTGGTATTTTTATAAAATTATTTAAAAAATTATTTTTATTTTTTATTAATTTAATCAAACTTATAAGTGATTTTTTTAAATACAATTAACTTTTATTCAAAGATTATTCAATAAGTGGAATGAGAATTCTTCTTAGGATTTTTTGTTAAGGATTTCACAAATTTTAAACTTTTCTAACTGACATTTACACAACTAAAAGATGACTTCAAATTTTAATAATTAACTCCGAAAATCTCCAAAAACTATGGACAAATTGAAAGATGTAATACATACGTACATCACGATTCATGACTTTTTTTTTTCAGATTTCTGGAGTGAAATATAAGACATGTGAAAATATAAAGTCATTAATATACTTTAGTTAATAATAATAATATGGAGTCATATTTTTAGAATTTCAAAAATTCTTACCTTCAAATTCTAAGAATTCTCACTCTACTTACTAAAAAATCTTGAAAAAAATTTACTAATATTGAAAGTCTTTTTTTACTAATAAGTTTAATTAGATTATAAAAAAGGCTATAATATTTTAAAATTTTAGAAACTTATTTTAATTAAAATTGTTTGTTTTTTATACTACAACATGTCCAAAATTTGTTGGGAAAATCTAGTTTCTTAGTTAGTTTTAGATAATTCTCAAGTTAGTGCATGAATACTTATGAGAGTCATTACAATTTTTATCTTTTATATTTATTTCATGTCTTACTGGTTTGAAAATTCACTAATATTATATTTCCTTGTTTAGTCATTGCTTCTTTAATCATAAAAATACACACCTGTTCCAAAACCTTAGGTCTGAAGGCCCTTGCAAAATCAAATACTACTCTAGAAAAAAGATTCAAAAACTATATTTTCTACATATCACCTGTAGGATGTGCATTGGACTAGTATAAGAATCAAAATTTTCCACAACAATGAATGTTCTTAGTTGCAATTAAAATTGATTATTTATGGGTATTGAAATCATAATATGTGAAATGAGCATTTAATTGCTACATTTGCCTCAAGTCCAATCAACAAGGAAGAAAGCTTCAATTAGGAAACTCTTTTCTCTAGAGTAAGTTAGCTACTTTTGAAAGAAAAAATCTATAACCATGTTTTCAATCTTCACATGAGTCCTTCTCTTTCTATGCTTCTATTTTGTAACTATATATGAATGAATTTTTTAAATTTTACTTTTCAAAGATTTGATCACAAATCTTCAATAAATAAGAAAAAAAATCAAATTCTTTTGAGGAAATTTGAAATTAATGTGAAATTTCGATTATTAGGTTAAAAAAATTCATATAAAACACAAAATATTCTTTAAAAAGATTAAAAAAATTCTCCACATGTGTACATTATAGTTTAGAACATCATACGCCAATCAATTTATTATGCCATTCTAAAATAAGAAAATCAACATCTTCTAGTTACAAGTCAAAAGTTTGAATTGCAACAAAGTATTGAATTTTAGGAATTTTTCAAAATTTCAAATGGGAGAAAGAACAAGACTTGATAAGCTTCATTTTTTTAGTTGGAATCAAATAATTAAAATGAAAAAACATCATGTTTGTGACTAAAATTAAAATAAAGAGAAAGGAACAAAAATTGCCTAAATACAATAGTAATACACAATGATTTGTGGGACTCTACACTTTCATAAGTAAGAAATTCAAAAAATACCACATGAGGCAAAAGTCAACACCATTCATTGGAAATGAGTTCAAGCAGCTTCTAGGAAAATAAATTTGGATGAGAAAATGTTTTTGTTTTTTGTTTTTTTTCCATCCTTGAGGCCTCCATGAAATCAAGCGTTTCAGGAGTAATATCACGGCTTCATTTCCGCCACCATTCTCTTTCGTTTCCTGGAAATATCATCTCGCGGTCACGCCTGCTGATTCACGTTGCCCCGCCGCACAATCACTACGTTTGGGCAGACCATCCTTACCGAGGCACTTGCCAGTAATCTACTGCGAATTTTGAGAGCAGCCTCCACGTGCCAGCATCCGCGTGCCGCAAACCTAATATCCTCCTGGAGAACGAATCAACTTAATCGGCACCTACTCCTGCTTCCTAAAATAATAATAACAATAAATTGTCAATTGGGCAAATTGTTCAACACTCGGTGGTTGACCGTGAGGGATAAGCATTCCTAGGACGGAGTACATGGCATAACGTAGTACTCCGTACATGAAATTCTCGCACGTGGCTTGTGTCGCACTGCTTCATCTCAGCTGCGGAGCTCTCTCTTTTGTTTAAATACAGTAAGGATTTGGGTTAAATGGATGTGTCTGTCTGAAAGTTGGAGTGGTCGAAGCCTTCAAGATCGAGGTGAGTCGGCGATGCACTGTACTTCATGACATGGATTTGAAGGGTTTTAGCATTCTTCAGCTACGAATTTAGCTACATGCATCGTTTTGGTACATGCATGAGCGATGTTTTTCCAGTAAGCGTTGTTCCAAAACGTTGTTCATTTTGGGCCATGTTTAGTAGAAACGTTGAATGTATGTCATCCTTGGAATCACAGCTGAGTAGTGTTATCAGCAACGTCCAAACGTCTCTACCATTCCGTCATGCTTGGATCCTCAAAACTCTAGCTTTAGTGGTGGGCAATTCTTGCCTTTTAGAAGTGATTGGAGTGAGTCTTGTTGCTAACACGATTGAATAATTAGGGGTAAGGTCCTAGCTATGGCATTATTGGGACTAGGTACTTGCTTTTTTAGATTCAACGACTTTGGCCTCTCGTACGAAGAGACTTCGATTTCCAAGGTCGCGAAGTGTGGCTGCATAAGTCCTGGATTCAATTGTGGGTTTCAAAGTACTTTGATTACAACGCAAAGTTTTGAGCGTTGAGTACTTCCAATGCTTCCAGTGTTTGAATGGATTGACGATCAGGAACGGGACTAGGCGTGGAGGAATCCCCCAATTTTCTGACCAGATCGAGGTGGATGAAGATCGATGAGGCTCCAATCACAATAAAGATTGAATTCATGAATTCGCATTGATGGGCAATTTCTCGAAGTTACAGTTCAGAGCGGGCGGTCTGAACTCTGAAGTGTACAAAAATCTTAGATGTCTGAAATCTATACCATTTTTAGACATGTGAAATCTAACAGTGATAGATGTCACTTTTACAATTGAGAGCGAGCGGTCTGAAAATGGCACATGGAATGCCGTCATTTTAATGAAATTCCCCAATTCGTTGAAAATTGTTACCCACTCCATTCCTTGAGGTGGGTGACAACGTCCAACGGTGAAGTAGTTCTTCAAGGCACTCATGCAAGTCACATGACGGAAATTTCTTATCAACGAGCGGAATCTCCAACGATGGAAGCGACTCCAATTCTCTGAATCCAGCTATTGATATTCATAAGTTCATAATTATCTGTGCTAGCGTTTGCAATAGGAATCTAATTCAACGTTGCGTGGTGTCCGTGCAGTCTACAAGAAAGTAAAGCGCTCGTGAAGTGTACAGCTTGCAACACTGAAGCCCTAGGACCGACAATTCTGCATCAATACGTGAGATTGACTACAAATCGATTATGGGTGACGGTGGCCTGAGGGAGCCGCTTCAGGGCCGGGAACCTGGTGCGGTGGTTGGGGCACAGTACTGCCTGCAGAAAGCGGAGCAATTCTCTCTGAACAATGCCGTCTTCACCAAAGACTGGTCCATCACAAATGCGAACGGGCAAGAAGTTTTCCGAGTTCGTGGTAAGCGAGCGGAGTGGTGCAAAGTCAAGCGGGAGTTGGTGGATATGGACGGGAACAGCATTGTTGTAATGAAAGAAAAGGTTAGAATGTCAATCTTCACGTTCTCCTCCACTGGCTGGTTGATTCGATCTTCTCCTTTCACGAATGTTATGTACTAAGCTACTCGAAAGTAGAGCTAGGTTATGGAAAATAGCACATGCCAAGTAGCAATAGAATGAGCTTACCATGCTCCCAATTCGAGTTACTTAGCATAATCTCAATGAAGATGTTATGTACAGTACAGTGCCGTGGAGAAAGTAGGGTAACCCCTGTGACTATATTGCATGGTGATCTTTGCACATTGTACAATATATATTCAGACTTAGATGTCTAGATCTTTTTTACTGAATGCAAAAAACTGATTCATGATCTGCTCATGATGTAGCATTGGCCATTGCATTTTCCTATTTGTGCAAAACTTCGCAGAGGTTACCTTACTTTGTAGAGGCACTGTACAATCTTGAGTGAACCAGTGGTGAAGAATGCAGAGCTTGGGAATTTCTGTGTCAGAAAAGAAACTGGGAAGAGGGAAATGGTTATAACTTCTAGAAAGCTCCCATCTCTGTTCAGTCAGAGTATAATTTTAACTCAAACCTGTGTGCTAGAATTTCCGATGGTTGCGCATGTCTTTTCATTGATTAGGAGTGACTCATGAAAAATCTTCCACAACTGCACTAAAACCATTGATTCCGACGAGTATGAGATGAAGTAGAGTGCCTCTAGGATTAAGTACGTTTGAATTACTGATCGTAATTGATATGCACGCAGAAATGGTCGTGGATTTGCACTTGGAGAGCGTTTGATCCTGGCAATCAAGAACAGCCGCTTTGGACGATTAGGAAATCAAGGCTCTGCAGCACAAGGCCGCGGCTGAAAATATTTCTTCCCTCAAACACGGAGCGAAAGATTCCGGACTACACCATCACCGGCGAGTGGCTCTGTAAGAAGTGCACGATCTTCTTCGGCGAACAAAAAGCGGCTGAGGTACTTCACCCTGAAACCTCGCCTTCTCATGTAAAGAAGATGTGAACCCTGCAACGCTGCTAAGGACGCAAAACGTCCTTTCGGATGATTTCACTTAAGACTGTCATCGGGAAAAAGCCCCCCATTGCAACAATATTGTTGCAAAACTGTTTCAATGCTTGAACAGTAGAGAACAAAAAAACATGTTGCACCACTGCAACAATACAATTTCAATGGGGAGGTGTATTCTGTCCATTGAAAGTATACTATTGTAGTATTGCAACAGTATGTTTTTAGTACTCTATTGTTCAAGCATTGAAACAATATTGTTGCAATGGGTGTACTTTCTTGATGGTTGGTAGGATGGTGGAAAAAACGTTTTTTCATCTAGTATTTTTTTTGGAAGTTGTCTGAGTACATTTTCAGATAATAAGCTTCATATTGCAAATTCTCTCATTATGGTATTATCAAAAGAAGAAGATGTTGAATCCATGGATCATCCTCATAGTGTATTTGGCCATTTCTTGCCTATTTATTCTTGATGTGAATTTTAGCCACAAAAATGATCTTTTTTGAATTTGAGTCCAACTGATGAAATGAAGATTATGAAGTGTAGTTTCTGCTCCAATTGGAAAGTTTCAAAAATTCAAAAATTTCAATATTTTATAGCAATATGAACTTTTGGGCCTATAACCCTTGTTTGTAGATTTTCTAATTTCAAAGTGACATGGTAACTTTCAATGTTATGCACTATAATATACATTCATTGTGAAAGTTT
This sequence comes from Climacium dendroides, assembly GCA_950106755.1. Lineage (NCBI taxonomy): Eukaryota > Viridiplantae > Streptophyta > Bryopsida > Hypnales > Climaciaceae > Climacium > Climacium dendroides. Next base: position 17,439,419 of record OX467083.1, read on the forward strand.
GAGATTTTTCAAGTATAGTATGTCAATGATATGAATTTTCTTCATTTCTTTCTTAAAAAATTCACAGTCATTTGACTAATTTCAAATTTTCCCCCAAAATTTTGAAAATTTAATGAATTTTAGTAGACATATAACTTCATCTCCGAAAAATAAATATAAATTTTCTTCAGTCACTTAATTGCAAAGCTGAATGGCAGCAAACAGAGTGATGGACAGTGAGGCTTCAAATGGGCCCGTTCGCCCAGGGTTAAGCACGGGGAAATTTGGTAGCAAGTGTTCGTCAAACCTCACTGTCTTCAGCTGGAATTAGGGTTTAATCAGTCCTCTGTTGCACTTGTTGGATCGTGCAGGTGGTGCGAGAAGCATCGTTGAAGAACGTCTTGGCATCGAAGAGCATTTTCCACGTGCTGGTGCAGCCGGGCGTCGACACGGCCTTCATCTTCTCTCTCATCGTCATCATGGACCAACTCTACATTCATAACGCTAGGAGGGGCGGGGGCGGATTATAAGTGATGAGCAATTTGACATCAAATCTCTCTCTTCCTCGAGCTCTCTATCTCTCCAGTGTAGCTCGTATCAGCAAGATCGAGTTTCTTATGCTAATAAAAGTAGAGATCGATCGTGCGGAATTTTTTGGAAGTCTGGGTTTCCGTTTATGTAAATCTACACGACGGTGATAGCAAGAACACATTCTTGCCACAGCATTCCTGCTACTGACAATCCTTAGTTGAAAATTTGCACATTCGACGCATGCCATAGATTGATTTGCAGCTGGTGTTGTTAGCGTGGCGCGTAGCTGGAGTGGTATTGAACTATGGAGTGGAATCATCTTTAGATTTGTGATTAAAAGGTAGGAGGCTCATCTAAGGGTTGGTCCTCCTTTTTCATGTATTTCTTTGAATGGGAATATTTTTAGCTCATTTTTCAGACAAAAAAAATAGATGAGGAATCTAACACAAGTGGTTTCATATTTTTTGAAGCATTTTTTAATTACTTAAGAATTTTCAAATGAATTGTGTCGGCGGCCCCTATTTATGACCCTAGGTCTTTCATAAACCATTCACTTGCAACTTCTAAAGAAAGATGGGGAAAGCAAAGACAATGATTAGTTTTTGCAATTAATCCTTAAACGGCGGATTGATGTCCATGGAAATCATCCATTCTGATACCATGGGAATCGTTGGTCTAAAAAAAATTCAAAAGTATTCATTGGAAGTCAAAATATTGTAGAAGATCTCCCTTTTCCACACAAAATTTTAAAGATGAATAGTTGCACTTTTGTCCAACACTAAAAGATTCTTTGTCATCCATCAAATGGCAAACGTTCGGCTTGACGTTTAAGGGTTAATAATGTTTTTTTCCTCAATTCATTCAAATGACTCTTGAAATGACTATAGCAGTCAATTTAAGAACCACCTCATATCCATGTCATAGCTATTTATAGGGAAATTCTTAATGTCCATGCAATTTTAGAGCCTCCTATCTTAAAAGGCTTCTACTTGATCTTCAAGATTTTTTTCTTTTACTTTGAGTTTCAGTGAAATTTAGGGAATTTGGCAACATTCTTCAATGCCAATCATATGAAGGTCTACGTCTCATTCGATCTAGTTTGAAAGCCTCATAAATTATTACCTATATTGAGTTGTATGGCAAAAGTATTAACCTATTTAGACATCCCCATGTCATGGCTTTTTAGGTTGACCTATTGTGATACATTATTCATTGAGAAAGATTCTTTGTTCAATGTACCTTCTCATCCATTCATCTTTTTTCCCTACTTGCATAGGAAGATGTGCCAAAGCTAACTAGACTATAGGTGAGTCTATGAGATTGGAATGGATTTGAATGAAAAATCTACATTAATATTGAATAAAATATTCATTCTTGGAGGAATTTATTTTTATTTTTTATGATTCTTCCTCATCCTTGTATTTGCACATACTTCTACTTTACTCCAATGTGTTGAAGGTGAACAAGTTACTTGGCAAATTATCACCTAGAATCTTATCTGATTTTTGAACTACCTTACAATAGGAAAAAAGATGGAAGAAATTGTCAAATCCATCTTCAGGAAATATGAGATTCACCAATATTTGGATGAAGTTTATTATTTTTAGGATATATTATGGATGGATGATTAAGATTGGATGATTTGTTTGGCTTGCTTCCATTCTAGGGGGGATCTTGGGCTTCTACCAAGAAAAAGAATTTGCAACTATTTAGTGTAAATAGCAGAACAAAATAATCTAATAAAAGCCCTTTCTATTCTTGACATCCAATATGATTATTAAAATAGTCAAAATACAATATTCTAATTTTGAAAGAATGACCAATCTCATATTTCTTAAACATGAATTTGAGGATCTCTACACAATCTCCAAATGTGACATGCGAATATGAAGTTCACTCTCAAAAAGTTAAAAAAAAATATTCTCATCCATTTTGCCAATTGTCAAACTACTAGAATGTTGGATTCACCTAGAATGCTGGATTCACCTAGAATGCTTTCAAAATACAAATAGTGAGTTGGAATGGTCACTACATTAGACTATGAAAGTTGTCCCAAATAGACTCTCATAATTAATCTTTTAGGATAACTTAGAAATAGTTGTAATTGCCTTATATATTTTTTGAAAATTAGTTGTATCATTTCCTTGATTTTTTTTAGCATGACTTGTTGTAGTATTTTAAAAAATTTGTCTTCTAACTTCCTTTCAATAGAAATTTATTGGAATTCAATAGTCATTTCTTTATTTTTCTCATTCTTAAGTACAATTTGTTGTGGTATGGTACTTTAGCTTGCTTTCACTAGCTCTATTTTGGTTGTTCAATTTTCAAATCAAAATTTTTTTGTATCTATTTTGAGAGTTTTTTTTACTCAAATAAAGAAACCTTTATTATAAGAATAAGAAAAAAAACAAGAACCCAACCGCAAGCGGCTTGGGGGCAAACAACAAAATACAATACAGGGAAAGCCAAGTGCACAAAGGCAAGGCGGTTACCGCCTTGCCAAGGTGCTCAGCACCTAAGGCAGTTGGAACACGAAACTAGCACTAGGCCCTGAAAAGGCCTAGCAAGAAGAACCATTAGTCATCACTGTGAAAATATTATTTCATATCCATTTAGTCTCAAACTTGGCCTTGGCCCGGTTCCTTTGATTATAGTCTTTAGTACTAAGTCTATACATGGCTTTCCACTCCACCCTACCATAGTCAATAATTCCTAAGTAAATACGTTGCATGAGTTTGGTCGGTCATCAATGCACCTTGTTGAAAGCAGCATCATTCCATTCAATCCACAACATCTACAGAATCACCGTACAGAGCACCATCCACACTCCACTCACTACACCAAACTTGCAAGGGATACAATCAAAAAAGATCCTCTATTTCAAAGTTAGCGAGCACCAAGGGCCACATGCATTTTATAGGTGACAAGGGTATTTATAATGTAGATGCCTTACTACCACATACATTGAGCCAACCTATACTCCCAAAATCGATGAAGCACTAACTCATGCAAGTGGAGGAGGTAGACTGGACAACCCATTAGGAAAAAATTGAACCCACAAAGAGGCCTTGAGTTTTCTTACTAATTTTTATACTAATTGAATGAGTGTGAAGGTGGCCACGTCTTCATTAGGACCACCACTTGGCGTGTGCTCTATTCTTCATGATGGAACCATCATGAGATTTATAAGATCATGGAGATGGATTGGGTAATGATTACAAATTTTTGAATTCATCGTGCAATTTATAGCCCAATTAGTGAGTTGAGAAGGCTCTTCCTACCTAAATTTATGAGATCGTGGAGATAGATTGGATAATGATGATGAATTTTTGAATTCATCATGCAATTCTTGGCCCAATTAGTAGGTTGAGAAGGCTCTTCCCACCCAAGTTTTTGCATTATGAAGCGGCCTCTTTTGGGGTTCAATTTTTTCCTAATGAATGTCAACTGCATGGTGGATCCTTCTTCTCTATGCATTAATAGCCACCGCACAGTGCCAAATCAACCACAAGAGCCTCGATTCTTTAGGGATCCAAGACTTGGACCATACTGAAGTCCATCTCAAGCAGTGTGATAATGGCAAAATCCCTTGCCATTTGCGCTCAATGACATTAGGGAAGGTGAGTTTATCCTATAGTTATTCACAACCAAACTTGGTGTTGTAATCCATGAAGGAAATTGTGCCATGAGTGCCTTGCTACTTCACCTTGTTTAGGTCCCAACTAAATTGATCAACCCTTCCATAATAATGAAGGGATTGTACTCTTCGTGATCCTCTAAAGCTGCTTACTATACGAACACAATGGAACACTCCCGCGACTTAGAGACTTCCTCCTTCATCAAAAAAGTGTTTGAGCGGACGCCAAGCGGAAAGTGTGCTTGAAGCTCGCAGTACCTCCATAAACTTCTTTTCTTTTGGTAGAACCTAACTATGATTAGCACCTCCAACGGTAATGCCCCAACTACGTAAGGGATGGCAGACAAAAACTAGCATGACATCAAAACACCCAATCCACTCACTCAACAAGGGTGGTGTGTAGTTTGGGCTTAATAACGTTCCCCAAATTCTATCCAATGTTCTAATAGCAACATTCCAGGCCTTTGTCTCCTCTTCACGGAGTCCAAAACAAGTTGAGGCTTCTAGGATTGGAAAAAGCATCCATCATTCCACGTGTCGCCCCACCTTCCGTAATCTTGCCCAATGCAATTGGGGAGCTTGTGACCTTGCAAAACCAAGCGCAATTTGCCTTGAGAAGTCAAACTACCAAAATAATTCAGACTAAAGTTCTTCGAAAGTTGATGGAGGCTCGTGTTGTATATTACGCACCAATCTCCGCTAGGCTTCACACAATTGGTTCTAGATTTCAAACCCATGTTTAGCTTGAAAGCGATGAATAGTAAAAAATTCCATACTTGGTTGCCACCTTCCTCCACCATAAGATTGAAAATTTGACAACCTAAAGTGGAGGAGTACATGAAGGTTGGAATGGTTGGGTTCACAAGCCTTTACCATCCATTTCACCATGAGAGCTATTAAGGCATCAATTGGGGTGATGAGACCTAGACCTCTTTTCTTCTTGCTTTGATAGCATTGCGTCCACGCCACCTTGGCACGAGATCTATGCAAGGAGCCGGACCACATGTAGTTTTGTACCGTGCTTTTGCATTTTAAAATGCCCAGTACTATTCCTACCAAATGGCAATGAAAAAGTAGAGTGATGAGAGTAAAATATGGTTTATGATGACCACCTTCCTAGTGGTGTTAATTTTTGTAGTGCACCAAAAGGTCAATTTCTTGTTAATCTTCTCAAGTAGAAATTGGTCAACATCTCCTGAGCTAAGTGACATGCTAAAGAGAGATCCGAGGAACTTGCAAACATCACCAATGTCTACCCACTTTCTCTAGAGGCTATATGTCCATAGAAGACGGCCTTGGCCGTCCATTGATTGTCAATAACCACAAGATTTATCCCAGTTCAAGACCAGACCCAAGCCTTAGTAAAATATGTCTAATGTTGCGATTATAATGCTCACAAATGCTTCCTCTCCAAGTAAAGTAAGAGACGTATCATCAACATACTAGGCCATTACCTGTTGGTGGTCTTCCACGAGGAGTTGAATCCCTTTAATATCTCCCTTCATATTGTGCCGTGTGTCATTGCCACAGTCAAAACAAAAGTAAAAGTAATTTTCTAATTTTTTAGTTCATAAAAACTTCAAAATTCAATAACTTTCACACAATAGGTCCAAACACCACAAAAAAAAGCTCCTTGTTGAGGGCTTTCTAACGGTACCAAGCATACAACCAAGGGATGCATGGTTTGGGAGATCTCAATGTAACAAACAAAACGAACAAAACAAAACAAACAAATTTAAGGTATGGATTTGTGTTAGTATGGTCCAACTCAAAGATTTTTTTTGAGTGAATTTTTATTAAAATGAGATGATTTTATTTTAGAAGGAATATTTGGAGAGATATTTTTCCTTTTCAATGGATGAAATCACTAAATTGCTATCAAATCTTGGGATGGGATTGCTCTATTTTGGATGAATGTACATTTTTGGGATGAATAAATGAATAAATTATAGGTTTCATTCATTTCCATAGATGTATATAGCCTTGTTACTCTAGTGAAGATTTCTTTTTGCATCGCTAGGAATAAGATAGAACTGTCCAATACCACCATCCATCCACTTTTGCCACCCACAAGACCCTTCCATTTGCATAAGTGGCCCACCCATTACTGCAATTTTAGCAACCCTTGTCATAATGGCAATGCACTTTTTAATGCATTGCTATACATTTTCTATCACTTGTTTATCATTCAAGGTGCATACGAGAATGTGTGTTGTTTGCTACGATTTTTTATGCATTGAGGTGCATACAAACATGTGTAGTTCGTGCTTGGTAAAGCTATTGAAATGAATCAAAACTAATTGAAATTAGCATTTGGTAATTTTATTAATATTTTTTTTACTGAATTAATTAATTTTGAAAACTACCACTGTAAAAAGTAAATATTTATATAGTGTGAAATGTCGAGAAATTAGTGAGGGGCAACCTAATTTCACTATTTAGTGTAGATGACAAATCTGTGCGGTAATGGGCAGTTCTAGTTTACATAAATGAAATGAAAAAAATCCCACCTGACCCCGCCTTCAGGACACGGAGGCAGAGAGCTTCGGAGAAGGACAGAAGCAAGGATCCCCGAACACGTCAAGAAACGCGAGGACGACTCAAAAAAAGCTGACTCTCTCTCCAACAGTCCCCACCAGGAAACTCCTCCATCCACATCTGACAGCTCACTCACTAAGCATTGCAAGTATCGCACTGAACATTATATTATTAACCCCTAAATGACGGACCTATGACTGTTGATTTCAAGCCTCCCTGTCATCACTCAGTTTGTTGCCATTTTGCAACAAGATATGTATGAAAAAATATCTATTTTATTTTTCAGAGATGAAACAAAATGTCTTCTTTGTTTCACCAAAATTTTAGATTCTTTTTGTAAACAATTGATTTTTTTGGGAATTTTTGTAGATATAACGAAGAAAAATCATATCAAATAGAAAATTATTTCAAAAAATAATGAGAATTTCACCATGTGTGCATATTATAGTGATGAACAACATGGTGTAAACTCATGTTCCGTGCCATTCTATAATTAAAACGTAGTAGACATTGAACATACATCCAAAGTTCAAACTGCAATAAAAAAATTGAATATTAAGGATTTTTTCAAAATTCAAATTGGAGTAGAAACTAGAGTGAATGAACTTTATTTTGTTAGTTGGGCTTAAATTCAAAAAATATCATTTTTGTAGAGAAATTTCAGATTTAAAGCAAGGAGAAACAACTTTCTAAAATACACTAAAATAGCATATTTTGTGATCCGTTTTTTTTTAGTAACTTCTCATTTATGTGAAGACAAACAATAGTAAAACTCCAAACTCAACTAGATTATCTTCATAACTAAACATGGAGGGTCAACAAGAAAGAAGTGGATGAAAAACTGCTTTCCAGCTCACTACAGTTCAAAAAACATTCATCAAAAAGCCACAAAATGGCCTTGTCGTTGTTTCTGGGTTAAAGTAGACCAGCTCATTACTGTTTGCAACCCAATTCCGTCACCTACTTTTGGCCCCAATTCTCTTCATTTTATGACAAAATCAGGGATTTTATGACAACAAGGGATAATGTGTCACTCCATTAATAAAAAATATCTAGTACTTGATTAGACAGTTTTAGGTTGTTTATGGGGTGTTTATGGCTTAGTCTAGAGGCAATTTTGTAATTTCAGGGTTGACCACTTCAAAGCTTCACAGAAATTACAAATTTGATCAAAAAATTATATTTTCACTTGGATTTGACTCATGAAACAAGCACACACCTTTGAAAAATATGTACCCTTCTTGGAATTGTCCCTAAGATGTCTAGATTCCAAATCAGGGTGATAATAGGCTTGTCTACTTTAACCCTTAAAAGGACGAGCCGATCAATGTGGAAATCATTTGTTTGGTATGGTGTGAATTGTTGGCTTAAAAAAATGAAAAAAACACTCATTGGAAAACAAACTAATATATAAAACATTTCCTTTTCACACAAAATTTGGAGGATGAATAGTTACACTTCTATCCTATATGGAAAATTCTTTTTGTCATTCATTGGCTAAAAAATGTCCTCCTTAGTATCATTTATGGGTTAACCCAATAAAGACGTTGTGGACCACAATGGTCCAATGAATGACAAAGAATCTCTTTATGTAGGACAAAAGTGCAACTACTCATCTTCCAAATTTTGTGTGAAATGGGAAGGTCTTCTACAGTAGTTTGTCTACAAATGAATGCTTTTTCATTTTTTTAAATCAACAATTCACATAGTGCCCAAACAAATGATTCCCACAATGACTAACTCATCCTTTAAAAATTAAATTACAATAGAACTTCTTATAAAGCAAGAGGGGCGAGGTCAATCTAACACATTTCATTAGAGAGGTTATTATGTTAATTAAATGTATAGTCATGCATTAATAAGTTCACAGTGATTTGTTCATACCATATTGTACAAACAAAGACCATTAAACATGTGGGATCTAGGTACAATATACCATGTTCAAATCTTCATTTTTTTTGGGTAGCTAAGGAGCTATCATTTGTTCGATTTTCTATGTGGATAGGATTAGGACCGGCTATCAATATTACTTCACAAAAGTTTATTACAAGTAGAACCTCTCTTATTGAATACTCCCTCAATGTATAAAATATAGTAGGTGGGCTCGCCTTTGATTCAAGATGGAAAGACATGTGGCTTGTGGCCTCTTTAAATGCATAAAACCTCTTTTAGTGCTTAAATTGCCCACCTAAGAGCTGAAATTGAATTTTGGTGAGGCAAAGGTTCTTAAAATAATTTTCAGTAAATTTTTCTTGAAATACAAGTGGAATTGGCATCTAACCCAAGTCGTTCCATATTTTTTGGAGCTTTGCGGAATTAGTTATAAAATTTTGACGTTGAAATGGCATAGGGCTCTAAAATCGTTCACCTCCTAAAATGTGTACTTCTTGTACATTGGTGAAGGCTATGAAAAAGCAACGCGAACACAAAGTGTACATTTGAGTAGGTGGGCAATTTTAGAGCCTGTTCCCTTAGTTCCGGCAAGCCAAGGAGAATTGACCCCCTCATTGCCCCAACTAAGGGAGAATCTGAAAATTTGCCCCCTATTTTGAGCCATGTATTTTTATATTTCTTCACCTCTACAATCTAATTTGGGGTCTCTAATTGCAAATATGAATTCAGAACTTCCAAATTTTTTCATGTGTTGCAAATATAAAATTCCAGTGTTCTCCCAACAGGGCAACCAACGGCCCCAAAGCGGGAGCCCCAGAGTGTTGCAACTGAGAAATTACTGCTTTGTCCACTCACCTTGGAATAGCTGCTCTCGCCTGCTTCACGTTTTCCCCGAAATCATGCAACCCAACCACGGAGTGCCGCACTGCCGCACTCACTCCAGCAAGTGAGCTTCCTGAAGAGTAAATCTCCTCGACGAAAATCACCTTACAAGTGCCATTCTTCTGCAGCGGTTTGCCGCTGAAACGCCGTTTCGCGGCACTTCAAAGTATCTTCGAGGCGATCGAATCCAAGTACCGTAGTCGGGATTAATAATGTAAAGAATTCAGTCGGGATTTGGACACGTATGTTTGGGTTGACTGAGGGATTCGAGGCATCTGCCTAACGTTTTCCTCGTCCGATGTTTGTGAAGGAAAGGTAGTCGCTGTGTGACGTGGGTTGCACGGTTTGATGTCAGGTGGCGACCTTCCTCTCCTTTAAATGCAATCCACCTGAAAGAATTGAGCAAATGCTTGTGAATGCAGACCTTCTGAATCAATCTGCATCTGCAACTCGGTCGAGGTGAGTTGACAAAGAACTGGAGTACGACCGTCATGCTTTTCGCGCTTTTTAGAGGTGCTAGTGGCTGTGAGTCTTGTTGCTCAAACGATTGAGTACAGGTAAGGACTAAGGAGTACCTAACTATGGCTTAATTCGGAGTAGGTAGTTGAATTTTAGATTCACCGACTGTCTCCTACTTTACACTGAGACTTCGTTTTCCGGCCAGTGTGTGCCTGCATCCCGTATTCAAGTGGTTAGCAGATTAGTCTGAGAGGCAAACTGTGGAATGCTGAGAGCTTGCAATATTGGAAGGGAAGGATCAACAGGAAGGGGGGTGAAGTGTGGGGTACTTCGAAACTCTTGACTATCTTCTCTCAATTTTGTAACTAGTGGCAGCATGAGGATGAGTCTCCAATCACGAAGTTTCATTTGCAACGTAGAAAATCATTCCCACTTCTTTTATTGAGTAGGTGACAACGTAGCTTCAAGTCCGTATCTATGCTCAGTCGAGTTTGCAAGAGGAATCTAATCCATCGTTTCTTTGGTCTCGTGTCCGTGCAGTCTGGAAGAAATTGAAGTTCAAGGCGTGCAACACGGAATTCCTACCGACAATATAATTCGTCAACACGATGGACTACAAACCGATTAAGGATGACGGTGGCCTGACCGAGCCGCTTCAGGGCCGTGAACCAGGACCGGTGATCGGGTCACAGTACTGCTTGCAGAAAGCGGAGCAGTTCACTCTGGAGAATGCCATCTTGACCAAAGACTGGACCATCACGAATGCCAACAGTCAAGAGATTTATCGAGTTCGTGGTAAGCGAGTGGATTGGTGCTCACCCAAACGGGAGTTGGTGGATTTGGACGGGAATTCCATTGTTGTCATGAAAGAAAAGGTGAGAACGTCAATCCCACACCTCCAAACATCATCAATCTTCACACATCCACGGGGAACAGTTTCGCTGATTGAATATTCTCCTTTCACCCATAGAATTTGCCAGGTAACTCAAATCTAGAGCTTGGGTGCGAAGTGGGAAACTGGCAATGGATGCACACTTTCCGCTTCCATGCTCCAAATTTAAGTTGCTTCGCTTAATCTCAACGAGGATGTTTGTTTCAATTTTGGGTAATCGAATCATGAAGAATGCAGATCTCAAGAAATTGAGTGAGAATTTAGAGGAAAGAAGGGATCGGTCATTGGTTTTAGCGTATTTGTGTCTCTATCTTATCTGAAAGCAATTCATATTTGTGCGTTAGAATTCAAACTGACCTTTTCATTATTTTAGACGCATGAAAAAGTACTAGACATTATATAATCTGACAAACGTGTGATGAAAATCAATGCCCTCTCCGACATGTCTTTCTGAATGGTTGAGTGTACTTGATATGTGCGCAGCCATGGTCATGGTGGAGAACCTGGAGAGCATTTGAACCTGGAAACAAAGAACCACCACTTTGGACCGTTAAGAAATTAACCTTCTGTGATTTTAAGCCAAAGCTGTCAATCTTTCTTCCCTCAAACACTGAGCGAAAGATCCCGGACTACAGCATCAAAGGCGAGTTTCTATGTAAGAAGTGCATTATCTACTTCGGCGAGCAAAAAGTAGCTGAGGTACGTTGCATAAAAGAATCTTTAATCCTGCCTCGTCCCAACTTCTCATTTAACTTGACGTCAAGAACATTGTTTGGATTAAATTTTCGAGTTGAATTGAGAGACAAACATTAATTCCTAATCGCTTTCGAGGTTTTGAATAACATAGATGCTAGAATATATGATTGCCACAACATTTTTCAAGCTAATGTTTTAAGAGATGATGATTAGAAATTATTCAGATATAATGGAATTTGGAATAAGGCTTAAAACATGTTTGTCAAATCAACTTGATGGAGCAGGTGGTACGTGAAGCATCGTTGAAGAACATCTTGACAAGGAAGAGCATTTTCCACGTGCTGGTGCAGCCGGGCGTAGACACAGCCTTCATCTTCTCCCTCATCGTCATCATGGACAAGCTCTACATCCATAGTCACTGCAAGCACGGTGGTGGCACATAGGTGATGGGAGATTGACGTCAATTTGAAAGCTGTTGCCTCAAAAAATCTTATGTTAAGATTTTGTTTTCAAGTTTTGTTTTCGTTTCTGTCAACCTATATGAAGTTGATGGGATGGGTACACCACTACATTCTTGGTACAATACTGGCAGTATTTAGATGAATAGCTGCATAGTCGACAAGTGCCATCGATCGGTTAGTAACTGGTGCTATCAGTGTGGAGCTTTGCTGGAGTAGTATGGAGTTGAATCAACCTTTAGATTTGTGATTTGAAAGGCTTCTGCTCGAGCTTTAAGCAGAATCTTATTTTTATAATTATGAGTTTCTGTGGAATTATTGTGAATTATTTAGGGGTTTGGCAACGATGTTCAGTGCCTATCATATGAAGGTCTTCGTCTCGCCCCTGTATTGTACAGTGCCCTCTAGAAAGTAGGGTAACCCATGTGACTATGTTGCATGGTGATCTTTGCACATTGTACAATATATAGATGTTTAGATCTTCTTACTGGAATGCAAAAACCTGATTCATGATCTGCTCATGATGTAGTATTGGCCATTGCATTTTCCTATTTGTGCAAAACTTCGCAGAGGTTACCTTGCTTTCTAGAGGGCACTGTACACCTCGTTTGAATGCATCATGGATCACGGCCTATGTCGGCACGAACCCTCAATGTGTCAACGGCGAACAAAGTTGGGAAGCAATGCGTTATCGTCAATTTCATGAAATTGGTGCGATTCTGGGCGTGACATTCGTTTGCTCAGAGCTCTAAAAACGAAGCTGGGTATAGATTTCGTTTCAGGTTGTGGAAGACCGCCTCTTTTAATTTGAGCTGCGTTAACAACAGATTTCACACAAATTATATATTCACCTCATTGCAATTTCTTTGTCTCCCATTCTTCACCTCCAGTGTTCAATATATTGGAAATTCAACCAATTTGTTGGAAGTTCTAAGTAGAAAATTCTACCACTACCTCCCATCCATCAATATGGGGAGTAGGAGAATGGGGGAGTACACAACCATGGCTCCCCTAATGGAATGCTAGACACAGGAATTCATCAGAATAGGCTGAGGGATGCAAGCTTATGGTCAGGACTGCAATTAATCACTGTGTTTGTAACATCCAAATTGAGAGAAGTTCCAACTGATGCGTTGTTTCCGTGAGAGACTCAAAAACACTAAGTACATCAAAGCGGAATTTCTTACTGCAGGCAGATTAAAACAGATTTATAATTACGCATACTCCAGGCGAATGCAAAGGTGTTCTCCCCTGATGTTTTTGAAGACATCGAAACATTCGCAGAGACAAAGATCAGTACGACTCGGTGACCCGACCTAATGGCGTCATGTTTAGTGCGTGAGCAACTTCGAAGCTTGCTTTGGAGTCCAGTGAGCTGCACAGCTTGAGTATTGTGCACTACAAGTTGATTGCCAATGGTTTTCCGGGTTTCCCGCATTCCTTCCAAAGCCCCAAGCGGAACTTATGTGTGGATGGTGGCACCTACCCAGCGAATCCTTCTGCATTAGGTCTGTACTGATATTACAACTGTTGCGAGTTGCAACAACACCCCTGTTGTATAAGAAAAATAGCATTTCTGTAGTTTGTCAAAACTGGATTTTATACTCAAGACCACTTCCAAATTTGAGATGAGAATGTGTGAGGATGACTAGTGACTATCCAAACAGAAGGAAACGTGACATTATCACTCATAACCCTCTCCTCCAACCTGTCAAAGCTTGAAGATCTAAAACTCTTGCAAAGAGTGTGGGAAGGATAGGATTATGCCTGTAAGTTAAACCACCCGCCTTTCCAACCGACCTCATTGCTTCATGTGGCAATGAAAGTGATAGGGAGGATTATGAGGAGTTACTTGGACTAAATTATTGTTAGCTTGCTGATGAACTAACCCAAGTAGCTGAACAAGGAGTGATTGTATAAATCCAGCATTGTGATGTTACGTTAAACCACGTTCAAGGTCCCTGACGCATGAATTCATCCAAAGTTGCAGTTCAATGATCTTAGCCAAGAAGCCCCACTTATGAAGTCTTTGAGCTGGTGAGCATTTTTTTATGTTTTTTTTCTCATTTTTCATGAAGTGCCAAAATGGTGATATAAAATGTTATAGCGGTGCTCCAAATTTCAAGTGCCTACAGTTATAAGGAACTAGGAGTGATACAGATTTTAGGTTGAAATTTGGGCAATTGAAACTGAGCTAATCAGTTATTGAAATTTGCCATTGTTGAAATCCCAAAACCCCAATAGATCTATTGGGGTTTAGGGTTCTCACAAAACTTAAACTTGATGCCACATAATAATAATTAACAGTTTCAGTCGCTTCAGACAATTGGGAACCCTGATACAAAAAACTGTCTGGACATCTATTGATATTTTCTAATGAAAAAATGAAGAAAAAATGATTTGAGGTGTGAACATTTGAACCTGAATCATCCAGAAATTAAACAAATTTTGAAAATCCACAAACCTAATTTAATTATGAAATATTGTTCAATTGTAATGATTTTTGATTTCCAAGTGTATCAAATGAAAAAAAGAACTCCGAAATTTTTTATGAAGTTCAAAATTTTTTATGAAGTCCAAAATTTTTTATGAAGTCCAAAATTTTTTATGAAGTCCAAAATTTTTTATGAAGTTCAAAATTTTTTATGAAGTCCAAAATTTTTTATGAAGTCCAAAATTTTTTATGAAGTTCAAAATTTTTTATGAAGTTCAAATTAGTTTTTTGATTTCAAAAGAATTTTTTTTTCATTTTTTACGTATTTCTATAAATCTTATCCAAAATTCGTTTGAAATCAAAAAACTAATTTGAACTTCGATATGAGGTTCAGTGACTTCAACATTGTTTCAAATGATTGGATGAATGCCGTCATCTTGGACGAATGAAGAGTTGCGTACACGGCAGTCAAGACCCTCTCGAAGGCATCACTGATTCTCCGACCTCGATCCTCTTCAGTCTTCAATTCGCATCCCTATTGTATAAATTCCTAATCCTTCATCAAAATCTGTACTGCACCTTCTTCAATCACGTTGCAATTACAATTCTCTCTCTCCTTTGCTCCTGGTAATGCTCTCATCGCCATCGATTTAGGCTGAATCAAACCTTATCAGGGGCCTTTTCATGCAGTAATTCAGATGCTCCATTTGAATTTGATTGCAACGATTCAATTCATGCACGTTTGCCTTAGTTCTTAATCGATCTAGATCTTGTCTGCTCTGATAATGCTCTCATCGTCTCAGGCCATCAATTTCGGTTGAACCAAATCTTTTCATGTACTTCGAATTCGTAGTGTACAAGTTTCCTTTGTTGAAATCTATTGAAATCTTCCTGGATGTGCTCATCGTGGCCGGCCATCAATTTTGTCTGAACCGAATTGAACCTTGTGATGATGTTCGTAGTCTTAATCTGATGCACAAATTTGATGCACGTTTACTCCTTTGATCGTGTTTTTGCTGGATGAAATGTGCCAGGTCTAAATTTGTAGATCGTAACTAAGCACACATGAGCTCGGAAACACCTTTGAGTACAGCTGCGGCAGGGGATGCTGCTGCAGCTTCTAGCACCGTGAAAAGGACTCGGAGGAGCTCGGACGACTCCGGATCGTGGTTAGACGTCATCCAGAAGGTGTACGAATTAATCCAAGAGGTCATTTTACTCATTAGAAAGTGCCTGGGCATGTCAAGCTCATCAAGCGCCCGCAGCGTCGGCGCCACTTCCAATAAAACCGCGAAAGACTTCCTCACGCAGCTTGCCAACCTCCTTCCGACCAGCACCTTCATGACGTTCCAGATCATTGCGCCACTCGCCACGAACAGTGGACACTGCGGATCCACGGAGAAAATCGTGACCGGGACGTTGCTCGGCGTGTTTGGAGTTATCATCGTGATCTCGAGCTTCACGGACAGCGTGAAGATTTCGAGAACCGGCAAGGTATGGAAATTTCCATTACAATGGCAAAAATTTGTGTAGTACAAATCCTGTCATCGTTAACCTCGTTCGATTGGCGCGACTCCGGCGCAAAAATTGTGACTGAAATCTACACAAGCTCTACAAATTTGGACAGGACAGGTATAGAATAATATTTCAGGCCGCGCGTTCTGAAAGTGCCAAAGTCGTGGAATACTGGCAATTTAGCGAAGTCAGTTAAGGACAGTTTTAATTCTTTAAAGGAAGAATCACTTGTGCATCACATTTCTGGCATTTGGAAAGTTTCCAAATTAAAGCATTGTTACAAGAACGTCGATCAAATTAATACTCCATATCCAAGTTTTTTGAAGAGCGTTTGCTAACTAGTTTTGCGGGGGTTTTGTGTTCTTTTTCAACATCCTGTTTTCTTGAGCTGTACTCTCTCAGATGTAATTGAAAAACGAATGTAATTGAAGAACGATGGAAGAACGATCGTATTGACACTGAAATAGAAATTTTCCGTTCTTCGTAACTATGATTTAATGGATATTGTGTAAGGTGCACTACGGGCTCGTGACGACCAAGGGGCTATGGAGCCCCGCCTTCCAGGGGACGGGCATGCCGGGGGTCGAGGGCGCCTATTACACTGCGGGCGGGAAGAAATACATCCTTCGGGGATTCGATTTTGTGAACGCGGTCATGTCGTTGGCGGCTTTCGCTGCGCTGTCGCTGCTCACGGATCCCGTGACAAGCTGTTACTTCAAGAACTTGAGCACGACGGTGGTGAAGTCGGTGCCGCTTCTTGTAAGTGTGGTGATCTCGTTCCTGCTTACGTTTGCGCCTGCCGCTCGGAATGGCATTGGATTCAGGGTGGACGCGGGCGCTCATGATTCGACTGGTACGACGCATTCGAGTTTGCTGCAAAGTGAGCCAGGGCATTCCCCTGCACATTCCATTGTCGGCGTTCCTTGAGAAGAAATTGAGGAAAGGAATGGTGAGTTATTCTTACTAGTGCTCATCTTACTCAAAATTGATTCTTCCTTGAATGCTGCTGCATTAGAGCTGATCGCCTTTACAATTTGCATTAGCTTTACAATGGCGGAAACATAGTGAATAGCATCTCTCCGATGAGGAGTAAGTTCAAATCTTTTCTTTTGCTGATGATGTCAGCCTGACCGAAGTAGCGTGAAGTTGAATTTTGTACAAAGCTATAACACAATTGTGGTGGATGATGGTGGGGGACTTGGTAAACCAAGTTTTGGCCACCTTTGAATTGAAGGAGAGCCAAGCATGTCACAAAAATGGTTTCCAAAAGTACAAAGATTCTCAAAATCCAACAATGGGGGTTGGATTTTGAGCATCCTTGAAAGGAGGCCAAAACTAGGTTTTTAAGACCCTTTCTATTATCAAGTTTTGATGCTCATTTTTCAATCACGGAATAATGAGCTAAAGGTACCATTGCTTGTAACCTCACAATTGTATTAGCTAGCATAATTCCAATCTCTCTACAACAATAGTTTCTATATGTCATCTTGAAATCTTGCTTCTACTGCATTATTACAATGATTGAATCTTTATCCAATTTCACTGAAAAATAGCCTCAATTTTAAACTTGATTGTGGATTGTATATATATATGAGAGTCAAAAGAATAATGAGGTATGTAGATTATAGAATATTACTCTTGTTATTGGAAGCAAATCACTCAAAGCCTATGTATAAAAATTTCTTTAGATTCAAATTATATCTTTCATAATGTAAAATAAAGCCTTGCTATGAGAAAGAATATTAAAAAAATTCAAAATAGTAGCAAGGGATGTTATTTTTACAATAAACCTTTGCTTTCACAATAAATAAAATAATATAATGTCAATGGTTAATTAAATCTTATTCAATCATGTTCAATCAAGATTCTAAAGAGAAAACCATCATGCTTTAAAAAGGTAAAATTATGGGATTTGGTCATGCTTTCCAAAATCTCATAATTTCCAAGTCAACTAAAATTCCAAGTTAACTTAGCACTTGGGTCTATTTATTTACTTTTAAAAATTAAACAACTTCATGTAAGATATATCATTAATTACATTTTGACATTTGATCAATAGATCTTAATGTAATTTAAAAGACTTACTTGTGCTAACAAAAATTGCAATTGTGTTACCATATTTCTTTATAGGTGTCATTGGAGCTACTTCAAGAAGCAATTGACGATTACAACATTATAGAAAATTTCTATGATTCCATTGTCAATGTATAAGTAGCCATAGCATATTAGGTGAATTATCAAGTCCAATTCTTCATTCCTTATGATACTAGCCAACATAATTGATGGATTTTTTAAATTAAAACCAAACATATTGTATCAAGTTAATTTTTAGATAACAAGTATTTAAGGACGTAGAATAAAGAAACAATTGAACACAAGCAAGTGAATTATAGAATATTCACTGTATACTTATATAGACTTTTAAACTACACTGTATTTATTTTATTCATATTCTTTAGAATTAATATGAATAAATGCAAGTCAATTGTTTGTATTTCACTATTCATTGGAATCAAGCCACAATAATTCAATTTGTCAAACATTAGATCATTTGGATGAGATTTTTCATGTGTTTGACTTAGGAATGTTTGAGGTGTCCAATTTCAATCACAACATGCATGGGTACTTTTTGTCTATTTGATATAGGTGTATGATTTGAAGTTTAAAGTAACAACAAAAGTTTGTCACACCAAGCCAAATCCAATGATTCAAATCATTTTCAAATTTCAATTTGGATCATTGTCACACCTCCCACATATTTGAAAAGCTACAATATGATTGCATATTCTACCTATATGGTGCCATATTTGAACATGATAAAGTTCAAATGTTCAAGTGATAATTATCAATCCAATTGTACATATATTACTATACTTT
Organism: Climacium dendroides; assembly: GCA_950106755.1. Classification (NCBI taxonomy): domain Eukaryota; kingdom Viridiplantae; phylum Streptophyta; class Bryopsida; order Hypnales; family Climaciaceae; genus Climacium; species Climacium dendroides. Next base: position 17,458,210 of record OX467083.1, read on the forward strand.
AACACATAATTTGTAACTTAACTCTACAACCATGAAAGGGTTAAAATTAAAACAATAGATGACAATCTTAATTTCCTTTTAATCATTGAAGTTTGGGTACATATCTCGTATGTTAGATAACAGGGAGTAGACATCCATGGCACCAAATTTCAAGGTATCAAGGCCAATTTATGAGTGAAAATGCAGGCTAAGTCCCTATCGAATTAACGGCAGTCAATGTGTTCGTTTTCTGAAGGTATACTTAATTAATGGAGGAGCGTAACAATGCCGAGCTTCCTCAAGAAATATACCCAGGCTTCGTATCGTCAAAGAGAGCAAGAATCCAAGAATGCTAAAGTCTTCAAATTTCAAGACACATAAAATATGAAAGTAATCAAAACACACTGTAGTTGTGCGCGTTGTACGCATTATGCGCGTCAAACTAAATATTACGTACCGTTCTCTCATACCTCCACATCGTTTCTCATAATCTTTTACAATTAGTACTATGGTGCACCGCACATTCTACTCTGCCCTAACATAGTTAGGTTTGAAACAATGTTCTATTGTGCCAGCTTTGCTAACAGCTAATACTCGGGCTTTCTGGATATTGAGTTGAAGTAACCTACGCATCTGCAAACCCAATGTCATTAAATAGTTAACTATTCCTTGCATCCTCCAAAATTGGGAACTCGTCAAAACTGAATTCCACTTGCAGATTCAATTTGGTTCGAGTAGGAAACCTGAGAATGAAGTACAGCTCCAACTAAAACTCCAATCGCTTCACTAAAGGAGGTTCTCGCCATGCTCACTAGTGGATGACCTATGGTGATGCGATCTATTCCTCAGGCTCGGGCTCAGACTCTTGGTCAGATCCGCTGTCATCTGAAGATGATGACAGATTCCTGTCTCCATCCAAGGTCAGTTCTTGTTTGACATCGGCTTTATCAGGAGATACTTCCATGGCATCATTTCCAGCATCCGCGGCCGTCAATGGATGACTATCTAATGTTTTCAGTTGATATCGCTTGCTAGCTCGCCTTCGGCCATTTTTCTTCTGATTCAGATAAACTGCAAGAACTTCCTTGTCCTTCTCGGAGTATACCATCCACTTCTCTTTGGGGATGCCGTCAACGTATGTCAAGTCTGAAGATACCATAGGACTTCAGGAAAATTGCTACAAGGAGGAAGTAAGTAGTATTCCCTTCAGGTGCGAAAGATTTACGAAACAATTTGTAGGAGACCAATATTAAGCATTTAAGTTTCTAAGATACGTCATGCGGAAATATCACATTAGTTAGAAGGAGCACTTCAGCATCACTAGAGGACAATAGAAGTCCTAATTCCAACATACCTTGAAGGGCTAGAGATGTTCGATCGTTTCCTCCCTTCAGCTTCCAGATTGCACGTGCTCCGCTATCCCACACTACTGCCTCAGTCTTGACTGCATCACATCTTTTGTCACCTGATCCCAGAAAAGCCTCAAGTCAGCAGTTTGCTTCCATCAGCAATATCAAAGGCATGAAACTACTCTGGTTCAGATATTAGGCAATTGCTTCAAGATCTAATGAGTTTCAACTATCTGTTCAACTATGTAATATTACACCTAATAACTTGTCCAAATACGTAAATGTTTTTGGAGTCGCTTTAGCACTTTCCTAAAACTTGCACATGATGAGAAAGATAAATATGACCATAAGGAGAGGGCACAGAAAATGGCACCTTCAGAGGCAGGCTCTTTTGCATTGCTGGGTTCTGCGGTTGAAGCCTTCAATGCATCAGCTCTAAGCTTTGCAATATTTTCAGATTCTTGAACAAAACTTTTAGCGCCTGTCAAAAAACTCTCCTTCTGCTTCTCTTGTTCCAATTTTATCTGCATCAGGAGAAACAACAAGCTATCAGGCAAACTGTTCAGTAGAAATCGACGCAAATTACATGCAGCTGCCAAAACGAGCTGGAAGGAGACAGTCTCAAAGGAATGGCAGATAATTACAGTGAAGACACCAAAAGACCATGCAAATACCTTTTTCTTGGCAGCCTTGGATTTCTCTCTCTCTTCTCTTCTGTGTTCGTCGTACTCAAACATCACCCTATCGATATGCCCCCGTAATACCCTGCGTACACATTAAAGCCGATACATGTTTTCAACGTCAGCTGGAGAAGCAGCGAAAGCGTAAAGCGCGAAATATTTTTGAACCAAAGCATGTAACACAACTTCCAGCATTGATGGAGGCACGTCCATTGTTTTGCGAATCTTATAGAAAAATCACAAAGATGTAGTTGAGCTTCGAATTACATGTTAGTAGGCCTGATCCACTCCTAACAACCCAACTACGTAGAATCTAACGACTGGATCTGATAAACTGTCCTCCTCTGCAAGTACATTATGTGGAATGCCACTGATGGACAATGAAAAAGACATAATAGAATAACATGAAGATGTAGCCCGACTTAGTAGCTCAGGATTAGGATAGGAAAGGATTTTCACGTACGCCGTGCTGAGAACATCGTTGCAAAGCAAATTGAGGAGTTGCAGCTTCTCCTCGACAGCAAGGGATTCATAACCATCAGCTCCACTCTCAAGGGCTGTAGCAAACTTGAGCATGGATTCTTGAAGCGGAGAGAGAGTTGACACACCACTAGAAGGAGATGCCACTGATTCTGGCAGAGGTGGAGATGGTTTCCACGAGCATTCAGCTTCTGCTTCCTTAGCAATACCCTCCTCAACTTCTGTGTCCTTCATCTGTGGAACCTTGAGATGAGAGTGTGCTTTCTTGTACAAATACTTTTTTAAGACTTCAAGCCACGAACTCTTGCACTTGGCACTGACAGAAATACTTTGCCTGCAAGATTTCCAAGTATGAAAACTGAATGTCAATCTGATGAAATAAACATTACATCATAATTAAAAACACAAGTACATGGCGGCACTGAAGTTGCAAGATCGACACATCCTAGTTTTACTAACTAGAAACACCGCTTAGAAAATCTGCATTCCACACTTTTCTACAGGAAAAAACTCATGAGACCAAATTCAAGCTATAGAAGGTCAACAACATGAGCACTTCCATGAGAGCCAGGATAACAACCTAAAGTGGAAGTATAGCAGACTTTGGGCATGAATAAATACACTTACGGTTCATCGCTTTCATAAAGTATCACAGACAGGAGACGCACATGGACTTGCACGATTTGGCACTGGCCACCTTTTTTTAAATTGCATCCTTTGCCAGCTTCGAGCAGTGCTTTCTCTGCCTCTATTTTCTTCATTCCAAGCGGCTGCAAACCATCATACAAATTTATAAGAAATTCATGAGAAAACACACCTAACGTAAGAGGAAGTAAGTCCGATTCACTCATTAGGTAGTCTGCAGTCGCTAAATGCCCTGCAGTGGCCACAGCGGAAAATAAATTCTGCTGAGAATCGTTAAATATACACACTTACCTTGTAGAATGCAGCGCAGAATTCAAGAAATTCCAATGCAGGTCCAACTGCACTCTCCGGTAGCTCTACACCAGCAACTGTCAATAATGGAGTGCCCTCTGGTAGGAAAACCTCTACTTCTTCGGGTTCCTCTTGTACCTCCACCACAACTTTCTTCTGAACATGCGACATTCATTTTGTTCAGTTAAGAGAACAATCTCCAAAGGTGAAATTTATGCTCGAGTTCTTTGAATTATTGACCAAGTACCCGAACGAGATCTGTATCCTGTTCTGACAGCCTACTTCTCGCACCCTCCAGCAATCCCATGTTCCTTTCATTTGTGGGATATGGCAGATACACTAACCTGATACTGGGGAGGAGGAGCCACGGGCTTGATCACTTCGTCAGATTTTGCCAATATTCCATTAGGCACCCAACGTTGCCTTCTTGGCATTCTCATGGGCCCTCGACCAGGTACTGGTCCAGTCGCTGGTGGTGCCACACTAACTGAAGGTTCGCAGGGAGCGGCCATGATTTTGAGGTCCGATGGATATATCGTCAAATGGCCCTGATTCACATGGGAAGATGACAAAGAGGCTACATTAGATCGTGACATATCGACCTCCAAATTGTTCTTGACCCGCTCAGACGCTAATGATCAAATATCTGCTGTAACTAGCCCTATTCGGTTCAAAACTACCTCTGATTGGATGAATTGTAATGTAATACGCGATCACAGAAAAAATCAAAAAAATCTGACGACTGTTTCAACAGCACGACGGTAAGAGAGGGTAAACAGGCAGGTTTAAACTAGCTAATATCTCTTGAATGCCTACAGATTGAACGGGTAGGCTAATTCACATCTGGATGTTGCCCCAAAAGCCCAGCGACTAATTCACATCTGAATTCGTTGCCAGGAGCCTTGAATGTAGGTAGCAATGAATCTGCTGGGACGACCCCTTGCTTCCTCCTGCGTTTGTACATCAACACAAAACTTCCAAGCAGGTGTATGGACCAAGATCTCAAGACCGCATCTTCAATGGCAGCAGAGAAATAGAGATTTGAACAGCTGCTTTCTGAACAGTCATGCCCCGCGGTCTACATAGCAATATTCTAACCAAGAAAATAAGCTCCCGAAGGCCGCTAGAGATTTCAAATTGTACTACAGTTGACACATTTCCACCTGCTGAAATCATCCAAACTACATTGAACGGTGTTTGCTTCTCGGTAACGATAGATTAAGAGAATTTTGTTTCCTCTAACGAGAGAGGCCTGGTTTTTTCTTCGCGCCATAGGGCGAAAAATACATCACTTCTGCATAGAAAACAACGTGCGTGCCAAAACCGTTAATCCGTTAATTCAAGCTATTCCTGAAAAAATGGCTGAAGAACAGCCTTGGTGATAGAAGTGGCTCGTCCATACGAAATATGACGGACCATCCTCGTCTCAAAAGCGCAATCGGTTCGGGTTGCAAAGAGTCAAAAGGAACGGCACATAACGCGAAAAATAAAAGTTCTCTACCCAGCGGAGCACACACGTTCAATAATTCCATGCAGCTTCGTAGCAAGAGACAAGAATACTCCCCTAGAAATTGAAACTTAGTCTGGCACTAATTATTGTATCACACGTGGGAGTTTTCACTAAAAGGCGATTCACGGCAACAGAAGCGAGAGAGAGACTAAACAGTCGGTTCAACCAAAAGACACAGCAGTGTACAAGAGGTGTTTCACTCCGTCCAAGAACTCAACCGCCAGCCGCATGAAGTTCAGAGGCTCAACGTGGAGCGGACATGTGAAACGACAGAGAGAACACTCCATCTGGCCTGTAACATAAAAATTCCTACAATTCAAAAGAATCTTGAAACCAATTATCATTTGGTCGACAAATAACGCCGTTGGACACATGCCACACGGTCAGAGACCATCGGATCGGGAGAATGAACTCAAAGGGCAACCTCTTAGCGCAATGTCAACATAATTGACCTACAACCAACCCCTGGAGAGTTTCTATAATTTTAACAGCCCTTCATTCCACTCAGTTCATCAACCTCAAGGAACTTCCAAGATAGTGCCTATAAACCACGACTAATCCACGCCCCGCAATTGCCTCGAAAAGCAAGCGCCATTGTGTTCCTAAGCTGAGCTTAATCCCGCAATTGCCTCGTAGACGAACGCATTCGCAGAAAAACTGCGCATCTCGGCTACTCCTTCATTACGCGACAATGACAGATTCGGGTTCTCCATTTTCGAGTGCGACAACAATCAGAGCGTTGACTAACGTTGTAAGTGACTTACAGTTAAGAATTGAGTGTTTAAAAACAGAATCGGAAAATACGCATTGCAAGACAGTGGAAAACGCGTTAAATTTTTGGTGAGAAAGAGAACATTTTCGTGTTCCGGTCGCTTCCTTCGGTTCCTTTGGAACACAGCATCACTGCACACTCGTCGCCAAACTACAACGGCTCCTACAAATACTCAAAACCATCCACCACGATTCAAAGCAAGGATCAAGATCAACTCCAAAACAAGATTAATCCAAATCCCGCATTACCTTCAAAGGCAAGCGCCGCGTGCTGTATTCTTATCTTGAACTTAATCCCGGAATTGCCTTAGAAATGAACGCATTCACAGGAAAATCGACACCGTCTGTGCGCCCTCGTTGAGAATCCAGAGCATGTGTTGATCGACGCAGGTATTGTTGTCAGGGATCATCTCCGCTGCAAATGATGATGCTCTTCTTCCACATTTGGAGCGGAGGTGGTCACATTGATGGTCAATGAATCAGTTCATGCCACCAGGAACTAGCAGTTGAGAGGAGAGGTCCCCCCCCTCGAAGTCCCCGCCCTAGGGTTTGTTCAAAAGGCGAGATAGAAGGGCGGGAATTTGAATTTGGATGACAATGGACTGCCGCCAGTTTCGTTTCTATAGCTCGTCGGCCTCCCGCGCTTTCAAGTTGTGGAGGTCCGAGTCTGTCAAGGGGACGGAGTCTGTCCGTCGCCTCACTCAAACTCATCATCCATCCATTGACGTGGTATCTGTATCCTGAGTGGAGTTCCTGTCACCCACCAAGTTTTGGGTATGGTAGGAGGCTGTTAAAGCGATCCTTTAAAGACTGTGGGGACAAGCAGAAGACAACGCAACATCGCAACAATTCGTATAATTTTCAGAAGACAATGCAACAATTCGTATAATTTTCAGAAGACAATGCAACAATTCGTATAATTTTCAGAAGACAACGCAACAATTCGTATAATTTTCAGAACACTTGTGAATTTTCAGAAGACAACGCAACAATTCGTATAATTTTCAGAACACTTGTGAATTACTGACAAATTTGTGAAGGAAAATGTCATAGGCAAGCTTAGGCAAGCTATTCTGGATCGTAGGGTCACAAATTTGTCATAGGCAAGCTATTCTGGATCGTAGGGTTCTAAGAAGATGAACATTAGAAGTTTACTAATGTTTAAAAATAGGGAAGGCATGTCCCAATAATTTTCAGAACACTTGTGAATTACTGACAAATTTGTGAAGGAAAATGTCATAGGCAAGCTATTTTGGATCGTAGGGTCACAAATTTGTCATAGGCAAGCTATTCTGGATCATAGGGTTCTAAGAAGATGAACATTAGAAGTTTACTAATGTTTAAAAATAGGGAAGGCATGTCCCAAGAATCTGTTCAAGAATCTGTTCAGCAATCACGCAAAAAGAGAGAAAGGTGTTTGAAAATGCGACCCTTACACAGCTGGAGCAGACCCTAGGCAAGGATATTAGGCAAGGATATTACAAGCACTGGATGGAAGCCTACAACAATACTCTGCAGTTCATAAATGCATCCAAAAATTCACTATGTCATAAATAGGCATAGTCTATTTCTAATTTAACCCATTTCTGCACCAGAAAGTAATCACTCTATATCCTAAAGTCGCACCAGAAAGTAATCACTCTATATCCTAAAGTCGCTCTAGTTGCATGCATTATCATTTTTGGGTGCACGTTGTATTCATTTTACAAACAGTAACTGTCAATTTCAGAGTTATTTATAGGGACGCTTCCAAGAAACGGGTTGCAATTACAGCCCCCTACCTTAGTCATGCTTAGGGCCACTTCACACTATGTCAAGAGGCCATGAGATTGAGTGAGCAATAAATAGGCAATAAATAATAGCAAGTGAAGCTGAGATTGAGTGGCCAAATAAATGAGCAATAAATAGGCAATAAATAATAGCAAGTAAAGCATTTGGTCGACCAAGGTGTGAAGCCTCCAAAGGCCAAGTCCAAAGTCTGACCCTTAACAATGAACTTCCATAACCTCTCAACTTGAACAGCCTCTCAATCATTGTTTAGGTCTCCATTTCTAGCTACCCCAAATTTCCTTTGAGGGTGATGGCCTTTATACTTGTGTCTTCTAGTGTAAAGGGTCAAGACATTCAATCTTTGATTTTTTGAAATTTGATTGGTGGAAATCCACAACCTCTCAACCTTTGGTTGTAGTGTAAAGTGGCCCTTACACTTCATGCCAACTTGGTCAACTTCGACTATAGCTTTTATGGAAGACATGGAGGATAATGAAAAGTGTGAGAAGAAAGAAAAGAGCTTTAACCCCTAAGGGACCAAACGACATTTTTTGGCAATATAGCGATTTTGGATAGCTCACTACAAACAGAATTTTCATTTTTTTTCATTGAAATTTTCACACAATATGTGCCTATGGAGTGGCTTTAAGGCCCAATAATTTTCATAACTTTTGACTGCATGGTTAAAAAGTTATTGCATGATATGTAGTTCTCTTTGTTCAATGGGTAGTCTGGGCAGAAAAAATGTCTTTAAAAATCACTTTTTAAAAAAATAAAAATTTGAAATTGTTTTTTTAGATTTATTTATACATGGATATTTTTTAATCATTCTATTTTGATTAATGAGATGAAAGTTATGAGGAGTTTTAGTTGTGGGTAGTTTGAAAGAAGATATGGAATCTATACTCTAAAATAAACTTCGAAGTCCTTTATTTAACTCAATTTTCAATACTTTTGGAAAAAAATAAAAACAATAGGTGTAAATTGTTTATTACAACATTGCAACCATTGGGATTGACATTTTTCAATTCCACAAAAAAAATTGTTAACAATTTTGTATTTTGAATCATTGTCTACTTACTACTTTTTTCCTATATGTTGTACAATTCCAAATGATTTGAAAATTTTCAAGCATGTATTACAAATGTAACCTTGTGAAGTGTAGTTGCCCGATTTTTCGCAAAGACTAAGAAAAGATATTTGTTGCTTCAAATGCTAATATCTTGCAATCTACATAGTGAAAAATTTTAAAATTTTTTCCTCATCTTTTCAAATTGAAGTACTATAAGATCCTATGGTTAGATGTGTCCAAAAATGTTTTTATGTTGTACTAGAGATAGAAATTGTGGAGCAATTTTGGTGAAAACATAGTCAAAAACCTTTAGGGGTTAACAAGAATTTTAAGGATTTGTGCAGAGCATTGCATCTTAAGTGTACCACCACAACTCACAAGCCAACAAGTGCTTTGCCACTTCTTCATGCCATGTTCCAATTTTGTGAAACTAGTGGCGATGTTGTAAATAGGGGTAGTCTCATCTTTTCAAAAAACAAAATTTCTATAAAGAATGAGAAGTTTTGGAAAGAAAGGAGGAACCTATTAGGAGCTAGAAACCATAAAGAATGTAAGACCCTTTCCCCTTTTTTTTGAGAGATAGAAAATGAGCATGGAGAATGGACAATGAGATTTACCAACACAAATGATGTAGCTTTCCAATGCATAAAACTTGCAAATACTAAATTTGGAATGCAGAGCATGATATTAATGCACATGAAAAATGGACAATAAGATTTACCAATACAAATGACAAAGCTCTCCAATGTGTAAAACTCATAGACACTAAACTTGGAATGTAAAGCACGACATTCATAGACACTAAACTTGGGATGCAAAGTACGACATTAATGCACAAATGCAGTATGACATACAGAACACATAGATAGCGTATATGATAATATATATGACGAGATGCAAAAGTACCTAAGTACGCAAAAGTACCTAAGTACAGCAAATAGGATAGGATAAAAGCCAAGAGATAAATGACCATTCTCAATCTTTAGAAAATAAAACCTCCACAAGCTACAAAAAGCCAATAAGAGAGTACCACACCCCTATTCTTTAAAGATTGGAACCTCTACAAGCTACAAAGAGCCAATGAGAGAGTACCACATCTCTATTCTTTGAAGATTGAGAATGAGATAAAGAAGTTGTAACTATCCCTATTATATAAATATTTTATATATTTTTAAAAAAATTCATAGATTTTTGAAGATTTTTGGTATAAAATATAAAAAATCTAAAAACATAGAGTCATATTTTAGTAAACAATATTTCATTCAATAAAAATTTTAAGTTCATGTAATTCTTACTACAAAATTCCAAAATGAATTCTCAATCCACTTGTAATACAACATGGTCAAATTTTGTTGAAAATCTCTAATGAGTTGTGGCAATTTTTGAACATTTACAAAACATATTTTGTTGAAAATCTCTAATTCCTCAATGAGTTGTGCCAATTTTTGAACATTTATAAAACATTTTGAGAGCCACTACACATTCTACAAATCCAAGTAAAATCAATGGAAATGCCACATTCTAACTTCCAAACGTTTTACACTAATTTCCATCCTAACAATCACTTCTGATAATAATAAGTTTGTAAGGCAATTCTAATTTCCATTATACCAAAAGGTGTTGTAAAATCTAACACATGTCAATTGACAAGATTAGTATATTTCTTGCTATTGAATTATGATTTGTATCACATAGTCATAGAGTTTCAAGTTTTAACGTTTTAACCATTAGTTAAAACACATGTAATAGCACCCTTCATATCGTTGTTGGAGACTTGGAGGCATTGAAGGTACTGGTACTGACTCTTTGACGGAGGTGAAGAGGTGCTCAGATTTTCGGTTACCCAGTGCATAGCTGACACATGCGAGCGAGCACAGAATGAAACTTTCTGGAGGGGAGCAAGAATGTCGGAGTGACGACGTTTCGTGCCGAAATGATGAATGCTTGCAATTGATAAAATACAAATGTAGATAGTCATGTTACAACCATGAATTTCTGCTCGACCGGCAGAAATGAGGAGAATTCAATCACCGAGGAAGCAAGAATGGCAGATTGGCAATGCTGTACACGAAGACGCCGAGTGTGGCAGCGCAGTGCTGTAGTTGCTTTGGCGAGAGCTTGTCAATTGTGTCCGCCGCGGTGTGGTGGTACCTGTCCAGGCACACAATATCGATTAGTCTCTCAACACAACTCTACCATCAAGTGGAGAGGTACCGTAAATCTTCAACAGAAACGACAATTGAAGTAGAAAATCTGGCTCATGACAAGTCGGAACCTCCGAAATCACGCTGTCGAGGACTACTCTTCGCTTGCTCGACAGTTGCAGCATCCGCCTTAGAAGAATGATAAATGGAATAGCAGACAAATTGCAATGAATCAAAGAATTTATCAATGCAATAAGCAGACAGAATGCAAGAATTGATTAAAACAAGCTAGAGGAATTAGACTTAAACGATCTGACTCATGGCAAGTCGAAATCTGCGAGATCAGCCTATCCAAGACTAAGCTTGGATAGCTCTTCAAACCCTGCCTTCGACAAAATGATAAATACAATAATCACACAGCATGCAAACAAGAGAGAATTAGACTAGCACGATTAGTAGGGAATTACAGGAAAGAGATGGAGCGATACCAGAAGTAGGCGCTTCGGAGGAAATCGTCCTCATTGAAAGGTGGATATGGCGGACGACTAAAGGGGACGCAGGGGTTGTTCGATTCGTTCCCCTGTCGCGGATCCAACACGTTCAAGCTTCCGGAAGGTACACCATGTGCATTCAAGTACGACACATCCTCTCCCACTCCCACACCCGAGACATTTCCCGATCCTAATCCCTTCAGCAACTGCTCTCCAATCGTCTCCAAAATCTTTCTCGCTTCATCGGATCCCGCAAAGGAGATCCCATTCGGAGTGAACGTCCCTGCATCAGATTCTAGAGCGATGCTATGCTTCTCAAGCTCTTCGCTATGATCATTAGCATACGCTTGTCCCCCTCGCGCCCCGTTCTCCTCGTTCGTCCAAAGCACAGCACGAATAGTTCTGTCTGGGTGAAGACCTAAAGATTTTATCAACCTCACCGCTTCCCATGCAACAAAGGCACCCCCTCCATCGTCCATGGCGCCGTCGGCAATGTCCCAGCTATCAGTATGCCCTCCCAGGACGACAAACTCGTCAGGGTGCTTGGAGCCTTGAATCTCGAGAATGAGGTTTCGAGATGGCACGTCGGGGAGTGTGCGCGCTTCCAGGTAGAGCTCAATTTCCATACTCTGGCCACGTGCTTGCATACGCGCAAACATTTGCGCATCTTCTAATGTTATAGACACAGCGGGAATACTGGAAGCTTGAGTGGAGCCCGTGTGCGGGGTTTGAGTGCCGAACGGCGTCACGGACCTTATCAAAGCAGCAATGGCGCCGTAAGACTCCGCACGAGAAGCTCCAAGGATGCGGTATTGCACTGTTTCGCTGTAAGATACAAACTCCTGGTTGTACACAACGATTTTGCCTGTGATGTTGTCTTTCTGGTTTTCGAGGTCATCGAATGAAGAGACGACGACGACGCTTCCACGGAGAGTGGTGCCGTTGGTGCCTACGCTGCCGCCGAGAGATAGAATGCGCATGCTCTTGCGGCGAGGGGCGAGGAGATTGGCGTACTCGCTTCCCCTCACCCATCGCGGAACCATCACAGGCTCAGTCCGGACGTTGATACCATCCTCCTGCTCCGCCGTTGCCTTGATCCAGTCAATGGCGTGCTCGAGCTCGGGTGTGCCACTGAAGCGGGGACCGATGGTGTCGGTCATGTACGCCAATCGCTCGTACACAATTGGGGTTTCCAATGCAGCTCGTATGATTTCACCTGCTTCCTCCTTCGCAAGTAGACTCGATTCCAAAATTGAGGAGGAGCCAATTGTGAGCATTGGTACACCACCGTGATGCAAACACAGAACCAGCAGAAACGTCCTTAACAACAGGCCCATCATCGTGTTCACCACTCCACACATTGCAACGACTAGTCGTCAAATCCAATCAACGAAACTTATTAACCCTAAAATCCGGAGCAGAAGGGCTTTTCCAGAAAGAAGAAAGCAATGGATTCGGCTGGTGATTCTTTCAACACGGAACGATGCTCCACCTCCTTCTCAAATTCATGAAAGAGAAAACACCAAGAAGGATTCTCATTAGAAACAAATCCGCTGAAGGAGATTAATCCCAAAATCCGAAACAGAGGAGCAGCACTTGAGGAAGCTGATGGTACTTTCAATGAGGAAATGACGATTCAGCTCCTTCCCGAATTTGTGAAGAAAAAACACAGAGAATTGTTCCCATTGGAATTAAAGCTTCGGCGAAACTCTCCCGATCACTCCATGCGGTGCCTTCAAAAATGAAAAGACTCGCCCGCATCGATGGACATGACTTTCGTCAGTGCAGCACACACACCTCTGTCTTTCACACCTCTGTCTTTACAAGCTCTGTTCCTTCGGTGCTTGAAACTCACAATTCAGACTAACCCACGATGCTGTGCAATTGCCACCACCAATTTCGATCGCAGAAAGAGTTAGCATTGGTTCAGCGACTTAGAAAGTTCTCGGATTGCATGGCACAAAGCTGATGCAAGAGGCAGATTGTGGCAGTGTGGCAGTGTGGCAGGAGGTCCATCAAGGAGAAGGTCCATAAAGCGCTCAGACTCTAGAAGCGTCCACTCCATGAAATGTACACATTTTGTGCATTTGGCTTGCTTATTGCAACAGCAATGTACGTATTTTGTACATTTTAGGAGGTGAACGCTTTTAGTGGCCACTGCGTTTCAACTTCAAAAACTCATTACTAATTTCACATAGGTTCAATAAATATGAAATGACATGGGTTAAGTGCCAATTCAGTTTATCTTTCAAGGAAAATTTACTGAAAAATATTTCAAGAAGTCTAACCTCTCCAAATTAATTTTTATTTCTTAATGGGCGCTTTGTGGAACTCCTACCTCGTAGAGAATGATTGAAGATGCATCAAAGAAATAAATGGAGAAGGTAGGATTAGATCTTCCATTGGTTAGCAATAGAGTTGGATTGATTGTCACAACCAACATTAGGAATTATAAGGACATAGCTTGCTTGGATTGGCTTTGAACAACCATATTATAAAATGTGGTTATGGATTTTTTTATAAGATTTATAGATATGATGGATAAACAATATTTTTGACTAATGGTCTTTAAACAATTCATAAATGATAACATGAGATCAATGTTTTAGATTGAAATAATAATTTATTGGGGAGGTGCTTCAAAAGATTTGATTTCTGCGGGAGGGTTGAATGTAATTTTGGTGTAAAGAAGATTTAAGAGAGTTGTCTCAAGATTTATTTTGGGGTGATTTATAATTTGGAGTGTTCTATTTTCAAAAAAAAATTCTACAAAGGAAAGGGGGACTAATGCAATCAGTACGAGCACCAATTGATGTACATTCTTAGGCTATTGGAAAAATTAGCACTAAAACACCAAAATTGTTTGAAGTGTATGGTCAATGTTATATTGTGACAGTGCTTGCCACTTTTGATGAGATAGTGACAAACCTTTATATATAAAAGTATTCACTTGAATTCATGAATATGAATATGCTTGTGAAATAATTGAGTTTCTCCTTGTATTATTTTTTTGGTAAAGTAATGAGATTGCAATTGATGTGGGATAGTACATACCTATATATAATATTATAACTATATATATTCTGCATACAATATCCATATCAAATTTTTTTGGTTTTTGGTTTGGAGGGTAGGCTAGGCAATTCAAATGTTTTCTTTGTATTTTTGCCACTATATTTTTCTATTGACTTGAATCAACGGCGTTGGGAAGGGGGGGTCCTATTCAAATCAAACAACTAAAGGTTTTTTTAGTCAAAGGTTGTAAAAGTAGAACTTGCCTGCCACTTTCAATTGAGAGGGATAGTCAAGGAAGGTCATGTAACATGACCCTTCTTTTGACTTATTTTGCCACATGTCACATGGCCAGAATTCCATCCAAGTTACTTTTAGAGTGAGTCTTAAATTTCTGAATTTTGACATCCTTATCAAGTTGGCAAAAGTAATCGGTCATGAGTCTGGTCATGAGTCTGCTGAGTTTGGTCTTTAACAAACCTAACTAACCTTCACAGGAAGCTCTTGAATCATTTCGTCACATTTTGTTTCTTGTCACATTTTGCTTTCTGCCTACAGAGCATTACATCCGATTGTAGCTGTTTCTATCCGATTTATCGTGGTTGTCTTGAAGAGAGTTGAATGTCATCAGCAGGCACCAGGCAGCCACTTCAGAGCAAACTTCGATGCTGTGCGAATGGGAAATGAATTTCCTATTTTTTCAGTGTCAAAATTGCCTTTGGAGAGTTTCATGATGCTTTTTATTTCTATGTGAGTAAAGAGAAACTACATTTTAAGAATATCTTTGTTTTGTTGTTAAATTAAAAGCCACAAAAAGTTCAAGTTCAATGTTAAAATAAATTTTTGGAAGTTGGAAACTTGCCTATCTTACTTTCACACACGTCTCCCCGTGAATTTTGACAGTCAATAATTCCAATTCTCCTCGTACAACCATTGCACATTTCCATGTAGAATTTGTCTTTTATGCGAGGTTTGCAAGGTTTCAGCAATTCTAATGTGCATGGAAGTCCGCCCTTATGTATACGAGAACTGCAATGAAGAGTGACTCTGTTCTTTGTTCGTCTCAGTTTCTGGTCTGAGATTGATATGTTTTTTCTTTTGGTTTTATTCTGCTGATGTTTTTTCCCTTGCATTCGGCAATTTTTGAGTTTATGATAGGGCCTAGATCGGATGCTCGTCGAGGTTTCTCTTCACTGTCTGGTAATTTGTTATAGATTTTTTTTGGGTGCATTTTTTGTCTCCAGTAAATGGTAATGCGGCAAATTGTGTTTTGAGAATTGCTCTCAACTGAAGGAGTTGGAGTTGGCTTTTTATGGACACTCCTTTTTAATCGAGCATTTGTCTTTGGATATACCTCATGGCGTAATAGTTGTTACCCCTTTTGCTTTGCGCTGAAGTTATGGTGCTCCAGAACGTTGGTTGATCTCTATTCCATTATTTCTCTTCATCTTAATTAGGATTTGTTGTTTATTTCAATTGTTTCATTTGTCGTGTGGCACAATGCAGTGAGGCAATGTCAGAATGTGGTCAGATGTGTCTGACTACTTGACCTAAAAGTTGTAGCAATGATTAGTTGCCAATCTCTCATTTGAATTCGTGTTTCCCGACACTAACCTGGGTCTTCTCATACAGTTTCGTCGCCGTGATACGAACACTCGACATTTGTTAAGCTATGGACAATCGAAGGTTTGATTGGAATTCCGTCAGATTGCAGCTTCCCAAGCCTGAAAATCAGCTGCCCAGGGAGGAAGGTCAACTTAAAGCCGACGACGAAGACCACCAACCCCTTCTTCGTTCAAGGCAACCTAATGCCAGTGCTCTAAAAAACTCCAAGGTTTGTATCGGTTGGGCTTGCATTTGTTTCGGTGAATTCCAAGGCATGCAGAGCAATTATCTAATGCATCAATAATAGAATGTCTAATAGAGCAGGATTTTTAGTGAAATTGGACTGCTTTCGAAAGAATGAACGTCGTAAAGAACATCCGCTCCCTGATTCATGGAGAGGTTCTTCCTATGTATGTCTCCTTTGGTTCATGCGACATGCATTTTGTTTTTTGTTCTTATCGAAGGGAATGCAAACAGACGACAGGAGGGAACACACGGAACGAATTACGTGTCCCAAGACTAGCTATCCCTCAAAAGAAAAGAACTCGCTCCTTATCAGGTATCAGACAGCACTTTTTGTCAGATCATTTTTCAGTTTCAATTGCAGTCGGACTGTGCTGGATCGGGTTGAGAAGAGAATGAATCTTACATAACCGCTAGAGGACTAAAATGTTTTGAAATTTGAAAATTTAATTCAGCATATTGCCATATTATACTATATATCTGCAGAATGAGTGAAGGACATTGCATTGGTCAAATAATTAGTTAGCTTCAACATAAAGAAACCTCACTAAGTGACCTACTGAAAATTGCTCAAAAAAAGGCAAGTTGGGCCTAGACTTGATCCAATTTAGGGGTGATAAGGCCAGTTGACACGGAAATTGTTGCAAAGTCCAGATTCTCTTAAAACCTGTTGGTCAGAGAAAGATTTTCCCTGGTTCTGCCTTGAATCAGCTTTGTGCAATTACATTGTTGCTTTGTCAGTTTTTAAACATCTTTGCAGTACAAACTGAATAACTGATTTTCTTGGGCAGGGTTGGTGGCAAGTAACGACTTCTTCATTCCTGGTCCCCTCACTACTACTCATACAAGCGTATACCCGCCAGCTCCGTCATGCACCGGAAGGTGCTTTAATCAAACCGCTCTCTGTTACTACTGACATTGTTAACCCTTAGAAGACTAAGAGGCACGAATTGGTCCTCATGCTTTCTTTTTAGCAGTTTTGGGTATAGGTCAAATGGGGAGGTTTTTTACGTCCAATTGTATACTTTGATCGACGAACACATTCAATCTTCTTCACTGATTATTTTGATAGAAGCGTTGGCGTCATCTAATTTACAATTTTCACAGAATGATCGATCGAAATGGTCATTTTCATTTATGAATCTTCGCTGCTGTGATGGTTAGGGACACAACAATCGTGCCACAGACTCCCAGGACTCCGAGGACTGCCATGACTTCCAGAGTATTCTCTTTTACTCCCAGAACTCCCAGAACGCCCCGAACTTCTCTCATGACTCCTAGAACGCCCAGAACTCCTAGGAAGGAAGTACTTGCAGACAGCTTGCGAGGACAATTCACACCTCGAAATTCTTCCAAGGTGTGCACTTTTGACCATTAGTTGATGCTTTCCCTTGTAATTGATGTGCTATGAATTTCAAACTTCTTCAATTTTGTTAACCCCTAAAGGTCTGGTAGATGGGCTATAATGTATGAATTTGAAAACAAAAATTGGATGCTTGCCACATCTGTCAATTTGAAATATCACAAAATACATGTTTTCACTATTAATGATTTAATTTTAGTGTGATGGGCTAAAGTTTTGAGGTATAATAACATGGTATATTAAGTTCACTAGATCCTTTGTTTAGTACGTTCTAAGCCTCCAAGTTTCTATGTATAGGATTTTTTTTTACAAAGAAGTAATTTAGATATATGCGTGCATTTTGATTTTTCAATATGGAGAATGCATTTAGAGAAGTCCCTAATTGTGTAAATCCCAAACTAGCTTATTCTATTTCAGAAGCTGTCATATGGATTTCTCTAGATTTTGCTAAATGGATAATCTAATGTTCATCCAATGATGATGGATTAAGAAACCGATTGCAGACCTTTTTTCCTGTTTATATGAAGTGTTCACCCGTATTGAAGTACCTTCTGGCATTGACACTTGGCAGGGTGGATTTGATTTTGGTAAGAAAGGAAGTTGGTCGGGTGGATTTCTGGGCAGAGCCATCAGAGGAAGGGATTGGTTTCAGAGGCCTGCTTCTTACCAAAGTGTCTCAGATACCTCAAGTTGTGGAGATGCCACTGTTAAGTACTGTAACATTCATTCTTTCCAGGCTACACTGTTCATTCTTTTAGTGTCATCTATTATTTGATGTGCCCTAAGTTAGTGTGCTGGTTTTAACATTGGGATCACCACTGATCCTTGAAAGAGCAGAATGAGAAGTTTTTGAGCGAATGGCGAGGCAATGAACAAGTGGCCAGTCAAGTTGCTAAATGGTGTCCCAATGTTATCCTTCTAGAGATGCAATTATTACTTGGTGTTTGAAACAGCATTAAACTTACAAAGTAGTGTACCATATACAAATTAAAATAAATAGTATAGCATACAAGTCGTGCAGATTTATTTGCAATGCAAGGATAAATTGAATGCCAAAGAGTCCCTGAAATGAGTGAACATCAAGATTATAAGCAAACGGGAAAATGCTTGATTTATTTGTGCAGGACTTGGAAAAGAAATTGCAAGAGCAAGGGTTAACTCCTGTGTATTGTCCAGAACCACGGTGTGATAACAGACTGCGGTTTGGGAATTTGGCAAGTATGATTGCAGATCTTCGAGTGTTTCTTACACGTCCTGTCCCAGAAGACTTTGGACCCATTGAATGCCACATTCGCCGCCAAGTCCACGCCAAGTGGCTGACTCCAAGGTAATTCCAAATATCCTTGATGAGCACTTGTAATGTAAGAGGCACCCTAAACCCTAAAATTCTTGACTATAAGGATATCAACAGACAAAGGGTATCAATACCAGTTTGCATACTATAAGGTATTCGCAGCACATCTTCCTTGAGCACATACCACTCTTGAAAAGCCTATTCCATTTTTGTCCAGTTCAAGAATATCCTTCTAGTTTGTGAGTCACTATCCAATATTGGTACGGAGTACATGTCATCCACTAGAATCTTGAATTCAACCCAATTGGTCACGTTAGCCGTATATCCAATCTTTGAAATGCACTAACCTATGAATGCTGCAAACAACAGCTACAGGTTGTATCTCACAGAGGGTGATCGTTTTCTGCTGGCTTCAAAGAAACAAAAGAAGACCAAGACCAACTATACTATTTCTCTTGACGAGAATGACATTTCCAAACAGTCAGGAAACTATTTTGGTAAGGTGGGTGTCTCCTCTTCATTGGCTTTTCCGATGACTACACTAAGAAATATTTTGAAGACTGAATTGAAGATTATATGTAAGAGTGATATGAGAATCAGGTGTTTCTGTTTTGGATATTAACATTTGTGATTACTTGCTTGTTCATTTAGCCATTAGTAGTACTGGACACCCTCAATTATATTCTAGGAAATGTTTGGCCCTGCAGCTGTGCTCCAATTTTGTTGGCTCTGAGTACTGGTTTTATGATAAAGGAGCTCCTCCACTGCAGGCTGTAGGTGCTTGTGGGTAAGCCTACTGTACGTGTTAACTCAAGATGCTTCTAACGCAGCAGCCTAAAGTAAAATCTCCACTGAATCACTGCCATAACGGAGTCATAAAACATTCAAGTTCTATATTTAGTGAGGGATACGTGTTGGATGATAACGGCATACCCTTGGTTCCTAGAGACCACTGGTTTTATTGGTTTTACTTTTAGAGATTATCTTCTATGTGTCCTATCAACCAGGTCACTTTGCTTATATTAACTTCTCATGAGAACCAGTCTGCTCGTAGACTACTGATTCTGACTCGTAGGAGGTGGGGTGGGGGGGTAACGTCATTCTAAGAAATGTCATGGACTTTGAAAGGAAATGTTAATTTGATTGAAAAAATTTGCTGTGTGCGGTCGACATTTGAAAATGCATCAATCCGAATTTTGGTTTGTGCCTGCTTGATGCTTAGTCAGGTTTGTCGGAAAATGGAGAACCAGTAATAAAACCTAATTGATGTGTATGGCAGAACTACCCGGCTTCCAACTGCAAAAAACAGGGTGGAGATGGGTGCAGTCAGGTTTCATGTCAACGTGCTTGGGATTGCAGGACCTCGCAGAATGACTGCCATCATTCCGTCTTTGCAGGAGGATGGCAAGCCTCATGTGTTTCCACCAGCTGCTGATGGCGGACCAGTTATTTTGGATGACTACAAATGTGGGCAGCACCGCGATAAGATGATCATCATGCATAACAAACAACCCCGTTTCAATAAACAGGTACCCTACTCCATGACTGGTTTCAACACATGGGTGTTAAGATGAATTCTTTTTTAGTCAGCACTCCAATTTATTTATTTTGGAATTTCCAAAATATGATCCATTTGAATAATGTTTCATCCATTTTAAAAAGAATTCTTTCATTTGTGCAAGTTTTCATCCACTTTTATTACTGAAACCTGTTTTTCACTTTGAAACAATCATAATTTATAATTTCTGAAAAAAATTTAAACTAAAGTTTTTGGTTTTGATTCTGTAGAATTGAAAAAATTTGAGAAGAAAGAGGTGAAAGTGACCCTCTAACCTGAGGGAAAGATGCAACCCATGACAGTTTTGGGTCACTCTGAAACAATAGAGCAAGATCCCAGTTTGTCAAGAATAGTCTTACAAGCATTCATTTTTTGCTCATATTAACTTGTGTGGTTTTCATGGATGGGCAGCTTGCAGCTCATTGTCTCAATTTCAATGGCCGCGTGACAAAACCATCGGTCAGAAACTTTCAGGTAAGGATCAATTCTTGTGGATTGAAAATGATAGCAGAATGTATTTGACAGTCAAATTGGACTGGGTAATATGAGAGGAGAGCCTTTGTTATGAGAAATAACAAGTTGAGTCCCAAGAAAGGTGAGGGGTGTTATTTTCCAAGACTGTATTTTCACATTCTTGGATGGAACCTCAATGGTTGGATCCTGTTTAATCAAGCTAAATCAAAGTCTAACCTGAAGGATACCATAACCTCAATGGAGACCATTTTAGGACAAATGGAAGTCTCTGATTGCATGAAGAGAGGTATATTATTTTCCAAAGCAGAGCCTTGTTACTCCCATGACATGTTATTTCTCATAATAAGGCTTTGCTTTCACATTACCTAGTCCATAATCCTTAAGGACAATGTTATGCATGCTCACCATATCCAATGCTTGGCTTCCTCCTCTACAGAAAAGGGTTGCCATCTGAACCAAGCATAAATTTGTTCAGATGTTGTTTCATGCTCCTCAAGACCTCCACTTTCCATGTATTATTGTGGCAATTCTTGTATTCTATGTGTATCTTCCCCTAGTTCAAGAATATCACTTGTTATTCTTCATCTATGCAGTTGGTTGCAGACTCCGACCAAGACACTGTAATCCTTCAGTTTGGTAAGGTGCGGAATGCTATTCGTCTGGTGTAAGAGATTCCTGGATATGACATGCTCTACTACTATCAGATTCTGATATCACTTTGGAGACTTAACCTATGACCTTACTCCCATAACCCCTCTAAGCCTCATTCTATGGCTTAGATCTAACTTGAAGTAGAGAATTGGCTATCTTGACTGAGTACTTTTGATTATGATACCAAGACATTCTACATAAGAGCATTATTGGACTTCATGCCAAAACATTCTACTCATGGCTTTGTTGTCTGATTTTGGAGTTTCAGATTGGAAGAAATCTCTTTACAATGGACTATCAACACCCAATGTCAGCCTTACAAGTACGTATCACAAACTTCCAACCGAATCCATAGCACACATCAGCAGCCGCATTTCCACAGCATATGTGTACGTTATTGAAGTGGACTGACGTTCTCTTGTACAGGCATTCTCAATTTGCCTCTCGAGCTTGGATCCAAAGATAGCGTGTGAATAGACTCAACAACCAAACGCTCTCCTCATGTAATAACACTGCACACTTTTTTTCCATATCTGAATAAATCCTATAACAACACGATCTTCTTTGCGCATTCTGATGGGATTGTGTGAGCAATTCCCCATCCAGTATACTAACCTATAATTTTTTCAAAGTTGATATCCTCTGAGCTATAAAATCAGTGAGAACTCAGCCTCTTTTGACACATGTTTCAATGCCAGAACACCACTTTCTCCAAGTATGAAGGGAAAGCACTGGATGGATTATCCTGGTGCACAACTATGAGAGTGGACCCTCTGATTGAGATCTCTACCAGCACGTGCTGCATTGCCAGGGTTTTGCAGATTGATTGCCAGCATAAGGAGTATTATTCCCTCATTTCCAGATCCACTGGCTCCAGTATGTTTAACCTTGCTGCTGTTCGAGAAATGTGCTTGTCGAAAAACAATGGTAACATCACAACACAGATATGAGCTCCACCTTACTGGCGTAGACGTAAAAACTGCTTGGAGAATCTTTGTACGGCGAAGCAATGCCAAGTCTCCTTGCTGTTCAAAATGGGCATGCAGGAGAAATTACACCTGCCAACAAAGAGGATTTATGCTTACGTTAGTCCAACAGGCGGAAACCATGATTCAAGTTTTGAAATTAAGCACAAAGCTTCAGGCACTAGTTCATAGACCTGGATCCCACCAATGTTTCAAATACTCAATTAAGAAATAGAAGATACTAACAACATCAGGGAGTTGATATTCAGGGAGTTGATATTGATACCAACATCAACTCATCTCTTCCAATTAGCAAGTTGGGCGTAAGTATGACTTGGCCGCTCATTTTGAATGGAAAACGAGGTTGTCTACCGTAATGTCTATGGCCACTCATTTTGAATGGATAACGAGATTGTCTCCTGTCCCTTCAATAGTGGTGGTTGGAGTGTTTGATTGATATCATAAGAGATTATCCATTACTTTGAGTGCTAAAAACTTGACTCTAGCACCCAAAGTGATCTCTCCAGTAAACTCTAATGAGTAATCTTCAACGATAGCACACTCCTACATGCTTTCTGAAATGCTTCGAAGTGTCCAAACCCTAAACCCTAAGCCTTAAACCTTATGTACCCTTATGTGTTGCAAAAGCTCACCTGTTTTTTTTATTTGGGACTGGCCGGTGGAGGACACTGAAAACACTTGTCAAAGAACCCAAAGGAGTGAATCTGTCTCACAAAGTTGGTGATGCTCGCCCATCCCCCGAACCCAATTCCCACCACAATGGTCCATATGATGATAATCAAATTCAAAAGAAACATAAGTGACCACCTGGGTAAGAATGGAGGCAGCTGCACAGCCGAGTTCTGCACAGCAAAAACACCAAATGCATTCTTTTTTCTTCAGTAATGCAGAAAAATGCAGAAACTATATAGCATTCAATTACCGCATCCTGTATCTCTTTTATAAACAAAGACAATGTTGAGGGTCACTCAAAAGATCCTTGAGAAGCTACCTCAACACCCTAGGCAAAAAGAATCTGAAATCTTTTTGCGCAACATCTTGACACTTGAACTTCCAATGAGCAGGTGAGGGGAAGTTGATGGGTATACCTGGCGGGCAAATTTGGTGCGGTAAGTGATGAGGAACGCGGCCAAGGGGATAATGTACACGGAGACGGTCACCAAGAGTGCGCCCATCACAGAATTGATGGGTCCAAAGAAAGGAACCGCCAGGGCCAAAAACCAAAGCACTCCGACAACAGGAATTCGAACCAGAACTCGTAATGCAAACATCTTGGTATGCACCCCCATGGCCTTCTCGCATACCAGAAACACCGGGTGGCTGAAGAGGACAAATCCCATGGCCTGCACAATACAAATCAAAGAGGTTTCCGTTGAGTAGATCAAAAGACATTCAAACACGTTGTAGAAGTATTTACATCGTCATTCCTTCCTTACATAGTTTGTTAGCTCCTTATCAAATGCTATCAAGATTGATGAGATTTGTCATAATAAAAAGCACCTCAATCTGTTGTTTAGCCCCTATTTGCCTAAATGATCAAAGTGACTCAAAAAAGAAGCATAATTGTGGTCCAACTTAGAGCAACGAAGAGTCTATCAAAGAAGAGTCTATCAAAGATGAATAATTCTACTAAGTGTGCCACATCGACCCAAAGAGTGAATGCTACCCTTGATGCCTCCTTTCAAAGATAGACTCAATAGCCAAATATGACCTATTCCATATTACAAGAGGAGAGTGGTTCATACTTGGTGCATGACCATGGAAGCAATAGCCATTGTCCTCCAACCACTTGGGGGAAGAACAGCAAACGCATTTGAACGTGTCAACAAGACATCCCCATACACCCAATAAACTGCAACAGCGCTTGGTATAGTCACACACAATGTGTAGAAGCACACTAATACATATACATATTTGAACTTTGATGGTCGCCTCATAGATTCCAGAATTTCTCTGCCAATTCCAAAAAAACACAAATAAAATAATTAGGGAATTTATCAAGCCAACTCACTAATCATTTATATATAAGTTTCATTAGCAAAAATCTTGTCGTCATATTCTAACCAAGGAGTTGTTCACCTATTTTCAATATTATGTTATAACCCAATTAAGTAGGAGGCCACACAACTTTCCTAGAGGAAGCTAACAATCAATTCACTAGTAATTAGTTCCAATGAAGTTGGATAGACTCTTTAGCTAGAGTAGGAGACAATAAACTTGACCTATTATTATATAACAAAGGAATAGAACTTGATAAACTCAATCTATTATTGTATAATAGAGTAGTATGTTCTCCAAATGTTGTTGAAGAGTATATACATAGAGTAAGGTATCAATCATTCTTTGTATGTACTAGGGAAATCAGTTGACCTCATTCTTTGAAAGAACTTTCTTTCCTTGACACTTTGGCTCTCTTCATACCTAGATACTTAATTTCCATCTACAACTTGTGAATAAGTTTATATTGTATTTACATTGAATGATTGGATTGCAGCTTTAGATTCATGAAGTGAAACATTCCAAGGTGTTGTCTAATATGTTTGCCAAACTATTTCAAATGAGAATTACAAATAAGTTGCCTACATGGTGATTGCATGCCCTCCAAAAGCAAATAGAATGTTGGTTGCACCCGTGAAGAACTCCACCTTGTCGTGTGCACCTCTATGCTTAACTCCAACAACCTACAACATCAAAAAAAATCAATTATTAACAAATAAGTATACCAATTGCAAAACAAATGGATTCATTTTTAAGATATCATTGCATACAATCAAACTCTCAAATGGGATAATCTACCACAAGATTTGAAATTCACAATTGTTGCATACTTTAGATGGGAGCATTTTCAAAATGCTCTACAATTCTATCTTCAAAATTGACAAGCTATATTGCCATTTCTGTCAATTATATTTGTCATTGCATTCATGATGTAATGTTATTACACTCCACAAGTCTCAAATATGATGCAACTACACTTTTGTGAACCTTGTATTTCAATAGTGAGACATACTTAAGTAACTATCAAGTGTCACAAGTTCAACTTTTGTTTGAGGTGTTGGGCAGTTTTACACTATTGTATGCAATCCTTGCATTCACAGTTATAGTATAGAGTCTCTCTTCTAACAAAGATGTGTAACACTAGTTAGACACAACCATGGCACTTAGTGTGCACAGACTCTTCATATACTCCAATCATAAAAATAAATAGTTTGAGTACTTTCTTTCTCTTGTAGTCAAAAGTAAGGGAGACAACCTGCCCAATGGAAGAGAGAGGCAACGACCAAGTAAAATGAAGTGAGAGTTGTTGTCAAAATGCCAATCACAGCCCCAATGCGGAAGTGACCATAGTCTGGAACAAAGATAGCCAGAAATGCTACTG